>OZ010573.1:92751019-92753519 GCA_963932145.1 Acanthosepion lycidas | reverse complement strand
ATAATTATCATTATTATTCATTGATTTATTCAAACTGATGTCTAGTAGTTTCGGGGCTTGTAACTTTCGTTTCTTAAAGAAAGAATAAACGTACAATAAAAAGTTTCATTAAATTATCGTTTTTATATATATTTTAAAGTGGATATAAATATTGGTTAAGTGTTCGCCATTTAAAAGGTATCCGTCTGGGCAGTCAGAGAAACATGTCCATCTATGATTCAGTGAAATTTGTAGATTTCTTTCACGAATACCAAAAACAGAAAAATGAAAATTAAATACTACAGCAACAGGATTATGGTAAGACCCTGCAATAGACAAGAGGTTTTGAATATGAAGAGAAGAATTCAAATTCCTCATCGTAGGCATTCACAGAGACAGCACTAAATTTTAGCAATTTTCCTGCGAGATGCGCTGGCTAAATTCTACCAAAATAAGCGGCAGACAAGATAGGAATTTGCAAAGATTAATCTAGAACTGGGCCATGTTAATACAGTAACCATTATGGATCGAATTTATTACATTCTCAGTTCCAATTCCAGAGAATCTTTTAACTATCGGACAAAGATAGGCGCCTGTCTGCATACGTATGACAGTGTTCAAGGTTCAGTTTGCGAATGACGTTCACAGAAATATTTTATCCTCAAGTAAGTTTTCCAGACCACATACCAATATGTTTTGGTTGATTTCAAATCGAAATTTCTTCGAGTTATAAATAACTGCTTGCTGTTTCATAAATTGTCTCAGATTTCGAAAGAAAATAGATGAGTACACGACTTTTTGCGCCCGTGATCGATATTCGGATTTCCAATCAGTCAATAACCCAATGTTCCAATCCCATGTGCTTGAGTTTGACGCCTGTACAGAAAAGACGTGGAGAAAAAAAAATAACGACGACAAAAGTGACAGCTGTACGGCAGCATGTGTGCCACCCAATAGAGACAGACATCTTCAAGGATTATGTGTCATGCGTTTTCATTGTCCGTTTTTTCCCCTTTGTTTTCTACCTGCGAGCTTATGGAAGTTACATTCAGTGTTCAGGCAGGAAAGCTCTCAAAGAGTTTGAGAGAAGAGAGAGACAGAACGATATATTATGAAGGAAAGTGAATATTTCCTTCAAGACATAAAAAGAAAAAAAAACATTGTGGAAAAACGAAAAATTGTATATAAAACGCGCGCACACATCTATCTATCTATCTATCTATCTATCTATCTATCTAGATAGATAGATAGATAGATAGATAGATAGATAGATACAAAATACATTATAAAGATGATTATTCTTTAAAGTAGTTAATGCAGTATTTTGTAACTGGATGAAATTAATATGTAGAAAACAGTGTGATACTTCTTGATAGATAGATAGATAGATAGATAGCGAGCTAGCAAGATAATTTGTCGGTGTATGAAGAACTGTACCCATAAAACTATTCAAATATGTCTATGAAATCAATGTGAATGAAGACATGATATGTGGATGGTGAAAAATATGTGTGTATCATGAAATATGCATGTGGCTCTATGAGATTATATGTGATTACATGCGGGCTCACAAACACATACGCGTGGGTGCACACACACATGCATACATACATATATATATATATATATATATATATACATATATATATATATATATATATATATATATATATATATATATGTGTGTGTGTGTATATATAATATATATATATATATATATATATATATATATATATATATATATATATATATATAAAAACACATGATAAATAGAAAGGTAAATAAGAAGTGCGATGACAACCCTACTCAACTGATGTTAACACCGACCGGTGATGGTCTGTTTCATACGTGAAAACAATCCTTAGGTTTTATATATATATATATATATATATATATAGATAGATAGATAGATAGATAGATAATATTAGTGTTAAATATACACAGATATATGCAAAATACACAGGTTCATATACACACATGTATATTTTTAGAATAAACAATTCCGAGAGGATAGAATCCAGCTAGAACTCAATATCCAGGACAGAGTAAGGATATAATAAAAAGGCTTAAACAATAATATTCCATGGTCATAATTTATTCCATTGGAATCGTAAATACGATCCAATTCATCAGATCTACAAATTCAAAAAGAAAACAGAAAAGAACAACTCCGGAAATAAAAATAGAATTTAGAGAGAGTGTAAGTATGAGAGTGTGGGACGAATGTTAGTGCTAAAGAGAGGGTAACATACGAGGGAAGGTGGGAGAAACTTAACAGAGAGAGTTTTTTTAAAAAAAACTAGACGTCAGTGTAAGGACTGGATGCGTATGGATGTATGTGGGTATATGTATGTATGTGTATGTGTATTTTTGTGTGTATATATATATGTGTATATGTTTATATGTATATATGTAGGTGTAATTATTTGTATATTATATGCGCGGTACTTATTGAAAAGCGCTTAGTATCAGAGATAGAGCTAACATATTGAATCAGATATATCTATATGTGTATATATGT
>OZ010573.1:92741019-92746019 GCA_963932145.1 Acanthosepion lycidas | reverse complement strand
TTAGGCTGAATCAATCGGTTTTGTCGTTTTGTCGTTTTGAAAATCGGACGAATGTTTTGGATAATTTTTATGGGAGGATATTAAATTTACTTTATCCACGATTTTTATAGCTTTTTGACGATCCTAGATATGTTTTTGCAAACTTCGTTGTATTTCACCCAATATTAATTTGATTACATTTAATGTATATTTATATGTTCAGACGTTGCTGAAAGAACACAGACAAAACTTTTATTTTATGGAATCATTTCTTGGTTTTTTTCAAGATATATAAATATATGGATATATGGATAACTGACATCCATTAGAAATGGCACGTGGGACTAGAACAATCTACCCTCAATGAGTGAAATAAAGGGTTCAGTTCGACATTCCAACAACCTGAAGAAGGCAGGAGCGTACAACGGCCGAAACGTTCTAATGAATACGGCGACAAAGATGAGGACAATAGTCCGAATAATCTAATAATGTACATAATACCTCATCTCAGAAATATAGACTGATACGTATCGAAAATACTTTTACAAAATTTGGGGGCGGTTTCCTTACATCAAAACAAGGAAAATTGCCCATATCAACATGACTGAGAAGACCAACAACAGATCCGCTCGTGAGTGATCAGAGGGTGAAAGACCATGCACACGTCGCAAATGATATGGATACAGGTTCTGTTCTTGAAGTACCCGACATGCGGTACTATGAGACATGTCAGCGTCAGTTGAAGTGTGTTGATAACTCGATTGCCTCCATCAGTCTGTAGAACGTGTACTTCGTAGTCAGGTGTACGAATAGATCTCGGTTTTCGACGATCCATAGTTTGTGGTGTCACAGGTCCTGTCTCGGCAACGCGTCTATAAAATACAGAGGTTGGATGACCTGGATACCTTCGGTCTAGTACCTTAAACTGATACAGCCGTTCACCCTTGCGTTCATTACCATTCGCGTGTCCGTATGTAAAATTTGTCACTCTCGTCTCACGATATGAATACCCGGCCATTGTTAAAGGAAACACTTCTCAGTTAACACACTACTACTCAGGTCATTTGTTATATATATATATATATATATATATATATATATATATATATGTGCGTGTGTGTGTGTGATAGAGAGAGAGAGAAAGAGAGTGCGCGTGTGTTTGTGTCTGGGCGCACGTGCGTGCGTGTGTGTGTGTATGTCTACTGGTCCCATTTGTTTGGTCTGATGGTACGGTCCAGGTGAGGCGCGAAACTATAATACCATGGAGAGTACCACCATGCATGTGCCAAAAATGATAAAAAATATCAGTATTTAAATTTGGTTTGGTAAGCGGCATCTGCGTACATCATAGAAACTATCAGAAATATATCATTGATTATTTAACACCGGGTTTCGAACGAGGCGTGATAGAGTGTCTAACGGATGTGAAATTCTACTTCTGAAATTGTAACTTTGATTTATGTTATCACATTTCTACTGTGAATATCTGATGGAAAAATTCCCACCAAATGTCTGCAGGACAGGGATCGAGGACGAGTGCTTAACGAGTGTGACCACAGACAATTGGTTAAAATTGTCTGTGCCAACAGACAATTGATTCTGGCTCAAATCAAGTCCACACACACTGAACTAAGTACCAGTCGAATATCCAACAAACCAATTGTGTGTCCTTTAAATTCTATGGATTAGCGGACCAGGAAACCGAAAAGGCTATATCTGTTAACGGCACGATATAGGATGCTGCATCTAACATATCAGCTGCACTATTTGAATCTTGGTGGGTTGGCAACATGTTTCGGGATCAAATGAATCAAGTTTCTAGCGGATTGGCAACATATTTCTGACGTTCAGGGCGTTAATTCAGAAGAGAGCTCAATATCAATAGTAGAGCGATAATTATATATTATAGATATTTACATGCGGTCAAAAACAATTACTCAATTGTATTTGTGTGTATGCAAAAATATATTATATATCTTTATATATATATATATATATATATATATATATATATGACGCACGAAGTCATCAGTCAATATGTCTAACAATAGTTTTTACCGTGAACTGTCGCCTCTGGGCGTTAATTAAAATGTCCACTTTAATATTTATATAAAATATCTGCCCGATATTGAGCACTTTAACAAATAAATATAGCATGTCTTAAAACTATATTTTGTAATTTAATGCATATATATATATATATATATATATATATATATATATATATATATATATATATATATATATATATATATATATATATATATACACACACACATTAAGAAATGGACAAAGTCCGACAATTTATTTATTAAAGACATTTTAATGTTTAACGTTCTTTTTATAGATACAAGTATTTAAGTAAATGCTCTGTTTATAATAAACAGTATTAAATAACATTTACCGGCCTGAATGTCCGAGAAATTTTCATAGAAAATATTCGTCCTTTGACAGGATTCGAACCTGCATCCTATACGGAACCGTCATTTGTGGCCGAGTCGGCTAAGGCACATCAGCGTAAATGACGGTTGCGTATAGGATGCAGGTTCGAATCCTGTCCAAGGACGAATATTTTCTATGAAAATTTCTCGGACATTCAGGCCGGTAAATGTTATTTAATACTGTTTATTACAAACAGAGGATTTACTTAAATACTTGTATCTATAAAAAGAGCGTTAAACATAAAAAGTCTTTAATAAATATATATATATATATATATATATATATGTGTGTGTGTGTGTGCAGAAATGTAGAAAAATAAGAAAGAACAGGTTAGGTAAATAATCCGGAGTTCTTTATTATTTTGGGTTTTATTTAAAAAAAAAAAAACTGTGCTTCATACAGAATTACAGCTTAAATTATAATTATTTTTTTGAAAAAATATGATTCCTTCACTACATAAGATTTATCAAGTTTCAAAAATGAGAGCCGAAAACGTTAATATTGATTTAAAGTATCAAGACCTTTTTTTATCATCAAAATTTAGGAATAACCAATCTTGAAATATACGCATCTTTATAAGCATGTCATTCGCAAAATTAATTACTATGGAAACGGTGGGGCGACTATTTTGATAAGGGGCCTAAGAGTTAATTTTTATCCACATATCAGCCACCTTCGGAAAGAGGTCAAGGCGAGATAGGTTGGGGTGTATCCATTTCAAAGAGAATGTTGCCATTTATGTGTGCACATCGACTGGTCAGTCACAGCGAATTATAGCTTTTGGCACCATAATATGTCGTTAAGTGTGCTTTATTTTATTTATTTATTTGTTTTTATCCTTTTATTTTTTTTTTTTAATTTTTTCTAAAGGGCTGTTTCGTACTTAAATGCGTCGCACTGAACTACAATTTGTTTTTTGAGGACTTCATAAGCGTTTTTATTTAAAATTTAATTTTTTTATGCTAATTATTTAATTCGAAAATTTGTTGATGTCGGCAGAAAACTCATGTCTGTGGTTTAATAAATTTTCATTATTTAGAAACTTAATAATGCGTAGTTTTTCATGTAGGCATAAAGGGCATGGGTCATCCCAGATTTTACAAGTTCTTGTTCTATTTATTATTTTCCATTTTATTTTTGATGTTTTATTCATTTCTTTTAAATGCCAAAATATTTGGATAGAAATGTATGATTTCCATTTCTAATATTATTGAAGAAGCTTTTGTGTTGCTCCATCTAATTTTAAATTCATTCTTCGTTGAAACAATGTATATCTTATCAGTGTTAGGACTCTTAATCGATGAGATAGTGCATTGGTATACCACAGATATTGTGCGGCATTTATTTTCCAAGGGGCAGTCTTCAGGGTTTCAACAATAACATAATTTTCATTATTTTCTTAAAAAATAAAAGGATGAAAAAAATAAATGAATAAAATAAAAATTTTCGGCTTTCGTTTTTGAAACTTGATAATTCATATGTAGCGAAGAAATCATATTTTTTTTAATAATTATAATATATATATATATATATATATATATATATATATATATAGAGAGAGAGAGAGAGAGTGGGAGAGAGAGATAGGGAGAGAGAGAGAAAATAGGATGATGAAAATTTAAAACGCAATAAATGAAAATCATATGTGAATATATATACTGGAAGATTTCTGTGAAGGCGCACAGTATGGAATCTAAATAAGTTCGATAAAATATGAAATTGTATCGCGCGTTAGAGATATTTAATTATGACAAACATATTTGAATATACTATATAAATATATATATATATATATATATATATATATATATATATATATATATATATATTAACCACTTTTGTCTCTTTATCTTTCTTACTATCTGTTTTAGTCTGCCCTCATCTGTCTATACATTTGCATACTGCTTTTATAATTATTCTTTTTCTGTTCCTGCGAATGCAAACACAGAGATACTATCATATAACTGAGTAAAGAAGACACAATCCCGCTTCTTTATCTGATTAAAACTTTACAGCAATAAATGAAAACAGGAATTCATCGGTTTCAGATTTCCTAACGTGTAGTTTGTTTGTTTCTTTTATTTTTTTCTGACTTCACGTTTCGAATTCAATATAAACCTGCAAAAATATTTACACGTAGTTTTTCTCATCTCTCCCTGTCTCTTGCTCAAACGATCATGAACATATTCAATCATACATATACAAACACAGGAACACACATACATACAAAAACATATACAAAATATTGTTTTAATTTATGCTTTATTTATGTGTAAAATTAATTAATATCTTGGATAGAGTGTGGGTAAGTATAAGAGTGGACACACGTCAGTTAGTTGATCTCAGACACATTCATGCTTGAACGCATACTTCAGGCAACATCTCTCTCTCTCTCTATATATATATATATATATATATATATATATATATATAGATAGATAGATAGATAGATAAATAGATAGATAGATATAAGTGAACAGGGAAGTCAACACTTAGAGGCGACAGTCTGTTTCATGCTAGACGCAATGGTCAGGCATGACGACTGCATATAGCATGAAACAGACTGTCGCCTCTATGTG
>OZ010573.1:92721019-92736019 GCA_963932145.1 Acanthosepion lycidas | reverse complement strand
TATATATATATATATATATATATATATATATATGTATATACATATATATATATATGTGTGTGTGTGTGTGTGTGTAGAATTATTTGAAAATAATTTGTTTCTCTTACCTCATGATTATTTCGAAGTTTCATAGCCACAGATGTTCGCACTCATTAGAAAAGTGTTGAACTGGTTATTTTCGATTTTCATCCAATTTTTCTTTCCCTTTCTTTTCATTGTTTTTCTTTTATTCTTTACACAACTTGATCTCTCGTTTATATATATATATATATATATATATATATATATATATAGATAGATAGATAGATAGATAGATAGATAGATAGATAGATAGATAGATAGATAGATTTATTTTTCCTATAGTGTAACAAATATACGGTGCTCAGTGTTAAATAACAAAGATATTTACAAAATTAAAAATATACATAGTAACATACTTTGAAAACACAACTCGGCGTTTTATGCTATTTGCAATCTTCAGCTGCAAATTTGGTGTATCCACGTTTGTTTAATATTTCTGCTTATCGCGAGGTTTTTTATTTTAGGGAGGGTAATTATTCTTGTTATGTATTTCAATTATTTCTATTTAAGTTTGTGTTTAGACCCAAATTAACATAGATTAATTTTGAAAGTAACATCGGAAATAAGAATTATAAATTCTAATTGAAAACCGGACGCTGATATAAAAAATGTTATCTAATTTAATCTAACTACCATCTTAGATTTCTAGAATACTAAATACTTGACATGAATCCGCTGTCCGAAATTCACACTAGGAAAATTAAAGAAACGGTGTTGCTCCAAATTTGCACCTGAAGATTGCTAATATCATGAAATCCAGTGTTGTGTATTCAACGTAGTGTATTATGTATATATTTTAACATGTGCTTTGACACTGCAACTAGGAAAGATGTTCACTAAACACAACAACATATAGCGAGAAATCGCGTACGTCTTCCCGCAACGGCATATGGATACGCATATACGCCCAGGCACACACTGTTCATACAGTGGGCTATGATAAGTTTTTAGCCACCCTTGTTTACAGCAATTTTGACTTGTGTAATAACGTCTTTTTTTTTCTTTTTTACAAACAATATCATGTTAGTATCAAGCTACTCTCATTTATGAACAATAGTTGACTTATAATTTCAATGGAAGTTCGTTGAAGTAAGGAAATTTGTGAATTTCAACAAGGGCAAATAATAGAATGGCATCAGTGTGGAAAGTCAAATAGAGAAATTGCTAGGTTTTTCGATGTTAATCATCGAACGGTAAATTATATTGTCAAGAAATTTAATGAAGAAGGCTATTCTCATATGGAACAACATTCAGGAATACCAAGCATCGTGCCTGAGTGAGAGAAAAGGACACTGAACAGGGAGGTCATCCGAAACCGTCGTCAGAGCGTTAAAGGTATCGCTAACCGCATGGAAATGTCGACATATGCGGTGAGAAAGACTCGGAAAGAGCTTGGCTATCAAAGAAGAGTTTCAAGAAAGAAGTCTTTGATTTCAGAGGTTAAGAGAAACAGGCTACCTAGGTGGGTGACCGTTTGGGAATACCAGGTACTGTAAACTTCGATGTGAGACTGGTGTAATGGAATATGGATTGGATTTGTTAATCGGAGAGCTGAATTTCAATAACAGTTGCCTTTGTTATATTCACTTACACACAAATACTCTTGGGAAAGTATGAACCCACCTCTTCTTCCCATAGCTCTGGCTTAATTAGTAAGAGTTGTATAACTAGAGCCATTATTATGTCAAAAAATAAAATATAAAATCTTCTAATAAAATGAACAAAAACAACGAATCGACAATACGAATAAGTTTAATCGGCGTTAAATTAATTGTAAGCAAAATAACTTGATCAATTTAACATTCCTTACAGAAAAAAAACAAAACAACTAATATCGATCAGACCCTGATTTTTTTCCAAATAGATGAACGTCTGTAATTTCAATGAGGTTCCATATTTGAACGTCTATTCTGTTTCTTGTTCGCTGCAGAACTTAAGTATAACTCATATAAAGTAGACTATGATAAGTTTTTAGCCACCCTTGATGACAGCAATTTTGACTTGTGTAATAACGTCTACTCATTTTTTTTCAGACAATACGATGTTAGTATCAAGCTATCTCATACATGAACAATAGATTACTTACATTTTGCAATGACAGTTCGTGGAAGTAAGGAAATTGGTGAATTTCAACAAGGTCAAAAAATAGGATGGCATCAGTTTGGCAAATCAAATAGAGAAATTGTTAAGTTTTTTCCAGGTTAATCATCAAACGGTTAATAATATTATCATGAAATTTAATGAAGAAGGCCATTTTTGAGTGGAACAAAGTTCAAGAAGACCAAGCATCGTGCCTGAGTGAGAGAAAAGGACACTAACTTTTCCAAAAAGATGGAGCCCCATATCATATGAGCACAGTAGAAAGGCCTAGAAGGAATCGCAAGTAATCAAGTCACTGCCATGGGTATCCCAAAGTCTTGACATGAATCCGATAGAGCAGGTTTAGGAGTAACTTGACTGGAAAAGTTCAAGAGCATGCAACCGAAATCACGTCAGTGGCAACCCTTAAGGAAACATCGCTAAAGGAGTGGCAAAATGTGGCTCAGACGATTGTTGATAAATTGATCAAATCCATGAAAAATCGAATACAAGCACTGAAACTAGCATATGGCGGACCTACTCCATACTAATTCCAAAACTGTTTATTTATGTTGAGTAGGGATTCCGTAATTAAATTTTGAAATTGGATGTATTTTATTTTCAAAATATTTTTGGCACTTAAAAGAATCCAATAAACCACCTACAGTAAAATGGAAATTAATAAGAAAAGCTAGAATAGGCAGGTCATTATATGATCCATGTCCTTTGTGCATACATGAGAAACTATATATTACTAAGTTTATAAAAAATAAAAATTTACTGAATCAGAGAAATGAAATAGCTATTTTTTCCGTCATTGTCAAATTTTTCCTTAAATGATATTTAAAAATAAAATTAAAAAATGTGAGTTGGTAATATACATACTTATATTTAATATGAACATAGAATTTTAAATAATTTAAGTAATTCTATTACATTTTCTTGCTTTAAAAAGAAATATAGTCTGTTAGTAATTAAGAGTAAAGTATTTTAAAATTGTAGTTAAATAAAACGTATTCTAACCCAAACATCCCTAGAAAGAATCTTTAAGTATACAGGTAAGAAAAAAAAGCCGAAAAAATATTGCCGTTAATAAAAATACTCAGACATGAATTGAACGGATGTCAGAATTAGTTGAAAAATACACCCCTACCCTCTCTAATCTTAATCTCTTTTTCGAACGTAACTCATAATTGATACAACAATAGTTAATAAAAATGAACACGCTACCGCCCCTGTTTGAATGATTGGATTTCTCTATAACGTTGGAAAAAGGAAATTATGAAATTATATGCGCGTTTAAAACTAAGTAAATTTAAAAATAAGGTATCCCAGTATTCGCTTGAAAATAAAACGGAACTAATGCTTTTAATTTAACTATATAATTAAATTTGAAGCTTTTAACTTCAGTTTTTGAAACATGGTTATTACTGTGTAGCGAAAACATATTTAAATCAGTTAATTTACATTATTTATGCTCTATAAATTTACATTGAGCCCTGTTTTGTAAAAATAAAAATAAAAAATATCTATAAGAATAACGGTTGATATATCTTACTGTTTTCTTTTTATTTATATATACATATATTTATATTTATATACATATACGTTTTATATATATATATAGATAGATAGATAGATAGATAGATAGATAGTTTTAAAAAAAAATAAGCAAGCCTATATAGACGTTTTTGTTATATTGATTATTCAAGTACATATACTCGCCATTTTGGTATCTCTGTTGACTTTCCCTTGTCGTTTTTACATACAAATATGTCTCATTAAAAATATATAAATTATTTAGATAATATTGTTCTTCATCTATATCAGCTATATAATTATTTACGAAAGAAAAACTTCGAATGTTTGATGTCAGCTCTACGTATATTTCAAAGAATAAAGAAATAAAATGTGTTATATGTTTTGGGCAATAAAATTATTCGTCTTTTATTACAGCCATAAAAAGCTCCCATATTTTTGCCACATTTAGATGTTTATTATATGAGAAGAAATATATTGCATAAAGTAGGTGAATCCGAATCACCGTTTTCGTCGTGTAGATATGCTTTTTCTTACTCTATTATGATATAATTACTATTCTTAAAACTTTATTATTTAAGCTAATGTTTTTCAACATTGACCAACTTATTTTTTAAAATATAAATATATGTCTATATTTATGAGAGAAATATATATCCTAGGGATTTTAGCCTGGTATGTCTATACCCATTATAGTGATAGTATCATTTGTATGACAGTTTTAATCAGATCTCCTTTCATAAACATTTAAAGTTAGTTTATTTTTGTTTTACTTGATCTTATATTGCAAATATTTTCATATATCCTATCTGATTAAATTGTTCTGTTAATTTTCAATGTCGTATATTCAGCCCTAAACCACGATGGTTGTCCTGGCTCAAAATCAAAAACCAGTGTGATCGAGGCTTTGAACCTACTGCCATATTTCGGCTACAAACACACACACACAAACACACACACACACACATATATATATATATATATATATATATATATATATATATATATATATATATATATATATACCAAAAAACAGGTTTAGTTATATAATTTATATATATATATCTACTAATTCTCTTAGTGAGTCTTTCAAGTTCGCGAATTAATTCCTAGCAAGCCTTACAAAATTGATTAAGAAAAATACAGAAATTTTCTGTCAGATAGTTTTTGTTTTCGCAAGTACTTTCAATCTCATTTAAGACCATCTCCAGAAGACTGTTTCTGACTATGTATATATTTTTTCTGTAAATTAAAAACATTTCAGCTGTCCATTTTTACTGCTTATACCGGGTTCTAGATTTCGAAGTTTTTTTGCTTTGTTGTTTTCTCCAGTATAAGTGAAGTAACTTTTCTATTTTTGCTGATATATATATATATATATATATATATATATATATATATATATATATATATATATATATATATATATATATTAGGTTGGTGCAAACATAATGACGTAATAATGTTGCTTTTTGACGTTAAAAAATACGTCAAAAAACGACATTATTACGTCATTATTTTTGCACCCACCTAATATATATATATATATATATATATATATATATATATATATTATATATATATATATATATATATATATATATATATATATATATATATATATATATATATATATATATATAAGCATTCAATTTAAGGGCTTTATTTCTCTTATATGAAAGGCTTCAAGTAATTTTCGTTTTTGTTTATTATTGTTTGTTTGTATATAGATGTCATTTCTAATAATATACGTCTAATCTTTGAGTATGGGCTTGAGTGTTCGTTTAAATACTGAGATAAGGAACTATGTTCAGCGAAATTAAATGTAAGTCCTTATATATATATATATATATATATATATTTATACATACATACACATATGTGTGTGTGTGTGTGTGTGTGTATGTGTGAGAGAGAGAGTTTGTGTGTGTGAGAGTGTCCGTGTGTTCGTAAAGATCAAATTGATTTATTTTATGATCATTATTATAGTAGATATTCGAATTTGAATTTTTTATTTGTACTTTAACCAATATCCATTCATGTACTTTTTTTTATATTTCTTGCGTGCTCAGAATTTTAAACGTTGTACGCACGGATTAACGTACAAATAATAATTGTCTGACTATTTAAAATGTGCGTATACATCATAATACCTTTTGAAGTAGTATGGGAAAAAGTCGTTATTGAAGCAATGTGGTAAAATATACAAGAATAAACACATAATACGAGAGAGATAATTAATATATGAAATTCTTTATAAGTAAATGTTCTTAATTGATTGATGCTATTTTTATATGCATATATTAGGTAATTAAATGAAAATGTGAAAAAAATATGCGTGACGCGTTTCAATTTTAAGAATCTCTTCCTCGGACCAAATAATGTTCTTGTTGATTAAATTATATGTGCGTAAGTAGGGAGGGTATATAAACGCGACCATCATTCACATTTTTGCTGCAAGGAAAATTTCCGATGATATAGAAACTGTAAATTTTATTTTGTCTGTTTATTTTCCTTTTTTTTAAAATTAGAATATTTTCAGTTTGTCATTCAATATCCTAAAATCTTTCTCATATATATGAATTTATACATGATATTCGCAGCCACACACAAATACATACAAAATAATAATCCATACAGATAATGTAAATGTTTCTCATATGAACTCATAGTATGTTATTTTTACAGTAATGTTCACATTTCGTAAGGACCGATGACGACTCCACGTGGAGGTTTTTCCTTGGGATGCTATTTGTGTGTATAGGAGTGGAAGATAACTGTTAACCTTAGCCTTGAAAAGGCTAAGATTCTAGCGATCAGATAAACATCCTGCTGTGAGTCGGTTCCACACTGCTGTGGTTCGCAGAAAAACCTGCTCGAATAACTTACTTCTCACCGATGGAATACGGAGGAAATATGGGTTGTTTGCCACTATGTAAGTGGCATGGTGTGTTCTTGCAGTTGTGACGTCCCCCGAGTGTCGCTGCGCCAAATGTGACGTCTGCCTAGCCGCGTCCGTCGTGCTATCCTGTCCTGTGACGAACAACTGGCTTGGTATTGGTCGCGGCACCAAATGTGACGTTCTAACCTTTTGGTTATCTGGTTAGACTTGGTATTAGCCTTGTCGATCCCAGCTCGCCTCCAGCGTCTGGTTACCGAAGTAACTGTTTTGATTGCCAGTCTAACCTACCCACGTTGTGAATTGATCTTAGGCAGACGAAATCAATTAGTCGCCGGGCCTTAATGCAAGCCGAGTTCGATCAAGGGTAACACCGCACAAGTATATGTAAAAGAAAATAAACTAATAACTCGAAAAGTTCAAATGTGTTAAAAAATAAGGATAACAATATTTTATATCTGGTTGCTGAATACAGGACTGCGTCTTCTTCCCAACCCGCTATATGGATTTGTGATATTTTGTGTTTGTTAGGCGAGTCTTAACATCTTAAGTTGTTTGTTCTTTAAGAAACTAGTTCTTGGTGTATCTTCAGGCGATATTCATAAAACTTGTTTTGATGGTATGAGTCTAAGTCGTTCTTCAAAAATAAATTGTTTTGGCTAGAAGTTGAGGTCGTGATTTGCGTGAGTCTTTCGGTCAACTCTTTGCGAGGCGGGCCCATCTAAATTCAACTCAGCTGCGAACTTCACTGCGAACTTAACTGGAACTCGAACTCGAACTGGTTTTCACTCGCTGCGACTCTGCTTATATGGACGCCGACCAAAATGGGGTGGGCTTGTCGGGGTTTGAGGTTCCTTGATAATTCTAAACCCACAATCCACTTCTTTGTTTTCCGTCAGGAAAATTTTATTATTTTCCATTTTTGGAAGTCTTTCCTCTTCCAACCTTCTTCTGTTCTCATATTGGGATCTCACAATCTCCTCAGAGTGTGTTAACGGGTTTCCCCTCTCTCTCACAGTGGCATCTCACACATATTCAGGGGGGCGCAACAGGCCTCCCCTCCCTATTCACATGATTACCTCCGCCTAACGCTCATGCCACCATTCAGTCAATGGGCGCTCAGCAGCGTGGGTGTGGCCAGACTAGCCTCGGTTTAAAAAATCTTGCTCAAAGAAAAAAAAATATCTTTTTTTTCTTTTCTTTCTTTTCTTCGAGGAGACCTCACACCCTAGACTCTTATCTTAACCGAATCACCTAGAATTCGTCAATCAGATTTTCGCCAGCATCAAGTGGGTGGTCATTTGGACGTATTTGCATTCTTGGTGCCAATTACTTATCCGATAAAATAGTTTCGCTATCAAAGCCAGCACTGACGATAAACAGATGCTCCTCTCAAAGATATTCTGCATATAGACAAAGGCTTAACCTTTCCTTCATGGTGGTCAGCGGACATTTTTGTTTTTCTCGGACAGTGCGTGCTTAATTAATTTTTATTTTTATCTCTTTAGAATTCTGCGGGAGGTAACTTGTCCAACTTGAAAATTCCCTTTACCATTGCCATAGGCAGATTGGACATATCTTACTCTCCGCCCCGTAAAATAAATCAGATTAAATTCTGTGTTTCACCTTCTCGACAATAGAAATAAAAATTTTACCACTTTTCCTTGCCAGAAAAATAACACCGCTTAGTATCCTTTTCGTGATGGCTTCTTATTACCTAAATTTAATTCTCGCCTTTCTTTTTTTTCTTTTTTCTTTCTAGCGACGTAAATAGTGTCACACTGTGAAGTTTTGACATGGTAGGTCCATGGAATCTAGTTTATCCGAGCACTTTCCATGTAAGTAGCGGAAGAGCTTGAGAGAGAGGCATGCCACATCCCGCCACGGTGGAGTAATGGCTTGGATTGAGGAATCGGAGAGCCCAGTTCGAATTCCAGTCGAATCCATTACATTTACTTACGTGCTAATAACCTTGGGAAAGGTGTGAATCCTCTTCTTCTCCCTCTAGCTATGGGTAAATAGCAGGACAGACTGGGTTTTATAGCCTTGGATGGCAATTGGTCTAGGAGAAGGAAAACTCTGAATTCAAAACCTGCGGAGGGTCGTTTGGGGACATTGTAGCATGTAGTGCATCAGGTCTCTGTAATCGGCCCTTCAAAAAGTGTGCTATACATACGGGTTGGGGACCGCTTGTGAATTCCAAATTCCCATGAAACTCCAATATTGGAGCCGGTTCAGCCCACCTCGAGTGAATGCCGTTACAAGAACAAGAAGAAGAAGACATCCCGCCTGTGGGAGAGAGGTTGATGAGGGGAGAATAATTTGTCACCAACAATGGTTCGAAGACGCTTTTGAATTCTATCAAGCCAGGGAGAGTTAGCTCTGTGCAGCTCCCTCCCAAATATGACAACATTACTCCATTTTGGGCCTGATCTGGCTCTTGTAAAAATATTAGGTGACATCTGCATGATATAATTATCGTATCTTCATTGGCAGTTTAATACGAAGATAGATATAAAATATTGATGTCTATAATAACATCTGACAAATCGTATTCCCTGGGCATTTTTTCTATTTATATGTCTCTCTATATATCTCTCTCAGCATATCCTTTTTTAATGGAACATTGTGGACATGTTATTTTCTAGACGAATGCATAAATTTGATTAATATAAGTGACTGAAGTCTAGAATATGAAATTCCCCTTGTAGCGGACGTCCATTAATAAATCTAGAACGTTTAGCTTCGAATCCTTCGTTAATATACGCAGGGTCTATGTCCAACATTCAGCTTTTTATTTCTGTTGCTTTTGCTTTTGCTTCCGAAGAGTTCTGTAAAATTCTGATGGTACTGCACGAATTTGAAGGAACCCCATACACTGGTAACTATGGAATCGACCATGGATAGACTATGTAAAGGAGTGATTATGTAAAGAAATGATGAAGCAAGATAAAAGAAAACATATATTTAGGACGTAGTCGATCTCGTTTCCCCACATTAATTTTTTTATCTGATAATTAACAAGATTTTTTCGGTATTGTTGTAACCTAGAAAAGATTACTGAATAAGAACCAAAACGAAGCTTGGAAATGGAACGGTAATCTTTATAATATTAAAAACATACAAGAATTGCCAGTGGCGTGTAGTAATCCACTGTTAGTGGTAAATCGTGTTGAAATCCCCACAGACAGTATATTCCACTGTATTTCTGCGAATTGGGACATTATAGTCCATAGGTACAACAGTAATATAGAGGGTTGATATTCCGCAGTCTTCAGCTCGGTTTTATATTCAGAATAGTTGTTATATCCATCAAGGATAAAAAAAACAAAGTCTTAGCAGGTACTTTTCCCCTAGTTGGGTAGCAAGGAGAAGAGTAGAATTTTTACATTTCCCAAGGGCATTAGTGCGAATTGAACAAAACAAAGGCTGCTCGATCTTTAGCTAGCCTCGGCACCAAAATCAAACAAGTATAAAATTTGAAATGTCTAGGAATTTTTTTAAACATAGGAAGAAAAATGCGACTGCGAAATTCGAAGGAGCACAGGAACTGTGAAAATGTACCTTCCAAAAGCTAAGCAAAATATTAAGAAACAGGAACATTTCTTAATAAAACAAAGAAAAAAGAGCTAAAATGTTATGCAATATTGGTCCTACTATTAATGAAGAAGAGGGAAGAGGCAAATTAATTCTTTGTACAGAAAGATGCTGAAGATACGGGGACTGTAAATGCTTGCGATTGGCGAAGTTCTATGTAAAATGGAAACCAAAAGACACTTATACATCGAATTAGAAAGACAAAGTTAAAAATCCGAGAGGACATAATAAGGAAACGTTGCTTGGAGAATTTAACACTTTCAGGAGATATCGATAGGACAGAAGAAAGCATCGAGTAACCTACCTAATGAGCTTGATTGCATGGTTGCCAGGACTGGGATTACGAGAAATAGCAAAGACAATACTTGTTTAGATCTACAAAGGACAGGAAGATGTGGAGAAATATGAAGGCCACACCACATAGAAGAAGAGGAAGTGCTTCGCAACCCGCACGTGGTAACACGATTAAGACAAACAAAGAAACCGTAGAAATCCGTTCTACTTTGACCGACATTTTTTTCCGAGTCCTGTAACTTTTCAGGATGTTTGCGATCATGACACAACAATTTTTTCTGTCCTTTGCAGCTCTTAAAAAAAATTGTATTTTTATTATCCCTCCTAGACCTTGTTCCGCCATCTATTTACACAGTCTTGTTATGCTTGTTTTTTTTCTTTTGTACCTCTTGCCTTCAGTCAGTCGTGTGAGTACCATGTTTTCTAAGCCCTTTTCCCCTAGAAATTTAAACTGTCTCTTTTTGATATTAAGTAAGAATGTCCAATTTGTATCTATTTTCATCGTCATTGCTCATACGTTCGATCCATGTCATTCTTATCATCCTTATGTAGAACCACATTTTTGTGGCTTCAAACATATTAAAAATGTCCAGTGCGGGATCATTCCTCGTATGGCTCAGGACCGATTTCAAAGCGGAATAGAGACAAATTATTCCTCATGCCCCTTCAATTATTTCCTGTTTGAGGACGTATTCTCCAGGTCATTATGGTAGAATACTATTTACAGAGGAACAGTTTCCTGGATTTGAACTCATTATACACTAACAAGAATGGCATACTTGCTGGGCTGAAAATATTTGAAGAAACAGTTGCAGGAAAATTGGGAAATATATTTACAATTCTAAACTACAAATCAAAATACTTACAGGAAAATAAGAAAGAATTAATTTAAAAACAATAACATCTTAGAATAAATACACTATACTGTGTATAGAAATATGAAAAAAGAAATTCTGCTGTGAAAAAAAAATAACACACACACACATATATATATATATATGTATACATACATATATATATATATATATATATATATACATATATATATATATGCATATATATATTTATATGTATATACACATACATACATACATACATACATATATATTATGTATATATATATATATATATGTCTATGTCTATATATACGCACATACAAACACACACACACATACACACACACACACACACACATATATATATATATATATATATATATATATATATATATATAATTTCGACAGCAAGAATTCCCTCAAACTTGTTTTGTTAAAGAATATGGACAAGTTTTGTTTATCAATTTTTTATCAAATCTTTCAAATTTCCGAATAATAACTTATTCGGAAATTTGAAAGATTTAATAAAAAAAATGATAGACAGAACAGTCATATCATTTAAGAAAACATGTTTGTTAGCATATATATATATATATATATATATATATGTATGTATGTATATGTATACATGTGTGTGTTTGTGTGTATGTGTGTGTGTATATATATATATATATATATATATATATATATATATATATATATATATGTATGTATGTATGTATGTAAATTATATGTATGTGAATAGATACGTGTTATCGTAGGTGTGTCTTTCATACCATTCTTTTTTCAATCTTACCAAAATAACTTATTTTGGTTTTGCAAATAATCGTGAGCCTCTTCGAATAGAATATTCTCAGCGATTTAATGTTTGAAAGCCATGCTTCTTTCTCGAGATGTTTTCTATTTATGCATAATATTATTTTACTTTTTCAGCGTGAAGCTACATTCATTTTTCTTTCCCATCGGGATACGCACATTGGCGTGCCTGGCGAAGAGAACCATTGTAAATAAGCACAGACTCCCTTCTTTTTCTTTAAGTGCCAAATTTTTATGAAGCTGTGATTTTACTTTTCTAGATGATATAACTTCTAAATAGTTTCATAAACTGAAACGATATTTATATGTCAAAATCATACGTATTGTTAATTTTATTCTTGTTTTAATAATGCTTATTAAAGAATCTCGTTTTATTTTACACGACTGTTTTATTAAATATTTGGTAATTTATTTTATATTAAATAAGAAAATAGTCTTACATCTTGATGAAAATTTTTTAAAGATAAAAAATATCTACTCTATTATATTTAAAGACTTTACAATAAGTTTACTTCGAGCTATGGAAATTTTGCTGAGATATATAAAAAAAATGTTCGAGACGGGAGCTGAGGAGGCCCATAATTTCATTAGACTAGAGGCCACCAAGGGTCATAATCCGCTCCTGATTTTTAGCTTCCGTTTTTAAATATGCTAATATGTTTAAAGAAAAAAGAGATAAGCACATCAGCTAAAAGTACATTCTATTTATCCATTGTGAGTGAATCTATTTGCATGCAATTTTTCTACCTTTCTTATCGCAACCAGAATAAAGGAACAGCAGACATAATTTAGCTAAAAAATCTGGATATATATTTGTGATTTCATACACACATTCACAGGTATACATATATACACACACACAAGCAGGTACTAAAACATTTCTAACACACACACACACACACATATATATATATATATATATATATATATATATATATATATATATATATATATATATATATATATATATATAGATATATATATATATATATAGAGAGAGAGAGAGAGATAGAGATAGAGATTTGTCTTCCATAATCTTTCTCGGATAGTCGTCTTTGATGATGTTCGGGGATATTCCCTGAGGCTAATGTTGAACGTATTTGCTGAAAGACATTATTACATTCTTTGTTTTTTTTAGCTGTTCGAAATAATAAATTGATTATTTTCCTTGCTTCAGCGCCGTAGAGTTCCAAAATTATACTATACACGGCATATTGAAAAAGTAAGATATAACAGTAAAAATAGGCAGTTTTACGCGACTCAGTTATGCAATACATCTATTCGAACCATCTTGAATACAGGTGCAACCATTACGTATACATCTTATATCATAAAGACATTTCTCTATCTAATCAGCGTTAAGGGGTTTGTAAGTCAATTAAAATATGTTTTAAGTCGCTCAATTATATGTGAATATCTGAATAATAATAATAATAAGAAGAAGACTGAGACGAATAAGAATAATAAGAAGAAGAAGACTGAGAAGAAGAAGAAGAAGAAGAAGACTGAAAAGAAGCAGAAGAAGAAGAAGAAGACTGAGACGATAAGAAGAAGAAGAAGAAGACTGACAAGAAGAAGAAGAAGAAGAAGAAGAAGAAGAAGAAGAAGAAGACTGAAAAGAAGACTTAGAAGGAGAAGAAGAAGAAGAAGACTGAGAAGAAGAAGAAGAAGAAGAAGAAGAAGAAGACTGAGAAGAAGCAGAAGAAGAAGAAGAAGAAGAAGAAGACTAAAGAAAAGAAGACTGAGAAGAAGAAGAAGACTAAGGAGAAGAAGAAGACTGAGAATAATAATAATAATAATAATAATAATAATAATAAGAAGAAGAAGAAGAAGACTGAGAAGAAGACTGAGAAGAAGAAGACTAAGAAGAAGACGAAGACTGAGAAGAAGAAGAAGAAGAAGAAGAAGAAGACTGAGAAGAAAGAAGATTATTTATAGTTGACGGAATTAGTATAAACGAACAGAGTTCTAGTTCCGTCAATGGCAATGATTTCGCACGTGATTCATTTGGCAGTAACACGTATCCCCCTGTTCTACCCTCTCACCAACACCGGATAAAATATCACTGGAAACCGCGATCTCAAGCTTTCCATATTATCCACTTCTTTTTTTCTTTTTTTTTATGTGCCATGTCCTTTCAGGAAGTAGGCGATCATGTCTCTCGACCTCCCTCTATCCCTAGCGGCTCTCAATAAGTTCCTTCCCTCTGCTTCCTCCCCAAGATCACGTTCTGACATCCACTTGCTTAAACCCGCCAGGTATGCCACGTGTTGTTTTACCTTGTTTCTCTTCCCCTCTATTCGACACATGAGTCTCAGATTCTCCAGGACCTCCTTCCACATTATCTGCCCGAATAATTTCAGCTGCCTCTTCCTGATGTTAAGTATATGCCTCTTCCTTGTTTGGAACGTCTCTAAGATCTCAGCGTTGCTCACACGCTCGGTCCATGATATACATTACTCAAGACAAACTCTAAATTCAAAACACTAGAGAACGGAAAGGGAAACCACTCAACTAAGTTTCACAAAAATTCTAGGTATTTCTAATAAGTAACGGTAAGTATTAAATTAAGATATGTAAGATGTGTATCTTCAACGTAGATCATGAATGTCGTATTCGTGACCGTTAGATTTTATATATATACATTGATATATACGTATAACTCTGTTTCAATACATTGAGCACTGTATTGATAACATCTTAGGAATAAATATACTTACATACGGGCGTGTACATACATTTTTTATCCCCCGCATTCCTATATATATATATATATATATATATATATATGTTAAGTTATTACATATGATTAAATTGGTTGTTTTAAATTTTGTACATTATATAATTATAGCTTTATTT
>OZ010573.1:92713519-92716019 GCA_963932145.1 Acanthosepion lycidas | reverse complement strand
TAATTAAATGAGACCCAGAAAAAAAAATAACCAGACAAATAACAAAAGACAAAAAGCTGCAATAATCATAAAATTAACGAAAAAAGAATCCCAGGCTGTATATAATCAGGATATATTACGGCTACTTTTACTCAGCTTACTGTGTGTCAATGCTGTATGCATAACCTTAAATCTATATCGCCTTCATTAAATTTGCTAATACAGTAAATGTCAGTTATCTTTTTCTAAGGCGTGTATATATATTTCAAAACCATAATAAATTATATGTAATACAAATTTGGATGTGCGTCTCATGTAATGAATACCGGTGTGAGTTCAAATTCTGACCGTGTCTATTGCATTTATTTTCTCAGTGACGGATATGAATTCATTTCTTCACTCTCCAGCTGTGTGTTAAAAGAGAGAGCAGTTTGGTCATTCTATACGTGGTTGGTAGCCAATCTAGGTGAAGGGAAAAGCCGTGGAGAATGCATTAGTAATCTACTCGACTATAACTTCAAAGAAGTCATGGTCATTCTCAGGTCATAAGGAAAAGGAAAACGGGTAATACTATGATGACACATGACTTGAAGGGAGTTGCATTAAGAAAAATGATGGTATATTCGAAGTATAATCCGATGTCTTGTGGAGAAATTTTCCAAGAATGGATCATATTTACATGAACAGTTTGAAAGAAAGAAAGAAATGAATTTGATCCATTTAACAATGAATTAGTGTCGTACGAAGAAAAGGTAAGAAATATAAAAAATAAAACCATTTCTGAGGCTAGATAAATTCCTGAGAAGGCCATAATGAAAGACAAATAAAAATCTGTCTGCTCATAACAAAACAATGCACAACAGTAAGATCAACGGTATTAGCAGAAGTACAAAAGAGATAAAGAGAAAAGGAGCAAAACGAATCCGAAGGGAAAGAAACAAAACGAAATTAACTATAAGGCGGAAAATAAGACACTGATTTTTTCGGCATCTTTCTATGAGAATACAAACGGTGAAAGATGCCTTCTAAGTAAAAAGTTACCCTAATCATCAAGAAACATGAAAATTGTTTTAGAAACAAAAAAGTATTCTGAACACTTATACAATATCAGTCTTCCCCTATGTCAGTGAAAGCTAGACAATCTTCACACAGATGAGGAAGGGTTCTTAGGCAATAGAAATGTTATTCTACAGAAGGATCCTGAGAATACCATGAAAATGATTCGATCAAACAGAAAGTTCTATGAAAAATGGAAACACGATGTGTGTTTAAACTTCAGAGCAGAAAAAGACAATTGAAATTGCTCGGACATTTAATGAGAAAAGAGGACTTGGAGAATGTGACATCCGTAGAAGATACTGAAGTGACATGGCACATAACAGATGAGAAGATAAATAGGAAAAAAAAACATTTACAGAAAAAAAAAGACTTCGCAGAGTTAGGAAAACAATGGAACTTAAATCCGACATTTCGATTGGAAATTTTCATTGAAGACTAGAATCATTTTATTTTATTTACATATTAAGTAACTCTACAGTTTAATACAGGAGATTAATGGTTTCGATTTGTATTTGTTTCTATTCACGAATGGATATAGAAAATCCGTTTTACGATTAAACTACTTAATGTGGTTATGGGGAAGTATGTTTTGAGAAACATTTCCCGGATAAAATATAAACATTGATTAATATTGCAATATAGAAAACATTGTGATAGTGATATCTAAAACACGTACGTGCTTCTGTATCTAAAGTTGAAACAAACATTTCACTGTTATGGAACCAATCAATAGTATATACAGCGCCTAAACAAACAAATATAGATTTTGATGAATACATATATATATATATTTAGAAACCATATATTTATTTTGTGATTATATATATATATATATATATATATATATATATATATATATATATATATATATATATATATATATAAACCATATATTTATTCTCTTTCTCTGTCTCTCTCTCTCTGTCTCTCTCTCCCTATATATATATATATATATATATATATATATATATATATATATATCGTCATCCACAGCCGAAACGGATTATATATATATATATATATATATATATATATATATATATATATATATATATATATATATATACATATATATGTATATATTATTTTGGGTGTGTAATATGTATATATTATATATTTTGTTATGCGTTTGTAATTTATATATATATATATATATATATATATATAAGTTATATATATATATGTTATATATATATATATGTCATATATATATATATATATATAAGTTATATATATATGTTATATATATATATGTCATATATATATATATATATATATATATAAGTCATATATATATATAAGTTATATATATATATATATATATATATATATATATATATATATATATATATGTCAGAAAATTCTAAAGACACATAGGTGACGGCCAATGAAGTATTGAGAGAAAATATATTTAAGACAAGCAGTCTTTGTCATAAAGTGTCCAATATCGAAGACAGATAAT
>OZ010573.1:92706019-92708519 GCA_963932145.1 Acanthosepion lycidas | reverse complement strand
GCGGTGCGATTTTCGGTTCTAGCGTCTTACAGACATTTGCCTATATTATTTAATGAAACGTGTATGGTACGTGTATGAATGAAAAGATACTGCCTAAACACACACAATATATATATATATATATATATATATATATATATATATATATATATATATATATATATATATATATGTCCAGTAGTCCAATAGAAAAAAAAAATATATATATATATCTTTAAATTTTATGTGTATATATACACATATGTACATTTATTTATTCGTACGTGCGCATGTATATATATATATATATATATATATATATATATATATATATATATATATATATATATATATATGTATGTCCAGAGAGAAAAAGAGACAATGTTAAAATATAAATTATATATATGTATATATATATATACATGCGCACGTACGAATAAATAAATGTACATATGTGTATATATACACATAAAATTTAAAGAGGCGCTGAACATTTATTGGGTTAGCATCTTCTCAGAAACAAACCAAATAGCAAAAACATCAGTCATATTTTTCTTGGGAAGCTCTTTGTGGTGGGGCTGAGAATTTACCTCATTTTACACAAAGCGTAATCTAGCCAAAAATGGCGACCGCTACGGTACTAGTTAAAACTTTGCCGACTCGAACTCAGTTGGGTGGCTTAAACCCCTTCGGCGTCGAACTCGGACAGTAATGGACTGCCTTTCTTTAATTTTTGATATAAGACCAAGGCAGAAGAAATGCGCGGAGACATTAGGGTAGCAGTAATAGAAGTATGAAGTCGTCTCTCTGCTCCCAGACTGCTTTGTGTGTCTAGCTTAAGCATATAGTAACAAGCCCCTACGTGGTGATGGCAAGTCGCTGGCTGATATGTTACCATACGCTCTTCCGTGTGTCGCGGTTATGTCTGATATAAAATTGACAAATAAAATTCTTTAATAAAAAATAAACTCTCAGGAGGAATCTAGTTGTAAAAGTTTGGTACACAGCGGACTTGCACAACAGAGCCAAACGGAGATTTTTGTTTAGTTTTTGTGCAACTTGAATGAATTCCAGTTGATTTATGGAGCTGCATTAATTTTATTTGTACCTAAGATGGAAGTTAATACTAACTTTCACATTTTCAATTAAAAACAGGGTTTAGGGTTATAAATACATGGCTGCAATGAAGCACCAAATGTCACGAAAAGCGTTTAAATTTTGGGTGTAAATTATGTAGAATTATATTTTGGTGACAGGGAGTTAGATCAAGCAGCGGTTGAGCGAGGCACGTTAACTTTTATTGCTTATTCTCGATTTTTAAATATTTCAATACAAGCTTCACTCACCAGGACACCGATTGTCAGATGTACATAAACTGCGTTTTATAATCTTTTTACATTTTCACCGTTCGTTTTCCATTATAATATACAATATTAATTTTCTGATTTAGATTATTACAATATATATATATATATATATATATATATATATATATATATATATATATATATATATATATATATATATATATATATATACAAATGTTGTGGGTGTTTCGATTTTCTCAGATTGACAAAAAATCCTTACTCCAAAACCAAGGTTAAAAGCAATTCCAATAAAGGAATATATAAACATTTTTTAGCGTACGGTGGCCGTTAAAAAATAAGTATAACTCAAAACTTCAATGTTAAAATAAAAAGTATTTAATTATAATCGCAAATAAATATGTAACAAAAACAAAGAATTAAAATTCAACCAAAAATAATCAACCATTTCAGTGAATAACTTGTTACTAGCGCGGTCCGACTTAACATCCAGTAAATCCTGAAGCAAAACCCAAATCATCGACATAAAATCATTCCCACTAATTCAACTGGATAGTTCCATTCAGTAGTCGCTCAATAATCATCGCACTCAGTCAGAACGGCTATTTCCGCTGGCGGAAAACATGTATGCATAAGTCCTGAGTGTCAGGCTCGATGTTCCGGTCATAAGATTACTAAGAATACTGATGCATACATTAAGAATATCACATGAGACCCATCGCTATCTGAGATGCAAATGACTGAATACATAAGCACTGTTTCTTTTTCAGAAATATTCTTTCAGTATAATATGTTCAAGTTTCTAAAAATATTGAATTTCCACAGTGGCAAATGGTATATATGTAAATAATAATAATAATAATCATAATAATAATAATAATAATAATAATGATAATAATAATACCCCCATACACACACACACACACACACACACACACACATATATATATATATATATATATATATATATTTATATATATATATATATTTCACAAAAATCATCAGTGGAAAATGTCATGAAGCTATTTCTGACCTTATTTCTCTGGTTGGGACACGGAGCGAAATGCGACGGAAATCAAAGGAAATAATAATAATAATAATAATAATAATAATAATAATAATAATAATAATAATAATAATAGGCCATTAAACCAGAAATAAGTATGGTAAAAAAGAAAATTTAGTAAATAATTCAT
>OZ010573.1:92691019-92701019 GCA_963932145.1 Acanthosepion lycidas | reverse complement strand
TTGTTTTTATCCTTATATGCTATTAGCACGCAAGCTAAGCTGCCTTGAAATTTCGATGGCATTTTCTTTTGTTGTCTATGCTTGCAGAAGCTGGCGTAGACGAGTATCAGAAAATGATGGTTTAGAGCGGCAAAATGGTACTTTTTCTGTATGGCATGCATTGCGTGCTACTGTTGAATGTCAACAGAAGCGACTGAGATAATCTTCATTTTCTTCTTTTCGTTCAATGATTATAAACGTTTATTCATAAATCTTGGATTCGTATATTTTAGAAATATTCAAAAGAAATGTATCAGCAAAAGATAGATATTTTTTATTGATGACATGGAATATATGAATACGAAATATGCTAGTATTTGATGAATGTATCAATTAAGTTTACGTGTAGATAAAATGAACTTATGAATAGTATACACCGATTTAAAATTAAATATAAAAATGTTTGTTTCATTTATTTACTAGTTTGTTTTTTTTTTCGATTTTCCATGATTTTGTTGTAAATCAAAATAAGAATTGTTGAAAAACCTTCCAGAGTTCAGTATATTTAACCTATTCTTTCAGACGAAACATTGGATACAAACACAGTTAGATGATGAGACATTTCGATGTCCGAATCACAACAGGTGGTTTAAGAAGTTGAGTGGGTTATGGATATTATTAACGGTGCTCCGACAATTAGCGAAAAAGATTTTTCTGGCAGAAAACAAGTCGTATTAAACATTTTAATTATTACTCATGTTTATGTCAGCTCCCGAATAAATAAATAAATAAATAAATAAATATGATATATTGCAGTCAGAATGACTTTATATGAAAAAATGTTGAAAACGATTGAGAAAATTAGTGATTTGAGATTTTTTAAAAAATGTACCGATTTCACTGTAAAATAGTATTACATATATTATTCAAAGGGAAATGATAACATTTTTGTCAATATGAAAAGAGAATTGAGAACGGAAGGAAAAAAGACTAATTTGAAATGAAATGGACGTGATTTATAAAGTCAATTTCAAATATCATATAAAAAAGAAATATAAGTAAAATGAAAAGACAAAAGTAAACAAAAATACCATCAGTGAATGAATATAAAACAGATTACGTTAAAGTAGATTTAATGAAATTGTCATTTTATAAGAATTAAAATTGAAATACAGTTTATGATTAGAATGTTGGCCTTTAGGATGGGCTTTTGTCCTTGTATAAGAAATTAAATGTAAGAAGTTTTCAAAGGCGTAATAAGAAAACATATATATATATATATATATATATATATATATATATATATATATATATATATATATGTGTGTGTGTGTGTGTGTGTGTGTGTGTGTGTGTGCGTGCGCGCGCGTGTATATATATATATATATATAGAGAGAGAGAGAGAGAGGGCCACGCACGCGCGTGTGTATATATATATATATATATATACTTATATACATATATATATATATATATATATATATATATATATATATATATATATATATACTTATATACATATATATATATATATATATATATATATATATATATACACATATATATATATATATATATATATATATATATATATATATATATATATATATATTATTTGTTCTGGATTTACATTGAGCTCTGGATTTTATCCTCCTTAGGTTTACCCATACGGATTAACTAGTTTTCATAAACTATATATATATATATATATATATATATATATATATATATATATATATATATATATATATATATATATATATATATATATATATATATATGTCAGTAAAAAAGTTAATCAGTTAAAAAAATCAGTTAACATTTTACGTATAAAAGCATGTCAGACGGCCACATCTCGTTAAAACACCAGTTTCCCTTAGGTTCACCGAAGTTAAGCAACGTCGAAACTATTTAGTCCCTAGATGGGTGACGGCTTGGGAATGCCAGGTGGTGTACACTTGGTTGTGATGTATAGTGACTAGGAATTGTTAATCGTGGCACCGAGTTCCAAATAAATTTAGGTTCTTTATATTTACTTACACGCGAATAAGCTTGGGGAAGGCATGAATCCACCTGTTTAATATCTTTTTTAATTTTATTTAGTTAATATTACTTGTATCACTAAATCAATATTATCTCCCCCCACCCCGATGAAATATCTAAAGTATTTTCTGGTTCTAATTAAACTACAAAGGATTGATAAACTGTAGAAGAGCAGTAAATCAACCAACCGAGGGAAAATATAATCAGATACAGCAGAAATAGGATTTTACATGAGAAACTAAGCAAGAAAGAAAGGTACAACGTGACAAGACAAATATTATGCGTATATAATTATTCGCAATACGTAAATACGTAAGAAATAATCTGTAAAGAATTTAAGTCAATAAGCAAGTAATGAACGAAAAGTAATTGCAAAACGTCTCTTCGAAAAATAAAACATCGAGGGAAATAAACTTTGAGCATAAGTGAATTAAGAAAAGATAAAGGATCAACGTAGATGGAGAATAAATATAACAAACACTAAGAAATTAGCTTATGTTACTGGAAAATACAACAAAATATGATCAGTGAAGCAAAAAAGAAAAGAAAGCACGCAGAAACCTATTCTACTTGTAAACATTTGACAAAATATCCATCAATACAGGTCAGTAAATAACATTCGAGAACCAGTATATATTCTAATAATAATGTCAACATGAGCCGTTTGCTTATCAGGAAAATTTTGGCATTCTTTGACCGAGCGGCAATTGCGGCTTTCGTTTGAAAGATATTTCTATGCAAGAATTGTTTTCATGGATATAGGACCCCTCAACTCCAGGAGCTGTTACACTTTCCAGCGTTGGTAGACATTTCCCCACTAACCCTTTGTTCGAAATAGTGTGGTACATCTTGATTATTCTTCCTTGTTTTTTTCTATTTTTTTTTTTTTGTTAAATTTATGTTATTTATTATGGTTAGTTATTCATGTTTGTGTAGCGGAAGTGCACAATGTTCAAAGAAGGATGATTCTCGCTAAAACAAGCAGGCTTCATTTTCTGGTAGCCATTTTTAATTATTGATTATTGATTTGAGAAAGCGGTTGAGTACAGGTGACATTTTAGATATTTCAGAAAGAGTTTATGGCCATATGATGTTGCACGAAACCTAACCTGGCGCACTTTATTTTTTGTTCACTAAACTTATGTCCTGTAATAAATTTGTTATAACTCGTCCATACACCGAGGTATTTGAATTGTTTTGTATTTATTAAATCCACATCCTGAATTTTATGCTAGATTAAGATTAGGTGCCATTAATACGTTTATTCTAATTATGGTTCGTCGTTTCGTTTTTGGATAATGGCTCGGAATTTTTAATCCGGGAGCCGAGTTCCAATTCTAGTTGGGTTCGTTATATTCACTTACGCGCAAATATCCTTTGAAAAGTATGAATCCACCTTGTATACCCCCACCCAAATACGTGTTAATTAGTCCAGTTTGCTTCACTAAAAGCATTATTATCTTCAACAATAAAATTTCCGTTCAAATTATTTAGATTTCGGCATTAAATATCTCACAAAGTCTAAACTAAGCATCCAACTAAATCTATCACCTATATACATGCATACACAAACATAAAAGAATTTTACATTTTTACTATCAGATGTGTTATGTGGTATATTTACTATCAGATGTGTTATGTGGTATATTTACTTGCTGTCTTTATACTCATTTACACACAGATAGACATAGGTATTAATATTAATTTTAAGTATTAGTAACATACTAGTCGTCTTTCATTTCCTACAATTGAAGAGTACACTTTAATTATATATGCATGTTTTTTTTTTGTTTTTGTTTTTTTTTAATTGTGAGGCGCATAAATACATCTTATCTTTAATGGACCAATATTACAAAATACATATTTTTTTAGTATTTTCTAAACATTTTCCTGGAAATCTAGTGAAAAATAATAATATTGGATAAATATTTATACTCTCATCATAAATGTCTTCCCATATCTCCATTTTTCTCCTAAATGATCTTGTCGATTTAAAACAAAAAAGGGTAATGACTAAAGAATCGCGCCATTTCTTCATATTTGAAAGTTTGAAAATCTTCTTGGTGGGGAGATAAAGAAATTGATCATACAATAGGCTACGTTAAAGACAGATTGCAAATCGCTTTAAAATCAAAATATTAAACTGAAAACTTAAAAAGTATTTTCAAATCAAGACTTTCACATGAATGCCATGCATTACGTCGAAACAGTTCAGAAATATCTGATATATATATATAGAGATATATATTGTTAGCTGTATGTATCCGCTAACAAATGTTAAAAATGTCTCTCTTAGCGGGCGCCATTTTTCTTCGAATTTCGTCGATTGATCCTATAGGATGGCAAAGAACTGCAGCAAATAACAGAAACATCATTTGATGACTTTCACCATGAGCAACTATTAACATGGATAGCACATATAAATCGAAAAAAAAAACAATGGCCTAATCAAATCTATTTCCTTGAAAAGAAATTTTAAGTAAAATATTTTTAAAATTTTAATCGATATTGACACTTGCTATTCTGGCAATGAATATCGAATAACGGAAAATATTTACATTACAATTTCTCTTCAGATCAGTGCTGTCAATCGAGATATCTAGTTATTTGACGTTTAGCTATCAATGTTTAGTATTAACATATATTTGTTCTGCTTTCATCTTTTCATTGTTCTTATCAACATTATAATATATATATATATATATATATATATATATATATATATATATATATATATAATGGACTCTCCCGTCGGTTTCTACGTATGAGGATCTGCCAGCTTATTGATTCAGTTATGAAAGTTTATGCGATAATCTTAGGTGGCATTTAAGACCCGCTAGTGATTTATAAAGGAGGCCACATATGGAGCAAGTGTAATGATTGTGAGATGAGATCACTATTAGATTGGTTGATCTTTTAGATCTTGCTCTCCCTTCTTGAAGATAATTCAGACAAGCAGATTGAAAATTGCTGAGTCCACTAAAACACGTTGATCTCCATTCTACCCGCTCCAAAACTAAGCGCTCAAAGGTGTTATGTGGTATATTAACTGCTGACAAGTTGCTTTTCGGCTTGTCTTTGTATCTTAGACATATAATACATACATACATACATACATACATACATATATATATATATATATATATATATATATATATATATATATATATATATTATAGGCTATTCATTTTTCTCTACTAGTATTTGGCGGCGGATTGTCAGTGCTATATATGCCCGTATATAAGCCATCACTCCATATTACATCTGAGTAAAAGGAGGAAATATTCAAACCCACTAGATTGACCAAGGCATTTAATCAACACCTATATGGCGCAGTATTGTAAATTCCAATAAGTGGAGAATACATGTAAGAAGTTTTAATATTTGGACATGCTATTTTCATCTGCTTTATAATATCTCAAGAAGTTACTTACGTTTAAATTCTTGAAAAAAATTAATGATATCGGATCATCTATATAGACACAAATTAACTGGGATATTCAATTAATTAAAACATAATTATGGAACCAGACATTCAAAAGCAGGAGAAATGAAAACATAATTAAAATCTCTGGGTACTGAAATGTTGTGTAAAATACAGAGAAAATACAAATAAAGTATAATTACATTGTAAAGCAATCAGAACAGATGTGGTCACATATTTCTTATATCGTAGATTTTGAAGTTGATAAAAATCGGTAAAAATATGAGAAACGATTTTTCGACACTGACGTATACACGAGTATAAAGAACAATTTGAATTCCGAGTAATTAAAGCTGGATTGTAAAAGTTTTCGGCACGATCCATCTTTCAATATATATATATATATATATATATATATATATATATATATATATATATATATTATGTTTGAATAATGAACTGACATATCAGTTTTAATCGGCGAATTGCTAAAATGATACCCTAGAATTGTTCAAATGATTTATTCGAAATGTGATGCTAAACTCTCAACACAGAGTTGCGTAATATACATACATATATATATATATATATATATATATATATATATATATATAGATAGATAGATAGATAGATAGATAGATTGTATCTTTTTCCGTGATTTACTCGTGGAAAGTCATTTTAGGCAGGGAGTTTTTTTGTCGTAAAGTGCTCGATATCAAGGTAAGGATAGGACGGTAACAGAATGTGGAAAAACGAATCACTTATCTGAATGGTGTCATTTCAGTCATGTCGACTTCAAAGTTTAGTGAGCGCATTCAGGACTATTGCTATATTCACCCACATTATTTCTCTCTCTCTCCATATATATATATATATATATATATATATATATATATATATATATATATATATATATATATATATATATATATACATATATATATATATATATATATATATATATATATACATATATATATATATATATATATATATATATACATATATATATATATATATATATATATATACATATATATATATATATATATATATATATATATACATATATATATATATATATATATATATATATATATATATATACATATATATATATATATATATATATATATATATATATATATATATATATATATATATGAAACTGTTGACCTAGACAGAGATTAATATTTTAATTAACAGGAAGTATGCTCAACAACGTAACAATTCGGGAGAAGAAACCATGTGATTTGATCTTTTACTTAACGATGAAACATGAAAAGAATATGGATGGATCAATGCTAAGTCTCCGGAATGGCAGGTCCTAGATCTGGATGTCTGGACTGGTTGTGCGAATGAATATTGCACGCCGAAATATCTGCTAGGAAAATAGCGATAGAACAACTAGATGCTGAAAATATTCCCTCCCATAGAAACGGTTTGTAGGGTGGGAAATAATTCATCCCTGACATATTTGAACATTGTCAAGTCTGGAAAGTGATGTCTGCAAAACCATTCCAAAATTTTGTCTCCCTTTTGTCTTCTAGTTTGAGTTGTCTGAATATTTCCATAAATGACGTAAATTCTCACCATGCTATCATGTTCAGCCAGTGAAGTTAGACATACATTTATACAAATTACTGTTGAGAAATAATCTTAACGTGCTCAGGTACAACTGCCATTGTTCAACACCTGCAGAGCCCACCTGTGGTTTATAATGCAACTATGGTGAGCGGACAATAGTTCCAATTTCGAGAGAACGCGTTATCTAGCGTGAACAAGGCTAGTTTAAAGAAAGTTAGCACGATGACTTGTGACTCTGCAAAAACACCGACGGCTACCTTGGTTTTAAAAGGTTTGGGTCAAACTTTCGTATGATTTTCAGTCACTTTCCAAAGGTATCTCTTCGGCCAGACCGATAAGTCAACTTTCGATATGCTGAGATTCGAAACTGATTCATGGTTAGAAAGCAAATGATCTAACCATTCGTAACCATGTTGAGAAAAGATATTTCATACATTTCTCATACTTTTATTTTACTGGAGTTTTTCTTCTTTTTTTTGCGTTCATGTCTCCATTTAACGATAATCGTCATAGTAATATTCAGTACTCAGCTAGACAGGTCACTGTAATAGTGCCTTGTCTAGCTGCAATCTTGTTTGTTACTAGAAAATTAACTAGGAATACTTATTATGAATGTATCAGTCCATTCATTTTAGTGAGGACGAAACTGGCTCTTACCACATTTAGAATATGCCGTTGACCCTCAATATAATTTTCTTAATTAATAACGTTTCCATATTTCCTGAATATATAATTTAACAATATTATGGATAGCACTTAACTTGCTTAGTAAATACTAAACTAATAATAAATTTATTGTATATATATATATATATATATATATATATATATATATATATATATATATATATATCAAATATAAGTTTAAAATCCCATTCTTTATTCAAAGTAAATATATCTTGAAATTTTTACGAATATAACTTGTTTATATTACGAATATTATTTTGTCAATGTTGATTACTTAATAAAATGTGACAGATTGTTGAAAGTTGCTTCAGTAGAAAGAGAAAGGAATTTGCGAAAGAAAATACAGGAGGGAATAATGATCAAATCAAAATGTCATAGCAATAAATGCTTTTCTCATCACTACAATCTCCGTAGTAATAAACATTCGTCTTTAATATTCATATTTCCCAACACAACAAACTGAACACATATTCATTTCTTTTAGGTTCATTCTCTTTAAATCTGTCTAATAATTCTCACAAGTGCACTAACACCATTTTTATTCCGACGTGCTTATTCAACTTACAATTTTATCTCTATGCGCAAAGAAACATGAGATCTTACGAGGAAAGTCAACACTACGTTGGCTTGACCTATAGGGAATAGTATTAATTGAAAACCTGTTTTCTACAATGACAAAAACGGTGCAGTTGGTGCAAGCATTCTATAGGCAATATTATATATATATATATATATATATATATATATATATATATATATATATATATATATATATATATATATATATATATATATATATATATATATATATATATATATAGTGTCATTTGATTTACTTTTTATTTATTCATCTATAATTTTACTATTATATTTTCTATTAATTCTCGTATATACGAGAATCTTCTCGATTGATTACAGTAACATGCTGTTTAACTAGCCTTGTTAGATATAAACAATATTTTTCAGTTTCAGTTTTTAATATATATATATATATATATATATATATATATATATATATATATGTATGTATGTATGTATTCTCAAGTATAGGATTAATATAGACGGAATAAAATATAATAATAAAATTCCAATAGCCAAAAACACAATTCTTAAATGTGTGCTCAATACAGCGTAGAGTAATTAGTATTTATTTAAAAATTATAACAAAACCATGTTATAACATCAATAGGAAAAGAACCATTTTGTTTCAACACTCCTGGTGTCTTGTCAAATCATGGTGTTGCTTGTAGAATAAAGAGTTTTAACAATAGTTTTAATATATATATATATAGTTTTAATATATATATATATATATATATATATATATATATGATATTGAAGTTAAAATCACTTAAAATGTAGGAATTCAGAATTCATTTAATGTCTTCCCTTTCGATTAGAGAAGATCTTGATTCCCATAATCAGATAAAGTAGAAAGCTCTGATACCGCTTATAACCCGGATCCTATTGACAAAAAAATATCAAAATATTCTAGCAATATTGTACATATCTACGGATTTAAAATCCTAATAAAAAAAAATGTAAAATAGCAGCTTATTATAGTGACGGAAAATGCGTGAAAATCCTTGAAACTAGGACGTGTATGAAAAATTGTAAAATTCTTTTTTGAGTTTTCTGTCTCTTTCCCGAATTACATGACGAAGACGGAGAAAAAAAATTTCATTAAAGCGTTTGTTATACACAAACTTGTTCGATCAGAAGAGCTAGAAAAACACACTCGCTCGCATTACAAAAAAAGTATATTAATTTAACGGAATCGGATTAAACTTTATGAAAAACCTTAAAGAGATAAACATAAAATCTCAAAATATAGATAACTTAACAATTCATTTTAAAAAAGACGACAGGCAACAGAGTATATGAAACCTATGCTTTCGTTTCACTTGCATATACAGACAGTAAGACATGCTTATATACATTCATATATATATATATATATATATATATATATATATATATATATATATATATATATATATATATATATATATATTATAATAATACATTTAAAAACCTCTGTATATACATGTAATTTGAAATACATATTTAGTGCTGTTTTATAAATATTCAGTGAAAATGAAAATTAAATACACACAAAGAGGACCAGACAAATCATCTTATAGACTTAGATTTATATGTCATTATTATTACGATAAAAATGGTGGGCAGGAAGATACTGTTGCAATAAATCTATAGGTTAACTTCAGAAAACAGGATTTGAACTCGGGTTTTGTTTAGAATAGATCATGGAACACTCAT
>OZ010573.1:92676019-92686019 GCA_963932145.1 Acanthosepion lycidas | reverse complement strand
AGACTTATAATTATAGGTATATTTACATATTTCTTTATTGGATTTTTTAGAAATATTTCTTGAAGAAGACAAACATTCTGTTAAAATGTTGTTTAACTTTGTCAAACACAGTGTTATTTTTTTAATTTTCTTATATCGAACTCTTCTCAACCTTTGAAAAAATTGGAATGTTATGTCAATCATTTTCTTTATTGTTATTTTTATTAATATTATTATTATAATAATAATAATAATAATAATTATTATTATTGTTGTTGTTATTGTAGTTGTTGTTTGTTATCAAAGAGATACAGCTAAAGATGAACTACGTTGAACACGAAATTTACAATCACCACAAATACGTAAGGATAGTTATACTCTGATAATATCCTCTGTATTATTTAACAATTATGAAATATAAATACATAACACAGAGGTTTCATAGTAAGCAGCCAGAAGTTTATTATTATTATTATTATTATTATTATTATTTGGAACACATCCCCCAAAAAATCTCATGGGAAGTAAACTGTAAAAGTAAAAGCCACACAAATGATATGCATTTCAGGGTTTGTTTATCGAATAAATGTATCATGTCTTTTGTTGGCATATTTCTCTCTGACTTTTCCATTAGTGCAAAATACAATTATCGCATACAGGAGAACGTCTCGTAATATCTTGGGACAACTTTTTTCATAATCAGATACGTGAAAGCAATTTCATATTTATACATAGAAGTATAAACCGTAATTTGCAACAAGAACCTCAGACATATAGATGAATACATATACATACAGTTATATATATTTCACTGCAGGCGCATGCACAAAGGAATCTAAAATCCGTGGAATCATAAAGATGAACATAGATAATATAGTAAGAGCTTACATCTATCTATCTATCTATCTATCTATCTATCTATCTATCTATCTATCTATCTATCTATCTATCTCAGTCCAGTCTGTTTATATCTATCTATCTATCTCAGTCCAGTCTGTTCACATCTATCTATCTATCTATCTATCTATCTATCTATCTATCTATCTATCTATCTATTCACACGAGCATATATATATATATATATATATATATATATATATATATATATATATATATATATATATATATATATGTGTGTGTGTGTGTGTGTATATGTGTGCATATGCAGGTATGTATGGAGTTCTGTACCTGTACGGGCATCAGTGTTAAAACAGGGTCAAAAGCGATTCAGGTTTTCTACAATACAGGAAATTTGACTACATGTCTGTAAAATGTCTATGCTTAAATACACTGATATATATATGCATATACAGGCACATGTATATCAACACACGCATCAATCCATACACGCCTCATGTAAATACACATACTCTCACACACACATTACTTTTAGTGGATACTCTCATTTGGTTAGACGCCCGTTTATTTATTAAACAGTATATTTATTTCGAATACCGTCCATAATATTCGAGAAATCTTAGTAGAGAAAATATGCGCTCTTCGGAAGGATTCGAACTCCCAAGTGGGAAAAACGTAACTAGATTTGACGTACATAAAAACTCGGCTACAGACTCCGTCAATGATCAAGCAAAACTGAAAAGTGCCTTTAAACACCGATTCTTTTGTGGGTCTGTTTCGTATCCTAACGCAAACAAAACTGTTTGCAAAGAAAGGAGATGGATATTTTATTTTATTAATCCGACAGATCTTCTATTTAACCAGTGTGTGATATTGTCGCATTTTTCCCGTAAAATCTCTGGGTATGTAGAGATAGAAATAGATTGACAAATGTAGATATCGTTACAATTGTCCATAATTGTATATAATTGTTATACTTCATTGTTACTTTATATATATATATATATATATATATATATATATATATATATATATATATATATATATATATATTGTGTTGTATATTTAGGCAGAAATCCTTCCTTTATGCATGTTTCATTAAAAATGACAGAAAACGTACTACGGTTAAGCTTTTTATTTATTTTTTGTGGTTCTGTCCAGAAAAGAAAGCTCTTGTTTGAACACAAGACAAATTATATAAAAAGCTTAACCATAGTAACTTGTCTGTCGTTTTTAATGAAACATCTATCTATCTATCTATCTATCTATCTATCTATATATATATATATATATATATATATATGTATATGTATATATATATAACCACACATTTCAGGAATGACTTATACGAATATTAATTATAAATGAGGAAAATTTGTAAAAATTACAGACTGATTAGTTAGTAATTTTGGAGAAAGTCATAGGTTTTGCATTTTTAAAATTGGGGGCATGTTAGTCGGTCAAAAACCTGTTAGGTACACAATCGTGAAAAAGCATACACAATCAAACACTCACATATATATATGTCTGTGCGTATTAATTATTTTTTCTCGATAGTTGAGTAACCTAAGACCATGGATATATGTTCACACACACAGACACATGTATATATATGCCAATTAATAAATTTCATCTTAACACATAATAATTTTAAATTCAACAACAAACACTATTTACAGATTAGTGGCACAGCAATGGGCACGAAAATGGCACCTAGTTATGCTAATATCTTTATGCACATTCTAGAAAGGAAGATACTAGACAATTCAGAATATAAACCATCACATTACTTTAGATATATTAATGACATTTTCTTACTATGGACTCATGGATCAGAAAAATTAAAAACCTTTTTCACTTTCTGCAACAATTTCCACGATACAATTAAATTTACCATGGAGCACTCATACACATCCGTCCCTTTCTTAGACGTTATGATAAAATTAAACAAACATACACTTTCTACCAGTCTATACAACAAACCCACAAACCAACATAAATTCCTACACTTTAACAGCTGTCATCCCCTTAAATTAAAAAAAAAATCTATTGTATGCAACTCATTTCTAAGAATGAAACGCATATGCTCAGACCCTCTAGATTTTCTATACAACATTAATAACTTAACAAAACAATTCCTAAAATGTAAATACCCAATAAAATTATGAAAGAAGCACTAAATAAAACTATCCACATAAGTCGTAACACACTTCTCACATACAAGAAAAGTAAAAACAACAATCGGATTCCCATGGTTTTTAACCACAATCAGTATTCCCACACACTTATACACTATTTAAAAAAAGGATTACAAGAACCTCCAGTTAGACAAAAAGATCAAAGACATTTTCGATAAACCATCCATAAATGCAAAGAAACAATCACCTAACCTATCAGCTATCCTCATCTCAACCAAATAACTAAACAATACAAACCAATCAGGAAATTACAAATGTAACAAACCTCGTTGCTTAGTTTGCAAACATTTAATAATAGATAATTTATTTTCTGTACCCAACAGCAATATCAAGATACACCCACCTCACCTCACCTGTGATAGCCATAACATAATCTACTATTTATTCTGCACCTTATGTCCTAATAGTGGATATATTGGTGAACCTGGAAATAATTTTAGATTTCGCTTCAACAATCATAAACAAATCATACGTCAAAACAATCCTTATTCCCCCCATAGCTGAACACTTGAATCAATCAGGACACTCATTAGAAAACTCTAAATGTTTATTGATAGATTCTGATTTCAGTTCCACATACACACGCAGAAAAAAAGAAAAATACTGGAATTAAAAATTAAATACAAATAAACTAGGGTTAAATAAACACTTTTGTATTTTAAATCTTTTTAAATATTTCAATAGTTAAATGTTTTTTTAGATATAGTTAATTTTTTAAAATTTTTTTTAAACAACATCTAAAATACTATTACAGTTAGATTTACGTTAGGAATATTCGAACACAGTAGTGTTCCTTGTCACGCGACGGACGCTACTTGTAAACAAACATTTATTTCTGAAGAAAGATTGAGATCAATCTGAAATATCAAATATATATATAAATAAATAAATAGTTTCATAAAAATAACATTATTATTTTTTTTTAATTCGCAACTTTTATATATATATATATATATATTGTTAAATAAAACAAAGAATAGGCCATCTTAAGAGTGGTTATGAGAACATTTAAACAAAGTTATTCATCATCAAAGATGATATTCTGTAATGTTGAGATAATAGATTGCTCTGCAACGAAAGCGGTCGCGGAAAACCGACGCCGGTCGTAAGGTAAAGATTTTATAATTCATATTAACTGCATAGCATTATACGTTTTACACACACACACAGGCACACACACACACAGACATACATCTATCTATCTATCTATCTATCTATCTATCTATCTATCTATCTATCTATCTATCTATCTCTCTCTCTCTCTCTCTCTCTCTATATATATATATATATATATATATATATATATATATATATATATATATATATATAACAAGTTAGGCCGATGAAGTCGTAAATGACGAAAGGCGTGACAAGAATATTTCTCAATTTGTGTTTTTCTTCATATATAAAAATACATATATCGTTATCTCATATATATATATATATATATATATATATATATATATATATATATATATATATATATATAAAAGATGCAGTCTAAAATTTTGAGACCGCCCCTGGTAATATTTTAGATTGGCCGCAAATTAGTTTTGTACATTTAAAAAGAGAAGATTATTATACTTGGTTTAAATGAAATTGAGACCATTTTTTTTTCATTATTATTATTAGAAATGTCATTACGACAAAAAACATTAAATGAATTATTTTTCCTCTCCTCAAAATATCCGCCTTTACCCTTGATTACTGCAGCACAAATTTTTGATATTCGTTGCAAAAGTTGCTCAAAATATATGTTCGGTAATTGATTCCATTCTTTTTTCAATGATTCAAAAAATAATTTTTCATTTTTTTTAAATCACTCTTTTGTCACGTTCATCTAATGTTAATTATGCGTATTCCCTCAAAATTTTGAACTATAATATATATATATATATATATATATATATATATATATATATATATATATATATATAGAAAGATAGAGAGAGAGATAGAGAGAAAGATATATATATATATATATATATATATATATATATATATATATATATATATATATATATCGATATATGTGTGTGTGTGTGTGCGTGCTTGTGTTTGTGTCTGTGTAAAATGCGTATGTATATGAATATATATGTATGTAATTTTTACATATATTATTTATGCGCGGTACTTATTGGAAAGCGCTCAATATTAGTGGCAGAAAAAACATATTTATTTGGATTGATGTGAGTTTGTGACCCTTGGTTTCACGCTATTTGCGAACGTCACTATGAAATACATCGTGAAACACACACACACACATATATATATATATATATATATATATATATATATATATATATATAGATATATATATATATATATATATATATATATTCATATATATACACACACAAAGATATATATATATATATATATATATATATATATATATATATATATATATATATATATATATATATATATATATGACATAGGCAGTTATTGCTATTGCCTTCGTCCATGAACAAATAAAATAATGTCAATTCTCTTATACTTTCATAAAATATTTCCCCTTGATTTTGAATTTGGCTAACTTATTTTAAATAAAATTTTCAGGACAATCGTAATATAAAAAAGACTAAAAAATCAGTTTCCAAATCATCCTTCCTTTTGAAATATTTAATAGAAATAACTTTTTAGAAAGGCTGTAATTTCAATGTTAAGTTTAATATCTCTGCAGAACAAAAATCTATATTTTATATTTCTACGAATCTTACAAAATGACATTCTATCCTTTGTTTTTACATTTTATTGTTGAGTTTCCCTAAATTAATTTTGATATTTGTTTTTAAAATATTTGTTCTATTCTGTCAAAGTTAATTTCTTCATATTGGAAAGATTTAAGAACATTAGATAAATAAAGGAAATATCGGTAATAAAATGACAAACAGACTGATTTTTTAATTTCAATACTTATTAAATTCTTTATGAAAACCAAGACATCATATACTTTCGGTTTTTTTCTCTAAGAAATCATGACAAAAAAATCCATCAATACCAAACCACGCTCGAGTAAAGTAAATAATTTTTGTCTACATGATGGAAGCAAAGTCTCCGGCCAATAAGCAAACATGAGAAGACTGAAATCATATAGAAGGATATAACTATTTACACAGTCTTAAGACCAAACACACACAAACATCCACACACCCGACGCGCATACACACATGTCTTTATGTGGGTGTATGTAAACTCCCATATATAATATTACTTTAGGTGAATAAAAGCAGTAATGACAGCTGAAAGTAATTTTCTACGTTCGCCTTTAAAAAACATAGGCCAATTGTGTATAATGCCTTTCGTGTATCAGACAGACAAGATTTTACTGTTAGGCGTCTATCGAACAGAGATGAATTTATTTCACTTCGATTGTCTGCGTCGATAATGATATCAATTATTCTTAAATAGTTGCCCTCCCGTTCAATAAGAATTACTTATTCATTCAGAATCATACCTTACTCCGATTTTACAATGAAAACGTGTATACGTATCTATACACATTAGGATGTAAGGTTTACTTTGATTTGCTTTCCGGTGTTATTTAATGCTCAATTTTATTGTACATAGGATTGGATTGCAGGAGAGTCAGAGTGGGCTTTCTTTGCGCATGAAGCAAAAATATATATACATGAATGTCAAAATGGAAATCATTCGTTGTTTTTTTGTTGTTTTTTTTGTTGCATGAAATTCGAAAGCGCCGACAGGGGTTTAGTTTGCAAAAGAGATCAAAAATGTAATATTAGGAGTAATAAACAAGTGTCTAAATTTTATTCACCTGTGTACGGGACATAGTCGACGTATTCTTAACCACAACCGACAAAGTACACATTATAAATATAGACTCTTCTATGTTTTATAATATATATATATATATGTATGTATGTATACATACAAGTAAATGATTGGTGTATACGGAATAAATTCCAATAACCAACAATTAATATTATTTAAAGAGTGCTCAATACAGAGTAGAGCGAATATAATTATTTATTTAAAAATTATAATATAAATATGTTATAAAATACCTACAAAAATAGCCATTCCAACACCTCTGGTGTCTTATCAAGTTATGATGTTGAATGTGGATTGTAGAATAAAGGTTTAAAAGGCTATTTTTGTAGTGATTTATATAATATTTATGTTATAATTTTTAAATAAATAATTATATATATGCGGGTGTGCGTGTTTATGTACATATATTCATATATATATTTCATTTAGATGACATATATATATATATATATATATATATATATATATATATATATATATATATGTATATATATATGGTAATCCTGATTTTGCCGCCGATTACAATGGCATTTTTTTTACATATCACTCGGTCTGTACACCATTTTAGATTTCTTGAAACTGTGTACATTAAATTGCATCAGCTGAGTCTATATATGCAAAAGGAACTTTTCATTCCTTCCTCATGACTGATCGAATCGATATCAGTAATAGTTATCTATTTTATACTCGTTTTGGAACACTTTTATTTTGTTTTTAGTCATCAATTTGTTCCCAATTAAAATCTATTTTAACAGCATTCCAATGTTGCCTCCTCATTCGCTATTTACTTGTCTGTGATTGATTTTGTTTCTATTCGCCAATGTTCACATTTTGATAAAATGTTGGCCGAAGGGTCTCCTAAAGGTAAAATGAGGTCCTCTCTATTTGAGACATATATGTACGTCGAAAGAATAACTACACTTATGGTTTGAAAAATGTGTGTTGAAGATTTCATTTTTAGACTTAATTAATTATTTCTAATAAACAATATAATTTGCTGTATTTCAAAACTAATGTAAATTGGTTATAATTAGTATTATGTCATTTTAATTAATTTGTGTGCTGCTGTATTTATTTTACATGGAAACGGAAAATCTTTCAGAAAACCATTTCAAAATTTAAATGCTTACAGTCCAGATGTAATCAAATTGTTTCTAATTGGATGAAAAAGAAAACCACTTCATCAATAAACTATCTTCAGACTCCCGTTCAATTCACTTTTTTTTCCTTTGTCGAATGTGATGAAGAATATAAATGCATACTTTCTTAAAGTTTTCTCATTGAAACATATCTCCCCGTGTGCTTTCGACAACTAAGAATTTAAAGTTTGAGTTGATATCACAAAATCATTTTAGGTTAGCATATGCGTACATATAATCTCATGCAAAAACATATTGCTGATGTCTCAAGATGTGAACGTGGCTTCCGCCAATAGCAAGTCAGTTGCGAACTATTCAGTTGTCTCATTGAATGTAAGAAACTGTTCAACGGTTAAAAGAACTGATCAAAATGCGAGGTTTTAAAGGTGTAGTGATTGATTTTACTTTGTTTGCTTTTTGATTTAAGAGCTGACACTTGGCTTATTTTCAACGATCCTTTGTTACTAAGGCGCCTAAACATATTTTATAGAATAGGCCAACATTCCTTGGTTTTCTCAATGCTAGATCCATAGAGAAGAATGTTCTGCTTGACCTTACAGTGTTTTAATTAATTTCCGCCATTTTGTTGAAGGCAAACTTATTTTAGGCAAGTATGATGAAGTCAGTTTAGGAACAAAAAGTCAAAATCTTGTTCGACAATATAATGGCATTCTTCTTATTTCGTACACTTTACACCATTAATTGGTTCGTGTAGTGTTTAATTTCGTTAGAAGCATTTTTGTAATTCTGTGACGTATGTTTTGTTTATTTCGCTGACCCATTCTCATGATCAGAATGTTGAAGATCTTAGGTGGTCTAAGCTGTGATGTTGAGATGTCATTCGAAGTCTTCTTCGGTTCTTCAAATTCGTTCAACTAAATGTAAAATAAATTAATTTATTGTAATATAACGATGTGTAAAAATGAGTATTGTTTTATTGAATTTTTCACTTATAAAATATAATTATTATGTTCGTTCCTACAATGAAACAATTTTTAATAGTGATTGGTTATTGATCCTTTTTTGTTGTTTTTTGCTATTTTATTGTGGTATAAGTCAAGTATATGTCAAGTTTATTTAATATATTATATTTGCACTAGAAATCTGCTAAATTCTAATGTTTGTGTCTTTGTTCATGATATGTGATTTAATTGAACCATTATCTGCTTAATCTCAAGTTAATCGACGTGATAATTTAGTAGTCATTTATAGAGACAGAATCCAACAAGTCAAGGCGGTTCAGAAACTAGGTTTGTTATTTAAAATTTTATTTTATGATATTATATGCATTTTATGTATGCGTATGTTGGCACCCTAAATATTGCACACACACACACACACACACACACACACACTTACACTCACGCATGAGAACCACACACACGCACGCGTGCTCGAGAGTATGTTATGTTTTTTTTTTCCATTACAAGGAAAAACGATTCTTTAGCCGATGTAATTTTTGCCAATGCCAATTCATGCGCTCTGCAATGATACATAAAACTTGAAAGAATGTTTTAAATTGCTAACAAACAAATTTAGTTTAGATATTCTTTTGTCTCATGTGCTTTTACGCACTTCATTATTTGTTAAAAAAAAAATGATTATATTAAGATATTCTAAATTTTGTAATTCGTCTACATGCAATAAAAAAAATAAGTGCACCAGTCATCTTCAAAAGTTTACTGACAGTATCTGATTTTTAACTTTGTTCATCGTATGCAGTCGTATCGTTAATATATTTAATAGATTATTTATGTCTTTAAAATTTATCATGTCTCCGAATAAATTCTGTAAATATAGTCATTTTTGACATATGAAAACGATTAAATCTTGACGAAGAAAGCTCTGTGAAACGATCAGTTGTACATTATCTGACAATATGGACGGGAGCTGTTCATCTCTTAAAAGCAGAATTGCGAAACGCTTTATCTCATCTACCAATAAATTAATGGAGACTACGAATAGCGGTATCATGAAGTTTATTCCATTGACCCTACTTTAACAGAGATATTACATTTCGGTATCATT
>OZ010573.1:92648519-92673519 GCA_963932145.1 Acanthosepion lycidas | reverse complement strand
TAGTACTTTGACTCCATTTTGGGGGTTAACTATTTGCTCATGACTGGGACACTAAAAGGTGCTACTACCTTGGATCAGGTGGACCTGGGAACACCTGCAATTAAGAAGTGGTTACACGCACCGCAAAACCTTCTGATCAGGCTCCTTCCTGTTGGACGCAGTTTATTGTCTTACTCAGGACGGGGAGAAAAGGAAGATATTCTTATATAAATCTTGCGATTTCGATTGTGTCATAGTAGATTTTAGGCTGAATATTGTTGTAGTTAAGAAAGTAGGCTTCGTTCTGTATAAGTGTTTAAAAGGCATCGTTTGTTAAAAAAAAATTCCGCACAATCGCTCTAGTAGATATTTTAAAATTTCATGTAGATTTCTTTGGAACAAATTCCAGTTTTGTGCAACGATAATTCTCTGCATGCAACCGGACTTAGATTTTATATCAAACTCACTTCTATATTTTATGCACACACACACACACACACACACACACACACACTCTCTCTCTCTCTCTCACACACACACATATATATATGTATATATATATATATATATATATATATAGAGAGAGAGAGAGAGAGAGGGATAGATAGATAGATAGATCGATAGATAGATAGATATAGGTATATATGTATGTGTGTGTGCGTGTGTGTTAGAAAACACTCATATATTCTCGAAACATCCCCATCTACTCTGTTTCGTATCCTAACAGAAACAAAGACAATTTATTTAAGAATCTGATTGAATCCGACATATAATTTTTAAATTTGTTTAAGCGTTATTTTTAATGGATACTCATATTGGAGTAGAAACTCTGTTTTCTTAAACAGTATTTTCCATTCAACTACATCTACTGGCCTGAATCTTCACGAAATCCTGTCAGAAAAATATGACTCCTCCGGCAGAATTATAATCCTAATCCATTATGGTGGGGGCGTCATTGGATCAGACGTACCTAACCGCTTGCCTACGAAGGACATACGATCAAACAATACAATTCGGAAGGACTGTTAACCCGACTATCACACTAATGTACTTGAAAATGTTATCAAATGTATTTCCCTCTACTGGAAAATAAGGATTCAGTCGCAGCATAAAGTAGATTGCCTTAGACTTTGTTGGTAGCCAGCTATTAAAAACAGCCAATCTGAATTCAATGCCATGTTATTCTGCTGGGTGTGGGTACACAAATTTTTTTATAATCCTTCATATGTTTCATTTGGATAGAACACCTGAAATATTAAACGCTGTTGCTGAAACATGTTAGCCAAATGTTACCTGTGGCATTTTATTCGCAGACGACACAGACATCGCCAATTAAGTTACATTGCCTTCAATAGCAATTACACAAAATTAGATCTCAACGAACTCTTTGTCGCTCATACGGGCATTTCCCGCGTACAATGGTACGCTTTACTAAAAGAAAACAATGAAAGAAACACACACACACACACACACTAATACAAATTAATATTTATTAAATTTAGGAGAATCCTTCATTATATATATGCAAGCTTTCATTTTATGTATGTTTTTACTAAAATTAGATTACCCTTGCATAAATTCAATAATATGACACCCATTGAATTTAAAATGTTTATTATGATGACCAAATTGACATTGAATACAATTCAGAAGAGTCCATAAAAAAACTTGAATGAACCAGGGTTCCACTTTTGATCACTCCGTGTCACTGAATGGAGGCTAAATTGACTACACACGTGCATATATATTTCAAGCGTGAGAAAGAAAATATGAGACAAGTGGATATATAAGCAGTTGATCCAAAGAATATAATGTCCACGTTCTGTAAGAGAATTCTAGATTAACGGGGTGAGATGTTCTACTGGAATGAATAAAAAGTAATTTAAAACAATGAAAGATTCAAATTTTGCTTTGTTCTTTGTTAATGATAATAGCAATATTAGCCGTTTCTTTATAAGGAAATATTTGGCACTCATTGACCAAAAAACCAGTGCTGCAGTAGATTGAAATTCATAAAATCTTTTTCCTTAAATCATTTTTCAGGAAAATAAATTTCTCAAGTCCAGTAGCTGATATAGCTCTTTCCAGTACTGATTGTGAATTGCTTCTTTACTTTTTCATAGTTCTTTGTTTGCGATTAATTAGCGCCAGTCCAAAAAATTCGAAGATGTCTGGTGTTCACGAAGAACCATAAGATTCATTCGCTCAAAGCTACCTTTAACCAATGTTCTAAGAAAACTTTTGTATACAGCTGGAATTTTGGATAAATCTGAAAGGATCTGGCGCTATCTACAACATCTATACAAAAGGCTTTATGCGATGAGGCTATTTAAGTACATGACTCGAGTTTTCAGATTAATGTCTTGGTTTGTTAGTATTGGGCGAAACTATAAATAGCGGAATCTATTATATGCTATGTTACCTTATCTCTTATACTAAATATGTTATAACTAATCATTGTATTTACATAGTTGAAATGTTTGATATTTACTAATTCCGCATCCTGAATGTCTATGATGAATTTAGTGTATGTATCACCATTGCTTTCATTCCAATTCCAGATCATTTTTTTCTGTTTTGGAAATATTTTGAATACTATTTCTTTGAATACTTGGGACACGATGTTGACTTCGAAGTCATTTTTATCCCAACTAGGAATATCTATGCCGTCCTCATAGATCTCCACTTCACCATCAGTGGATTGGCCTCGGTAAGGAAAACCAAGATGGATGTCATATATTTGTTGATACGTTTGTGATGTGGTATGGAAACCTTAAATTATCTGTGTCTGTCTCTTTGCATTTATTCGGCTTAAAGCCATATCAGATTGAAACACCGCTTTCCGTTCGATCCCAGAAGTTAAGCAAAGTCGAACCTGGTCAGTTCTTACATGGGTGACCGCTTGGCAATAACGGATGCTCGCAACTGGAAATTGGAGAGTCGAGTTCCAATTCCAGTCGAGTTCGTTATATTTACTTATTGACAAATAGCATTGAAGAAGATAGGAATCAACTATTTCATGCACCAGCTATGGTTTGATAATAGGATTTGTCTCACTAAATAATAATTATCTCTAAAAGACTTAAAAAAAAATCGGGCTTTAAATAACTTGCAGTATGTTGGTAAGCTTTAAAACTCAAATCAATCAGTTCATTTACATATATAATTGTACTAAGCCCGCACATTCATTTTATTACATTTGTGTATAGTTAGCAGCACTAGATTACCAAGCTATGCGCCAGGCTCGGAGTTATTAAGCCTTTTCAAATTGGATGCTGAATTAAAATATTCATCCAAAGAGATTTGAAGTGCTTATAAAATTCTTGTGAATGATTTGACAGAATAGATTTTAGAGTTTTTTTTTTTGTTTTTTTTAACGCTGATCTGCACTATATATTTGCATACTGGACACTTTCTTGGTATTTAATGGGAGCTTCTGTTACCGGAGACTCAGACAGCACTATAAAAACGATCGCTTTATTTAATGGTCTGTGAAACAACCACTGCTTTCAGCGCTCTATTATTTCATGGACATCACAAAAACGGCTCGCTTTTCTACGGTAAGATTTACTAACTCAGCGCAATGATGACCGTTCGTCCAAAATATCTCACCCTCTTTTGATACTGTACTTTATTGAGGTAGCAGCCTTAAAAAAAAAAGACGTATACACATATAACAGTTAAGGATTCGACTCAGTCGTTTACGACGGCTGATGATCATAGTGTGATGGTGTATCGATTTTTAATGCTACAAATAAAATATTCAGTTCTCCCGACGTATAAAATTTGTAAGCTGAAAAGACGATTCACAGACAATTACTTCAGAGCTTGAATCTCGCTGGTAGATATAATTCTGCAGCTCAAATCCTGACAATAACTAACTTTTGAGAATATTTGTATCGTTTTAAAATACGTGTAGAGATATCTTCATTTCAGATAATTAATAGAGATATTTCCATTGGAGATCTCGGTAATGTTGATAAGGATAGACTCAAGTAATCTAGGTGAAGTCCTGCAAATAAAATACAGAAAACGATGTATGCTTTTAAAAACTGTCTGAATATTCATACATAATTGGAATCGGTCACTGGAAATTGAGGAATCTTAAAGTGCTAGTTACTTCTATTTCGTTATAAGGCATATTCACAGCATTCAAGCAATTTCTACATACCTCTAAGGAGTTAAAATCGAATATGTTTCTTCCTGTTCTATACATATAATACAAAATGAAACCTTTTTTTTTTTTAACAACGAGTTTCTTCCCTTCAGGAATTTTATGAAGTTAAATGTGGAGATTTTATTTCACAAGGTGTATTTATAAGTTTTGTCGAAATAAAGTACCATGATAATGTTTCTCAATGCACGAATTGCGTTAGTACAAAAAGATTCCTTTTTGTCTTTTAATTTTATCATATTTCATATATATTTTATTCATAGCTGAACTTGCAGATATGTGTGTGTTTCTGTATGTATATAGATAAATAGACGGGGAATTTGACATGAAAAATAATTGAAACGTTTGTAGTTAAATTAAAGACATTAGTTCCATTTCATCCTCAAGCGAATTTTGGAGTAACTTTTAAAATTACTCCAAAATTCGCTTGAGGATGAAATGGAACTAATGTCTGATTTAATTACAAAATTAAATTGGGAGCTTCTTGCTTCCATTTTTGAAACATGGTTAGAACTGCGTAGCGAAAAAATATTTTAAATCAATTAATTTATAATATTAATGCTCTGTAAATTTACATTGAGCAATATTTTGTAAAAATAAAAAAATATCTATAAGAACACCGGATTATATATTTTACTGTTCTTTCTTATATATATATATTATATATATATATATATATATATATATATATATATATATATATATATATATATATATATATATATATATATATGTATATATAATGTATAATGCCATGCAGTTAATATGAATTATAAAATCTTTAACTTTGAGTTTCAACCTGAGAACAGGTCTCATCAATTTTTATTAGAAATATAACATATACACTTGCCTATCGACCTTTGAATACAGGAGTAACACAAGATTACTCCTGTATTCAGGCTGAAACTCTACTTGATAAGATAAAGATTTTATAATTCATATTATCTATGACATTATATTATTAGGTTGGTGCAAAAATAATGACGTAATAATGTCGTTTTTTGACGTTAAAAAATACGTCAAAAACGACATTATTACGTCATTATTTTTGCACCAACCTAATAGTTTTTATATTGCGTATTTTAAAATGAATCTAGTATTCACTAACTACAAGCATTTTTAAATGAACATAGGTGCGTATGTATATATATATATATATATATATATATATCTTTCATTAAATATGGCTGATGGCTGATAAGGAAGATATAATTGTTATTTAATTTCTCTAGTACCTATATTTTTTGTGTGAGTAATGGAGGACACAAACTTTTAATATTTTTTAAGTGGGCTTTATTTTGAGGGTTGTTAGTTTTTCCACATCTTTTGACTGTTTAAGTTGTGTCTTTTGTGTGTGTGTATGTGTCTGTGTTGTTTTGAATAGGAGCGATTTTTCCGGGGAATCGCGTGTTGAGCACGGCTGGAATTAGCGTGAGCGTCTTTCTATTTTAAATTTATTTTGACACTCCATTTCCACATTTCCAGGTGAGGTGAGATTAATAGTATGGGAGAGACGTTTAATATACATAGCCCGTCCAATATTTCCGGTAATATATATTGTATTTTACTGATTTCCACCAGATTTTTTCGTAGTTTTTTTTTCTTTTTTTTTTTTTTTTGTAAATTGTGGGTTGATATATGTTTTTCATAGCACTTTGATCTGATAAGTGACACATATATATACTTGTGTATGTGTGTAATAGACAATAAAAGACAGTTACGCTTCAAAACAATTTGTTTTTTTCGAGACAAGCACTTTTTTTATATTTTCAGTTGTCTTTTAGTTTCGATTTTTTTATATTTTCTTTTTTCTTTTAATCTCACAGTTAAATTTATCAAAGAAAAATAGCAAATTATTAAACATTTAGTTAAAATCCAAGAAAAATTATTGTTGAATATGGTTTTAGATTTAACCTTGTCCATCTTTAAACGTATCGTGAAGTATTAGTTAGTCATTAACATATTTTTGTTACACATCACCTAAAGTTGATATTAATCATATGGTCTCTCGGGTTTCTGGGATGAAGCGTTGTTATTATTTTCATGATTTACATTCGGAACCCTGCCATTATTTTTGCTCTTGTTAAAACAACGTTTCGGCAGTTGTGTCCTGAGGCCTTCTTCAGTTACTTGTCGATCCTTTAGAGAATTACTATTGCTTCAAGTCCCCGTTCCATCTTTGAGGAGATTCTCGAGCACTCGCTGCCATACAAGAGAACAGATATCACGTACTAGTTTAGTTCACTGTTCCGTGATTTTAGCGAATGTCTTTCTATTAGTCCTCTAGTTAGCTTTTGGAAGACATCTTTGCCTACCCCAATGCACATTAGGATTTCAGTGTTACCCTTTCTGTACTTTGTTAAAACACTTCCCAGATATCTAAATCTTTAACGTAAAAATCTACTTACTGTAGAAACCTCAGCGGCAAAGCCTAGAGGGTTGTGAAACTTGGCCCGCACATTTATCTGTGCAGTCTGCGAAATATGAGTGAGTGGCCGACAGGAAAGAACGCTAGTTGATGTGAATACATTTCATTCCGACGGGCATTATTGCGAAGAGAATTCGTTTTGCCGATTCCCTTTTCCTAAATGTATAACCGTTACCCCAGAGTGCATTTCCAATAGTCCCTGAAACACTGCAGTTAATTGATCGAAAAAGGAATAAGCCCTATTTCAAATTTCATTACATTTGCACAATGACTGCTACAAAACCGTTTTGCTTATCAACCGGTTAATAACAATTTTACTGTGCATTTATACCTAACAATACATTAAATCAGCACTGAATTTGCGGTACAAACTTCCGTACGATGATTCGTTTGTCAGCCATGATTATCGAGCTAATATGAATGGATGAAATATATAACTCTGCTTCTACTTGAATTTTCCCTGGACTAAACTAAACTTGAGTGATTCATATTCCCCTTGGACGCTGCGAAATTAATGTCTCCATGTCATATCAACGGGATTCACAATACATACAGGGGAAATACAGATGTCGTTATATATATATATATATATATATTAAATTCCTTCTTTTATTAGGTTGGTGCAAAAATAATGTCGTTTCATATGTTACTATGTGAGAAAACGACATTATTTTTGCACCAAGCTAATAGATTGGTTCCCAAACAGAGCTAAGGAGCCAACTCGGCGCTAACATTTACAAGACTCCGAAATTAAATATTTCCTACATTTTATCCTCGCTGCCAAGCAAACTAGAAACAGCTGGAGTTTAAAATAGTAGTTCTTACTAAACAGATTACCAAACGAGTTTACTATGTGGGAAATATTATTTAGTTGCTGAAGACTTGCTATGGCATGGTGTTCTTTATCAAAGCCAAGTTATAGTACAACTTACTTCAGAAAATGCGACGCTATACAACTGGGAATGGTCATTTTTACTTTCTGTTTCAGTTGGCAGTATTTCGATGTTGTAATTAAATTAAGGAATGTTTGCTTATAACATTTGTAATAGTTTGGACTTATTTAATTCAAGTAAATATAAGATATAGTTATATTACTTCCTCCAGATTTGCTATATTATTTTGTTTTCATTGCAAAAAAAAAAAATGTATGAAATTCACTAAAAATGTAGTTTGGCGTTGTTACCTGGAAGTTAATTTAACATTTCTGAATTATAGTTAACTCATGACATTTTAAACCTAAAAGCAAATACTCTAATTGTCAACTTTATTTATTTTGTGTAATCGGATTTTCGTTTCTTAACAAATGAGATAAAAAAAGAAACGGTAAGTTGAATTTTTACTAAGCTTCTGACACAGAAATGTGACACTTAAATTTTACTTGCTTTAAAGAAATATGTTAATAATCTGAGTTTCAAAGTTTTTTTTCTTATTACCTATGTTACAAAGTAACTCCCAAGAAAAGTAATTTCAATGTTTTATATTTTTTTAAGAAACTATTCTTCGGAATATTTTTCTTCTCCGATTCTATTTTTGCCAAATTTAAAAAAAAATGCGAAATTTAAAAAAAAAAAATATATTATATATTTCATAAATTTAATTTAATATTTTTCTCTGATATTGTTATTCCGAACAAATATATTGATGCTAACATTCAATTTCTCATGGGCAATTTTTGTTTTGTTATTGTTTTTTCTAACAAATAATTCTTAAAAAGTATTTTGATATTTAGTTTAGTTTAATGTTAGATATATATAAAATCAAAACAATCGTTATATTTAATACTACAAAATTAATGAAAAATAAATTACTAAGAATGATGATATGTAAAGTTAATGTCATAATTAAACTCGATGAATTTTATCCGATATTTTAAGATAATCTAAATTAGGTCTTCAAAACTCTAATTCTAATTCTGGTACTAAACCACATAGCTTTATGTGTCAATTGGTTCTTGTTTTTAGTTTTTTTCCTTCTATAAACATAAAAATCTATATTTAGGAGAAAATAATTCAATATAAAATATTTAATATATATCTAAACTATAATAGAAAAATAAAAGTTGCTTTCTGGTTTATTTTGTTCAATGTAAACTTTCGTTCAAGAATTCGTAGTATCGATATGGTTTTTATTTCATTAAAACTTTTAATGTGGATAACGGTTGAAATGCATATATCCTATCGTACATCCTTATTACTAAGAGGGAAAGCGATGTATATAAAACTCCGCCAAATTATATATTAATTGTAATAAGATCTTAGTAAGGAAACATATATCGGCATCAATTAATTTTGTTCTGATTCGTTACTTTTTTTTTGAATTTCTTAAGCCGACTATGGCATCGATTTACCGCTAATACAAAACGAAACTAAAAATCTTCTCTCCCCTGTAGAACGGCGAGATTTGATATAGACCTCCAGGTCTCGGCGTGATTTGCACTATGACATGGCTTTAGTAAATAACGCCATGACAGAGAAAATCTTTAGGAAAAAAAATATTTCTTCACATAGATAAATACAAACCGAAACTAAAAGTCTTCGCACCGCTTAGAACGGCGAGATTTGAGATAGACCTCCAGGTCTCGGCGTGAGTTGCACTATGACTTGGCTTTAGTAAATAACGCTATGACAGAGCAAATCTTTAGGAAAAATATTTCCTCACATAGCTAAATACAAACCGAAACTAAAAGTCTTCGCTCCCCTGTAGAACGGCGAGATTTGAGATAGACCTCCAGGTCTCGGCGTGAGTTGCACTATGACTTGGCTCTAGTTAGTAACGCCATGACAGAGCAAATCTTTAGAAAAAAAATTCCTCCCATAACTACCAAGTTAAGTAAAACATTTTCTCTCCTGATTAACGTAGCGTCATTTGACAACTATTTAATGCTTCATGGAACGTAGCATGTTACACATATCGCTGTCGATAATAATGAAATGGATTCCACGTTCCCTGTGTTCATATGATACATTGTTTGGTCTCCGCATGCTTCGAAGTATGTTAACGAGCGAATGTATTTCCACGTGTAGGAATTCGATGTAATAAATCTGGTTCGCAAGAACTTTCGTTTTAATATGCAGTTATATTATGCTTGAGTGGCAGCCAGGTTAAAAGAAGGAAATATTTCAATTCGGAGTTTTGTAAATTTTTTCGCTCCTTAGCTTTGTTTGGGAAACCAATGTATAAGAAGGATATCTCTGAATACAAAACCAAACTGAAGAGGGAAGAGAATCCACGGGCAGTCTTGAATTCACTATGCATTATCCTCACAAGAAAAGTCTGAGAGTTTTAGCAAAGTTTAATCTTCTTTGAAAAGTGTGGGCTGGCGATACAGAATCACAAAGAACTTTGCCAAATAATAGAGACCACATCGCTTGAAGACTACCAACAGCAGCAACATATAAAATTTATCACACATGTCGCTCGAAGAGAAAACAATGACTTGTAGGAAGATATTGATATTCCTCACTACTTCAAATCAAACGTTAGGAAAGAAACAGCCATTAATAGTAGAAAGAATAATAGCAGATATTGGTTTTGTAAATCTATTTTCCCGAAAAAATCTTTTAAAAGAAAGATTTTATATACTTTATTTAAAAGATCGCGCGTTAAAACGGGTTCAGAAAATATGTAATTTTAAACGAATCTAAAACTCGACGAATAAATCATAAATAATTTTTCTTCTCCAGATGTAGTTTTGCCCAACACAGTAAATTGCTATAGATCATCAACCACAAAAAATCGATTCATGTTGCTAAATAGACTTGTCAGATGGGCACTTCTATACGGATGTCAGGCATGACGCCAAACCTGTTCAGAGATAAATAAACTCTCAGCTGTATACTTCTGAGATCAATGCTAAAAAAGGTTTTGAGCAAAGGAAGTCTGGGATTTTTTTCAAATATTATCCTTCTTTGAACGTTGTAAACGGGCCCTACTGAATCACAAAGAATGAACTACACCCAATACCAGAAACCATATCAATTGAGGAATACTAACAGCAGCAACAATGAAAATGCGTAGCAACTTTAACACGCAGAGAACATAATCGAGCTGTTGATGTTACACAGCATTTCAAATAAAAGGTTAGGAAGGAAACATCCAACAATAGAAACGTGTTTTCCTACAAAGAATATATCGTAGAAAGATTTGATAAATTTCAACTGGATACTACAAGCGAAAACTAGTAGCCATTTGGTCAATGAATAACTTTTTCCTTGGTTTATAGGAATCATCGTTCATGATTTTTCCCGGTAACCACACCAAGTAATTGACAGGATATTGGTGTGCAGATACAACGTCTACTGCCGTAATGCCAACAATGGCTTTTGACTTCGTGAACCAACAAAATAAAACACTACGTATTACTTTCAGATCGGTCCTCGTATACATCGAACCAATAATAATTTCGGGAAATGCTCTGGTCGACTGTTCACTAATTTGGAACGGCTAACAAGATGTTTCACGAGAAATTTCTTTGTCCTGAAGCGACTGACGAAGTATCACGTGAGAAATGTCTTTGTCCTTCATTTTATTACACTGACATTGAATCAGTGTGTGATTCAAGGGAAATGATAAATAGTGAAAGAGCTAGGGAAGGCAATGATTGTTCTGAGGCGGGTGACAATATATTGCACGTTTCCAAGCGGTTAAATTTATTCCTCGATGACTGTCATTTTAAACAATCATTTCAGAAAATGGGGACATTATTTGAACAAACTAAAACACATACACACAGAAATATATATATATATATATATATATATATATATATATATATATATATATATATATTTCTGTGTGCATGCGTGTGTGTGTGTGTTTTATGTATGTATGTATATGTATGAAACGTATTTTTCTCCACATCTATGACAATTCCAATTTATATCACATTTATAATATAAGTTTTTTTTGTTTTTTTGTTTTTTCAACTACGTAACATTTTTGTCTAAATGATCAGGCTGTACAATACGCCTTACTCATATTTAGTGTAGAATATGTTCCTCCCTTAATGATTATCGGGCCGGAATGTGTAATCGTGACGCCGAGTTCAAATTCTAGCCAAAGATTTGATGTTTTCTTGTAAAAATGTTCAGAGGAGAAATGCGAATTGCTCCTGTCTTCTATAGTTTAAATCATAGAGCAGACTAAGTACTCTCTAGCCCTCGCTGGGACGCAGTCTAACATATGGAGAACTATGATTTCAAAACCGGTCGGTCGGTCGGTCTGTATTACACCGCGAAAATCCATTTTTTAAGCAAAGTGAACTTCATTAGCTAGAGCTTTTTGGCTGTGACAATGCTCCAAAGGGGAACCACACATTTAATAATGACATTTTTGTTTTTAGTTTGCTCTGTATAACATAATATTTTACAATTTTTTCCCTAATTGAGGGAATAATATATCTTCAAGCTACAAATGGGAAAATTTTATATCTCCGAGTTTAACATTTTTGAACGAATCTCAGAAGAGCAACTATCCCTTCCTGCTTTGAAAACTAGATTTGAAAATTCAGCTCGTTATTTTATTTTGAGCAGCAGCCTTTGACATTAAATGATTTAAATGCAACAGTATTTTTCCTTTGTGTTGATATTTATTTTATGCATTTAAAATTTTTTTATTTTATTAACAGCATTTCCTTTAATCATTGTTCTAACCCAACTCAACATATATATATCTGATATTTAATGATCAATATTAGCAAATCATTCTTATAATTTTTATTGGTACTTCAATCACCATTCTGATTAGAGTACTTCAATAACCACGCTGATTGTTGATACTTCAATTAACACGCTGATCAACACGCCAGTGATAACTCCCTGTAGCCAATGCACAAAATAATTTGTGTTATTTCTAATAAACTCTAATTAGAAAATCAATGGAGCTATTTTTGTTTGAATTAAATTTAAACTATAAATATGAAACAAAAATGTACTTCCTTCCAAGTTATGAATGATTTTGATAGTTATTAGTTTAATTTTTTTACTAAAGTTTAAATATTTTCAAATGCTTACTGACAGAATACATTCCTATGAAATATGTGATAATAAAATAAGCGTACCACATCTCCCCTCTCGCTTATAGCTATCCATTTCAATAAATATAACATTATAGTGACTTAATCTAATAAAGGTACAGAGACTTCTATTTTGTGCTGGTATTATGTGGCAAAATGCGATGAGATTGAAAATTGATTGCCCATTTTAAAATACTTATATTTTATTTATTAACTATAATTCTTAAAAATAAGGGACATGAGCGGAAATCATTTAGCAAGGGGTTTTATTTCAAATTCGATATTGGCAACCACCTTCTTGAACCGGACAGGAACCGCGTCAACTATTTTCTCCAGGAACTCTTATGATATGAAAGATATAACTTCTTGTATTTGACCTTGAAAGGTCCAGGTTTGGTATAGTAGACTTGATCCTTTAACTAATCTCAAAGAAAAAAATCACAGGCTCTTAAGCCATGATTCCTGTCTAGTCACTCATACATGAAATAAGGATTTATTTTTCAATCACCCTGTATATTATTATTGTACATTAATAAATTACATATATATAACGTGGCTTGAATACGTGACTGAATGAACACTTCAACAGATAAACACCATTTTGCAGTCTATATTATTTGCTCTACAAAAGGTAAATTTTGCAACTAAATATAAACTTTTTTTGAATCAATTATTATTATTATCATTATTATTTTATTATTATTATTATTAATAATTTTATTATTATTATTATTATTATTATTATTATTATTATTATTGATAATAATAATATCAATAATAATAATAATAATATAAGACCTAACCTCGATCCAAACATGCTTGCCAATGTCCGTAGGAACATTATGCGAAACAACAGACTATAAAAGACAGAAATAGATAGGATAAAATTAGATAGACGACAAAATACGAAGACCCATCACTCAAACTGTAATGAGATGAAAGTAGAAATAAGTAATGTGACAGAGGATGAGGTAAAAACTAAAACAAATGAAATACGAAATAACCTCCCAGAAAATAAAATCAAAAACTCTCACCTTAAACACAAACTGCAGTTCTCCAGACAATGTCACTGAAGATGACTCCAGGTACGTTAAGTTAGAATTCCTTGAAAACCACAAAGCTGAAATCACCGAAACGAAAAACCACGTCATCCAAGTATTCAGCAGAGTAACTTTTATACAATTGTCAGACAGAGACCAGCTCCCGAAAATCCATATGACGAATTCCAACAAGCACATCGTGAAAATATACAACGGTGCTCTGGAAACACTGTTAACCGATAAACCACCGAGAAACATCACAGAAGTTAACAAAGACATACGCAACAGCTTTAGCAGAGACTCGGAATCTTGGGGTCAAGACAATAAATAAAATTAACAGACATAGAGAGCCAGCTTGGAAAGCAAAACTGATACGAGAAATAAAACAAATCAGATGTGAGCTTTCTATATTAGATAAGCTCATCAGAATCCCTAATATTTCCACACGCAAGTGCAAAAATATCAAGCCGAAATATAAAATTAAATCCTTAATTGACATTCCATCAATCACGGAAATGCGGAAGCAGAAACTTCAGCTAAAGGCACAGAGAACAAGACGATACGAAAAAGGTTGTAGGTTCTATCACCAAAATAAAATATTCCAAACGGACTTTAAGAAATTGGAAAAACACCTATACATGTCGAAAGGCCACCATCGATTGATAATGCACAGGCATTTTGCGAAAATATCTGGAGCAGCCCAAAGGAATATAACCCAAATGCAGAATGGATCCGACGTGAAGAAGAACGAATGCTGGATTCATCTAGGCAGAATGGGAAAATATATCCACAGATGATGTTAGGCAAGCTCTAATGAAATCCCCAAAATGGAAATCCACAGGAAATGACAAGGTGCCCAATTTCTGGCTTTATCATCTCTCATCTATCCATAAAATCCTTACAAAAACATTATCAACGCTTGTAAATAATCTCAATAAAATCCCGAAATGGATTACTGAAGGTATTACATACCTCATACCAAAAACATGTGAAACAGACGACCTGAAAAATTATAGACCCATAACATGTCTCACCGCAACGTATAAGTTGAACATGTCTGTCCTGACGAACCGTACTTATTCTTTTTTCGAAACAAACAGCATTCTTCCCCTGGAACAGAAGTGATGCAGGAGAGGTTCATATGGCTGCAAAGATCAACTGCTGATAAATAAAATGATCCTGGAAAATTGCAGGAGACGGCGTACAAATCATAGCGCAGCATGGATTGATTATTGTAAAGCAATTTTTAGTGTTCCACATTCTTGGATTCTTAAGACTTTGGAAATGTACAAAGTCTCCTCTGTTGTATTAAATTTCCTTAAGCAGAGCATGGGAATGTGGAACACCAAACTATACCTTAATCACACCAGAGGCACTGCCGTATATACCCCTCTAAATATCTGACGTGGACTCTTTCAAGGAGACTCTCTGTCACCACTTCTGTTTTGTTTGTCCTTAATACCCCTTACGCATGAACTGAACAACAGTAGATAGGGTTAAAAAATAAATAAGAAAATATTCAATCACCTACCCTAAATGGATGATCACAAACACTTTGCCAAAAACGACAATGAGTTGAAGGGCCTCCTCAATATTGTAAAATACTTCAGTGACGACATAGATATGGACTTCGGATTAGATAAATGTGCAAAAGTAACATTCATGAAAGGTAGAATTACAGAAACACCTTTAATAGATTTAGATTTTGTCACAAAGATTAGGGAACTGGAGCATGATGAAGCCTATAAGTACCTAGGAATTAGCGAAGAAGATGAAATAGAACATCACCAAATAATAGAGAATGTAAGAAAGGACTACTACAGGCGTGTACGCCTAGTACTAAATACCAAGCTAAATTAAAAAAACAAAACAAATAAAAAACAGCATATCAGCTATAAACACGTTGGCTGTCCCTGTGGTGCAATACAGCTTCAATCTCCTTAACGGGACCATTGGTGAAATTAAGCGAACGGACGCGAAAACGAGAAAGTTTCACAATTGCTACTGCATTCATCATCCCAAAGTTGATGTTGATTGTCTGTATGTGCCCAGATGTGAAGGAGGCAGAGGATTAGTTCAACTAGAACTGTCCTACAAAACTACAACAATTGACCTTCAAACATACTTGGAAAATACAGAAGACTTGATGATGAAACATGAAAGTAGTAAGCGTCTTTATTCCGTAATAAAGAAAGCCAAAAATCTCAAAATAGAGTTTCAAATGGGCGAAGAAATACAAGTAAAGTAAAATACACCGGCTGAAACTGCAAAATACTTAAAAATGAAAGCAAAGACAAATGTAACCGACCAGATACCAAGATAAACCGCTTCATGGCCAATACTCTGCCCGTGCCAAACAAGATGACGGAGACAAAACCCATACTCATCAGTGGCTACGTAGTGCAGGGTGGAAAACTGAGACTGAAGATTTTATCCTTGCTGCACAGGGCCAATGTTTGTTAACTAGGAATTATCAAGCACATATACTAAAATATTGTGTTAACCCAAAATGCAGATTCTGTGATAAATATCCAGAAACAATTGATAATCTTGTATCATGTTGCACGATATTAGCACGCACTGAGTATAAAACCCGGCATGACAGAGTGGGCCAATGTCTGCACTGGAAAATATGCAACTTCTACGGGAAGGAAACTCAAAGAAACTGGTATGAACACCACCCAGACCCGGACCTGTTACAATTCTATGGGACTACGCAATACACACTGACAGAACAGTCAAAGCCAACCGCCCAGACATTTCTTTTAGAGACCACAAGCAAAAAACTATCTCCTTATTGATATGGCAGTTCCTGCAGACTGCAATGTATCTTTGAAGATATTCAAAAAGCTGTCAAAATACAAGGACCTTGAAATAGACATCTCGAAAATGAGGCACATGGGAACATCAACATGTTGTATTTGGAGCCCTAGGATTGGTTGGAAAAGATTCCAGTAGACTAATTGAAGAGATTCCTGGAAGTCCATGCCTCAAAGAGATACAAAAGTTGTTCTCACAAGTATAGCCCACACTTTACGAAGCGCTTTATCTATGTATTTTTTTTTTACAGTGGAAAGTGTCATGATGCCATTTCTAACCTTAGGTCCCTGGGCTGGACCCGCAAAGATATGTGTAAACGCCAGAAATCAAAGGAAATAAAAATAATAATAAAAATATTTCCTTTGATTTGTGATGTGATCTCATTTTTACAGGATCCCGGCTAGAGACCTAAGGTCAGAAATGGCATCATGAAATGTTCTACTAAGCAATTAAAAAACAAATAATCCCACATATTTTACATAGATAAAACCCTGCGTTACGCCTGGGCTGTACTCATTTGGACATTTTATTTTTTATTTCTTAAGTCATGGGCTACCATAAATCGTTTCAATGAGTCTATTGGCATCATCTCCAATCAGTCCGAGGAATTGATCTTCTGATGTGACATATTTTTCAGATTTTGATTTCAACTTCCTTGTATTTTGATATTGTTATTGTTAGTTGTTGTTGCTGGTACTGATATTACCACTACTACTGAAACTAAAACTATAATATTACATTTTAAAATGTAAGGAATTCGCATTACAAATTAGTATTTAACTTGTGACTATTCTAAGTATAACAGAATCAAGCAAAATAAATGAAAAATATTCATAACATATGCATTAAAATGTTACCGGAAAAATGTCAGTCTCTGTGATGCACAGTATTGTGTATATGCATGCCTTTCCCATAAACAGAAAATACACAGTGTAATATACTCAATATTTTTTGTGAAAAAATAGCTTTCTTTACTTTAGATCTAAGCCAAAAGACTTGTTATATAATTATATCAAAATGAAAAACAGAAAATCTAGGTAATAATAATAAAATTATTATTAATAATAATAATAATAATAATTATAATTATTATTATTATTAATAATAATCATATTAATAATAATATTGTTGTTGTTGTGTTGTTGCTGTTCTTGTTATTATTAGCATTCACTTAATATAAAATTCAGCATGATAGAGTGGGCCATATCTGCACTGGATAATATGCAACTTTTACAGGAAGAAAACGGCAATAACTTTGTATGGACACTAGCCATACCTGGTTAGAGACGTAGGGAATGTAACAATTTTAAGGGACTTTACAATAAAACAAAGACAAAACAAACAAAGCTAATCGTTCAGACTTTGTGATGAAAGACCACAAAAACAGACATGGAACAGCAATAATTCCAGTTGTAGTTGGAGGCCTCGGATTGATTGGAACAGTTTCCGATAGACTCATTGAAGGGATTTATGGCGGCCCATACCTTAAAGAAATACAAATAACTTGTACACAAATTACGAAGAGATTTATCTATGTAGAATTTGTGTAATCTTGGTTTGTTTCCGTTTTTGTTTTCTGAATATGATCAGTGCAAAATATCATGGAACCATTTCCTACATTTAGTCTCTGGTTAGGACCCGGAAGGAAATGTGTATACAACAGAAATCGAGGAAATAATAATAATAATAATAATAATAATAATAATAATAATAATAATAATAATAATAATAATAATAATGCAACAGTTAAATGAAGAGTGCGATTTAAGAAAAGAAAAGAAAGAAAAAACGTTTAACAATGTTAAAAAAATATTTCGACAGAATATCTTCTTTCTTCAAGTTATAATTTAAAAAATATTAAAGTATAAATATATATATATATATATATGTAAATCTCAAAAAAACATATAAGTCTTTGCACAAACGTTGCTTGTCTTGTAATGAAGAGTAAAAACGCTGCATTGGTAACGAACGCGTCAAAAACGAATGCAACACCGGCGGAGTGAAGGCATGTAACTGAAATGATTTCGATCATTTTCCGTTAGATGAATGGTTACTAATAAGAATTAATCTAACAGCAAATTTCATAAGATTTATACTAAGCTGTGTGATAGTGAAAATACAACTTGAAGATATACATTCTGTCGAAATATGTTTTTATTCTTTTCTTTTCTTTTCTTAAATCGTGCCCTTCTTTTAACTTTTGAAAAATATTCAAAGAGTTACAGCTATAATTTTGATTAATAATAATAATAATAATAATAATAATAATAATAATAATAATAATAAAGCTGTATCTTTGAATAATAATAATAATAATAATAAAAATAAAACTGTATCTTTGAATAATAATAATAATAATAATAATAATAATAATAATAATAATAATAAACTGTATCTTTGAAGATTTTCAAAAGGCTATCAAAATACAAGGACCTTGAAATCGAAATCTCAAAAATGTGGCACATCGGAACATCAACAATCCCTGTTGTATTTGGAGCCCTCGGATTGTTTGCGAAAGATTCCAGTAGACTAATTGAATGGAAATCTGAAAGCCCATGTCTTAAAGAAATACAACAAATTGTTCTCATGAGTACAGCCCACACCTTTCTCTATGCAAAATATTTTTTTTTGTTTTTTTTTTTTCCAGTGGAAAATGTCATGATGCCATTTCTAACCTTAAGTCCCAGGGCGGGACCCGGAAAGAAATGAGTACACATCAGAAATCAAAGAAATAATAATAATAATAATAATAATAATAATAATAATAATAATAATAATAATAATAATAATCAAGGGGCTTATTCTTCCATTGATATAATATATCATTTAGGTATCATATTAGTATGCTACATTTGTAGAGCAGAAAATTAAGGACGTTTTTATCGTATAAAACCACTACTTTCCCTCTTCTGAGTCCTTGACTATTTTTTTTTTACCTTCCGATAAGATGGACTTTACTAATTAGTTAATAATAGCCAACTAGGTAAATTGCAGGTATTCATGTATGTGTTTATTGAGCGTTGATTTCCTTCGAAATTTTACCCAACAAACGTTTACAAACTCAATAAGCACATTGACTTTCAGATATTTGGAAATATACGTGCACTGACTTTTATATTCTTTGGATATTGAAAAAAAAAGGGTTAATTCTTGTTTCCTGAGACAAATACGTTCATTAATATTGCAACCCGAAAAGCACATTTTCGCATATGATTACTTGACATTATATTTAGAAATAAATTGATTCTCCACCATACAGAGAGTAACATATTTTTGGCAAGCATTTCCGAAGCTTTAAACTGTCCCTCTTTAAGATATAAAATAAAATAGCCCAAGGGAATAAAGTAGTCCGCTATTAATATATCACATCGTTTCAAAAAGAAAATCATATGTTTTTGTTTGTAAAAAACGATAATTATAGTGACTGGTAAAAAAAGTAAAAGTTTGGAAATGCCCAATACAAACATGTTCTTTTTCAATAGAGTACACAAGTATAAATAATAATAATAAAAAAAGATTTATATATATCTTTTAAAATTCTACCCATTTGCTTCGAGGCAAATTGCCTCCAACCATGTAAACGTATAAATCATAGAAGTATGAACTTTCTTGCAGAAAGTCCTTATTTATTAATATGGACCTTGACTCCATCTGAGAATCAAGCAAACACACACACACGCGCGGGCGCACACACACACACACACACACACACGCGTGCACACACACACACACACACACACGCGCGAGCGCGCGCACACACACACACACACACATATATATATATATATATATTATTTATAAATTAACTCTCTGTAAACGTGATATTTGCCAAAAGGAAGAGTGTTCAATACAATTTTCAAAACGAAATATATATATATATATATATATATATATATATATATATATATAGATGTTTCTTGTTTATTAATATGTAGCTTGATACTCTATCTCTCTCTCTCTCTCTCTCTCTCTCTCTCTCTCTCTCTCTCTCTCTCTCTCTCTCACACACGTACACTTTAAGAATTCAATCTCTGGCAAAAGAGATATTTGACAGAAGGTACGGTTAAAATAGAGAGTGTGGAATAGAATTTTCCCAAAATGAAACTGCTGGCCTATCTATCTATCTATCTATCTATCTATCTATCTATCTATCTCTCTCTATATATATATATATATATGTGTGTGTGTGTGTGTGTGTGTGTGTGTGTGTGTGTGTGTGTGTGTGTGTCTGTGTGTGTGTTGTCGTGTGTGTGTGTGTGTCGGAACAGATCAGTGCAAGAAAATCGTGGATGCTCTCAAGCTTCCAAACCATATTCCGTCAGTGGTTGAGTAGAAAAAATTACGCATCAAAGCCTTTGTCTTTGGTGTTTTTTCTGGAGAAGTTCAACCCTGAGACTAATAATGCCTGGGGCCCGTTACATATATATATATATGTGTGTGTCTACGTATATATATATATATATATATATATATATATATATATATATATATATATATATATATATATATATATATATAGAAATATAGTCTTAAGTGGTGCTATATTTATGGGATAAAATGTTCAGTATCAGAAATAGAGCGTGTGTAAATCTAAAAGTGAACGTTGAAGTCAACACTTAGAGGCGTCAGGCTGTTTCATGGTAGACGCAATCGTCAGGTCTGATGATTACGTCTGAAACTGTCGCCTCTAATCGTTGACTTCAATGTTTACTTTATATATATATATATATATATATATATATATATATATATATATGTATGTGTGTGTGTGTGTGTGTGTGTGTGTGTGTGTGTTATAAAATGGTGAAATATGCATGAAATCAGTTGATAGTATGTCTATCCAATATACTGACACACTGCTTTATAATCTGGACATTTTTCATATATTGGAAGGATGATCTTCTTTTATTGTCGATTTGAAAAATTTCACTATATTGTATCAATATGTTCTTGACAGATATAAACGTAAACAATTTACTTGTATCGTAAATCATTTTTACCCCAGCAGCAACTTCACTACGTCACACGTTATTATTCTAGATTGTTTGCTGCATACATACATACATACATACATACATATATATATATATATATATATATATATATATATATATATATATATATATATATATATATATATTAGGTTGGTGCAAAAATAATGACGTAATAATGTCGGTTTTTGACGTATTTTTAACGTCAAAAAACAACGTTATTACGTCATTATTTTTGCACCAACCTAATAGTTACGGTTAAATCTTGCCATTGTTGCTACATTTGTTTTGGAGCTCCTTAGTCCTCACTTTCCAGGCATTATATTTAATATTTAATTTTTTTTTTTATTAATTTTTTCAAAACAAGGCAATAAAGCTACGAAGATGCAAGGTGTTACTAATACAATACTAATACTAATATAGAAAATAGAAAAATGAGAGATGACAATAAATTAACAGGAATTAAGAAAACAGAAGATAACTCATTGTATTACATTTACATTGAAGATCAAACTTGACTAGAAAGCAAGTAGCCGAAATATAATTTTATTAAATACGTCAATCGCCATCTTCTATCTTCTTGAAGCCCCTTCATCTTTTGTCCTTTCCTCAATCCTTCCTATACCCAGTCTTGTCTTTCAGTCTCACTCCCTGTAACGCAATGCACACTACTGGAATTTCCGCCTTGCTTGGGGAGAAATGAATTAAAAGAAATCTATATTACAAAATAGAAGGGCTGATTCTATTTGTCACACACAATCTAAGTGTGACTTTGCTTGTGCCTACGTAAGTAATAAATATCCGTATGTCTATATTGTGAGAGACTAAACTTTACTCATGTCATTTAAAATAATATCGTTTTTTGACGTTAAAAATACGTCAAAAAACGATATTATTTTTGCACCAGCCTAATACAAACAAGCACGCAATTTAGGCTGAGTTTTAAATAGGACATTGGAATAACTCATTCACATCTGTCTCAATATGTACAACACTGCTGCAACCAATTGAGTTATAGAATCGGAAAGAGGGTGACAGGAAAAATAACACTTTTTAAAGCTACAGTTCGTCGGCGACTTACGACCTACGCGACTATATAATTGGGCGACTGGACACGACTGGTTTGGGCCTGGTAGTGTGAGTGATTCCCTGACAGCGCTATGGTTCCTTCGCACGTCTCAAGCTCAATGTTAAGGCAGCACCAATGCAAAACTCTTTCCACAGAGTCCGTTTTTGTGTTTGAAATATGTATGCATTTTGGTACGTTTTGTAAATAAAATGTTTTCTTTTTTGCGCTTGTGTATTTTTCAAATATTAAAACAATTATAACGCAGAAAGCAGACGTACCTCCAGATTGGTTTACGACCTATCGTTCGTAAATCAGTCGTGGTCGTAAAACGACGACATGTATGAGATATTAGGTAATTATAAAATCGTATTAAAGTTTTCGGAAATTATTCGGTCATAAGTAGAATTACTTTTTAATATGTCTTTCAATTTTTGAGAAATGATTGTGTGTGTCATTGAATTACAATATACATGGGCAAATCCAAACGAGCGAAGACAAACAGTTTGAGCATTTCACAACTACTATTTCCCTTTCTGTCTTGTAAAAAATACAACTGGGTAACAAGTAACGAGTATATTCATTTGAAAAAAATTATGACTCATTCTATGCGTAAATTCTAGCCTATTTTCTGAAATATGTAATATTTTAAATGGATAAACAATTACGATTAAAAATTCTATAATCATGTTGTCAGTGAAGCGACAGGGTATCGAACAAAGGAAAACTAAACGATACGGACCTTGTTTATTAAATATTTATTTGTGTTCAGCTAATATGAAAATACACTTTATTTAAATTCTATGATCCTGAAGCAAACAAAAAAACCAACGCAATAAAATTTCAATGTTCTCTCACAGAAATATAAATCAAAATATCCAAGCATACGATCAAATATCTCCAAATGGAAAGAAAAAAAAATTGTTTGATATTTTCATATTAAAGGAAAACACTAAAGTCAATAGAATATGTCACAGAACTTGTCGATATTATTCAATGTAAATTTTGTACATACAAACGATTGTGCGCGCAACATATATATATATATATATATATATATATATATATATATATATATATATATATATATATATATATATATATATATATAACGATTTAAACCATATTTTTAGTAATATTATTTCTTTTAAACACACACACACACGCACACACACACACACATATATATATATATATATATATATATATATATATATATATATATATATATATATATATATATACGTGTGTGTTTGTGTACGGATATCAATAAATTCTAAGGATTAATGATGAAAATGATTTCTATTATGAATAGACCTATGTTCAAGAGGTAGCTGCCCTTATATATTAAATCGATGTTATATCATGTCAGATTATCCAACCTGTGAGTTCAATTGCTGGGATTTACAGATTAATAGCATATTAGTATGGTACATATATAATAGTACGCTGGAGTAATTGATAGCAGCTCGGATTGGTAAATCGGAGAGCTGAGTTCGAATTCCAGACGAATGCATTACATTCACCTACGTGCTAATAACCTTGGGAAAGGAATGAAACCTCTTTTCTTTCTCCCCCTTCCCCAAGCTATGGGTGAATATAGCCTTGGATGGCAACTCTCTACTGCAGAAAGAAATGCTAACCTTGTGCCACACCAACCTCGTCTGTCATGATCGCCTCAGGGTGTATCACTCATAGCCTATAACTGACTAACTGAATAGCCAGATGATCTTGTTTGTTTAAACGCACCTAAACTGATGAAGATCACCCGGAAAATGAAACGTCATTAGTTTACCGTTCTTGCTTGAATTAATATTCGTTTTCGAAATTCAAAGCCAAAAAGATAGCTGGAGAGTAAAAGGGCGACATTTTGTGATTAGAACAATCAAGATGAGTATTTTGGTCGCAATATCAATAAATATTATAAGAATATTATAATCTGGTTCATTATCGGTGCGTGTAATGTTAACAATATAAAATGTGCAGATGACAATGTGTTGATGGTTGACACGGAAAGAAAATTAAAAAAAACCCTAGACAGTGTGTGATAAGAAAGGAAGAAAAAAGCAGGAACCAATAAGAAAGAAAGTGTGGTCATCAGCAGGAGGAAAAGCCCAAGATGCCAGGAAAAGATAAAAGATATCAACATCAATAACAGAATTTTAATTATCTGGAAATTCTTTTAACAGCAGATATAAAATGCGACAGGGAAAAAGGAAAACTTGCATTGAACTGGCAACAGTGTTATTCCAAAAGATTAGCAGTGAGTAACGGTTAAATTCCGTTAGAAACAAAACAACGCGCGCATATTGCTATGTGTTAAATATCCTCTTATATGGCAGTGAATGTTGGAAAATCACACCACGGATGAGGAGAAAATTATAGGTAACTGAAACGAATTTCTACAGAAATATACTGAGAATTCCATAGAGGGAGCGAATAAAATGAAGCCTTAAAGAAAATGGCAACAAAACGAACACATATAT
>OZ010573.1:92623519-92643519 GCA_963932145.1 Acanthosepion lycidas | reverse complement strand
TTTTCGAATAAATTATATTTACTCTACTCTGTATTGGGTTCTCTTTTAAGAATACTTTTATGCTTATTGTAATTTATTCTCTATACACCAATCCTATCCATGTGTGTGTGCGTATATATATATATATATATATATATATATATATATATATATATATATATGTGTGTGTGTGTGTGTGTGTGTGTGTGTGTGTGTGTAGCTCCGGCCTTCTCCAGTGGAAGAATGAATGGAATTTCGAATTCAATCCTTTACTTCATCCACCGAGGTAGATTTTAATAGTTCCACGTGACATGTCTCAGCTATCTCTATTTAACCCAACAAGATCATTTTCACCACTGCCGTAGCCAAGTATTGATTTCACAACTCTTTGGGTAAAGACACTAGATCCAACCAACGCTCTTATCCACTGGGCTATGTGTCCATGCGTACAAAGTCTGAAAGGCCCAGAACATAAACATTATGGGATGATGTGGCAATTCGAGCGTTTTAGTTTATTATATTAGCCATTATCAACGATGTATACTTGTTGTTTCTGAATACGTTGAATTTTATTCAGAGCAATAGGAATGTTTTAATTTCCGAACACAGTCAGAACATAGTGGCCGTTTTCATAATTGATATCTTATTTTTATTGCTAATGTTTCTATTTTAAAACCGATTTCTGCATTTAGATTAGTGTATTATGATGGGGTTTGACATGCTCGGATCCACATATCGTTCGGGAAGTTATAAAAATTCTATGTCCAAAAAAGAAATAACTTGTCCGAATGAAAAAAAAAAATGCTTAATCGCATTTCTTTGTACATTATCACAACGTATGATATATTCATTACTGGAAATATTTAAAACAGAAATTTTAAGTGAACATTTTCTTCATAAATTGGCTTGTTATAGTTACTGCAATTTTTACAAATAGAAGCCAACTTGGTGAAGACAATGTTAAATGCAAATTTCAAACTTTTTCTGCACTATATAAGGAAATATTCCTAACCAGAACGATTTTTATATGAGAAGAAACACAATCCTTGAGTAAAAGAATAGCAATGAAGGAGAGTTAATTAATGAAATAAATGTTTTTAAAATCAGTATGCAAGTTAGGTAAAACTGAAGCTTGATATAACCTTGAAGTAGATAATATATAATACAGATGAAGTAGAGTTTTTAACAGTCTTGACCGGGTGTTCGATTGAACTCTCTGCCTTCGGGCGCGGAGGAAACCGAAAGAGGCTACGCCGAAAGGAGGATTCTCTTTCGGGGAGGTAAATCGACACTGAACCCGTTTATACGGGTTCAATGGACATATTTTGGCCGAGCCCACGGGCTCGGAGATCCGACGCTAAGCCGGCCTTGTGCCACATGATGCCCTCGGGGTGACTAAACATCGATTTTTCAACACCACATTGAAAACAGAACTGTGGCAGCGGGTGAGTTGCTTGGGCACACGTATACACTGTAATATATATATATATATATATATATATATATATATATATATATATATATATATATATATATATATATATATATATATGCGACTACAACTGCTAAATAAAATAAAAAAAAAACAACTATGTTGGTGTTAGCGACAGAGAACTTGCCAGATGGCCTAAAACCATAGACAAGGAAAAAAAAAGGAACAAGGAAAGAAAAACAGGAAGAAAGATCAAAAGGCAAACATCTACCCACTCAGTAAAGAGAAGTTTTCAACGCCGACTTTATGTAGACATACCAAAAATACGTTTTACATCGTCAATACTTTACAAAGGAGAGCCTGAGTACTTATTGTGTTTTCGCTATCGCGATCATAAGACGACTATATATATATATATATATATATATATATATATATATATATATATATATATATATATATATATATATATATATATATATATATATAGTTATGTGATATACATAAAATGTAAGTTTTCATTTAAGATTGACCTTAAACCATAAAACCAAATATGTTACAAAGATATACACGGTAAAATGGTGCGTGCATTATAATCCATCACTTCTTCGAAATAAAAACAAGAAAAAATAGATCGGCTGACGTTTAAATTATATATATATATATATATATATATATATATATATATATATATATATATATATATATATATATATTAGGTTGGTGCAAAAATAATTTCGTTTTCTAACATATATTACTATGTGAGAAAACGAAATTATTTTTGCACCAACCTAATATATATATATATATGCATACGATATAATGCAGTGATAACTTGTAAGATGCTACTCTAGTCAAGCGGTTAATAAAAAATGTTCATTACAATGTAGTGTATAATGTGTAGGAAGAATACAGTATAAGAAATAAAATCAAAGCTACATGATTATTCTACCTCCTTTTAAATAGGCCCTAGCTCGAACCAATTTAATTCATTGGTGGGAGGTTAAACAATTCCGATATATATATATATATATATATATATATATATATATATATATATATATATATATATATATATATGTGTGTGTGTGTGTGTGTGTGCGTGTATAGATAGATAGATAGATAGATAATTTTCGGTTCGTCTATTTTAATATATTTTAATAAATACCATTAATCACTGTTTATTTAATATATCAACAAAATACTAATCTACTTTTTTTTAATTTAAAATATAAAATATATATCTCGTACTTTAAATGCAGTATATGTATTTATTTAAAAAATACGTAATCTCCATATATTATATGGACTGCGCCTGCGTTGCATTAACCAAATATTTTTATTAAAATTATTTAACAGTCAGTCTCTACCCAGCATCTGATGCTAGCGTTGTGCATGGAACTCTGAGTCGTGCTACTCGTGTCGGATAATATGTATATTTTTTAATATATTCTTAATAAGATGTGTCATATTACATCGATCATTATTTTATTAACACCAATACACAATGTACGATATTTTATTTTCATATATATATAGAGAGAGAGGAAGATGATGGCCATTTCTCCCGAAACTAGTCGAGGAATCTAAATGGAATAATAATAAAAAAACGAAAGAATATTAATCTACAACCCAGTGTGTCTGAGGATTTTAATTTTTTAATTTTTATTGTTCAAAATATATATATATATATATATATATATATATATATTATCGATGTATGTGTTGCCTTTCTTGATTGGGTGCTTCTTTGTGAATTTATATAATTTTTGACATTAAATATTCTGTTATGAGTGCATGCAGCAGGTGTTAATATCTCTATATAATATATAGTTATATATATTGTTTATATAAAAGTTATTTTAATAAAGAAATATATATGAATACATAGCGCATATTTTGCATAAACATACGTAAATATTGATACATATGCATGCCTTTTGTAAATGATCTCTGCGAATGAAACGACGCCTCTTTCACTGAAAATTGCAAGTTGCAGTGAGTACACTAACACTTTGGAAAAGAACTAGTTGCCAGGCATGATGTATTAATTTTCCACATGAATAAGAAGTCTTCGTTTCGTGTGTTGAAGCACACATACATCCATGGTTGGTTTCTGTGACACAATATGCACTTAATCCAATAAATTTATAAAGGTTACTCTGATTATGATGCATGGAATGCTAAATTTTTTTTTTTTTTTGTAGATTTACTACATTAAATGTCGAATGTCATTTTAATGTTTTTTTCTCCACCTCTGTCGTTATTGCTTTCATTTACTAAGCAGTTTATCTCTTTATGTCGAACAAAGATTTGTTTTGCATCCAGATCTAAATTCAACATAGTATTTTCAGGATTTAGTGCATCTTCAATACATATCAGCGTTAATCAAATGCTCTCTTAATCAAATCTGCATTCTTAAATCGAAATTATGTTCAGGCTTATTACGATGAACGACTAACGAATAGAGTGTATTTTGTACAAATTACTGTTATGATCGCATATTTTTCAGTTAAAATTCATCTCCCATATGCATTAATTGGTATATCCTGAATTCTTTTCTTCTTTTAAATTACTGGTTTAATTTTAAAAGTTTTCTTCTTTTGTTGTTTAAATCTCTTATTGCTTTAAAGTAATTGACAAATATCATATTACATTTAGATAAGTTATTTCCAGTTGTCATTTTGAAGTTTGTATGTAATTTTATTCCCTTAGATTTACATTTTTTTGTATCTTCTGTTGAACATTTCATAGGTCTTCTCTTCGTGATAAATCTTAAAGTCTTAAGGTATTAGAGGAGTTTAAATATATTTTTAATGTTTCTTCCTTCATTGCATAAATACTGGGGGCTATAAATTCTAAATGCTCCCAAGAAGAATCTTGTAATAACTATCGATTTTATTTTGTTATTTTGATGCGAGTAGAATTTTAAAAGATCATTTTTTGCTAATGATCATATTTGATAGATATTTATTTGTAGATCGTTATCAAAAATGTTAATCGGATTTTATCTTTTGGAAGTTTTTGAAGAAAATATCTTTCATCTCTACATTTTAATGTTCTACTACAGTCTATTAGAAGGGTGGTAGATCATATTTCAACAGAAAAACAATCTCTTCTATACGTGTATCTTTTCTCTTATCTAGTATAGAACTTCACCTGACTAAGAAGTGATTTCCCCAAATGTTTGATGGTTAGTAATTTCAGCTGATTTCGGACAATTTAGATTTATATAATAAATGGGAATATCAATGCGTCACTGTGTCAAACTTATCAACTTTAATCCTATAGGTCATAGCCCAATATATTATACTGCTTTGGAATCAGGCCAACTCCGTGGACAAATTAAAATCATTCGGGCCGGATCTGTACCCGCAATCCTGAAATTTTGGATTGACAAGATCGTTTTCGACGATTTTTGAACTTGATTTTTGGACTTGATTTTTTGCGACATTTTTTTTTTTTTTTGTACGATAACAATTTTCTTAAATTGGAAATAAATTTGGGAATAATCGAAATTAATCGCAAAATCCAGTGAAAGTCACCCATAAAAAAAAAAAATTCTTTGTCCGAGCCTACTTATATTAAATTGTCTTTAAATTAAGTGGCGGCAAAAAAATTATTGTTGAACTTTCAAACGGTAAACTTAAATATTAATGCAATACTTCAATGCAGCGATCAATTTTGTGTACTTCTATAGTTTATTGTTGCATATAGCATCTAATTCACCCAACCTATTGTCTTGAAGGGCTAATCAAGTGCTCTACAGGAGCTAGCTTAAATGACATCCAGTATAGCAGCTTCTAAACTAGTTATGCTTATATACTGAGTATCCTTTCTAGATAACATTTTAAATTCTGTTATTGGATTTTAGATGTGCAGGTGGTGTATTGGATAGCCTACGGAATGAGAAATAGGGAAAATCGAGATCCAATTCCTGTAGGGATTGTTACAATTACTTACTTGCAATTTCCCTTGCAAAGGGTATGAATCCACCTCAAGTATGGATCAATAGTATGAATTATGTCAGTAAAAATTGTTTTTAGTCTGAATAATTTAATGCAATACTGCCCGGTAAAAATGCATTATTCTAACAATCAGATATATGTATCCACTTTAAATAAACCAGAAAAGTGATGATAAACCTTAAGAAACATATCAATCAATTTTAGCATTTAAACGTTTCTTAAAAGCGTTATTCGTGTATAATATGCGCTCTTAATTTGAAATATGATATTCTAAAAATATTAGGTTTGTGCAAAAATAATGTCGTTTTCTCACATAGTAACATATGTGAGAAAACGTCAATATTTTTGTACCAACCTAATAGCAACATGTCCGGATCAGCTAATTTTAAAATTAGGATTTTTGAAAACATTTTCTGTTTCATATAAACTAAAAATAAGCATTTACGGGTTTGCCTCTGATTTTCTGTTAATATCTTTATTACAGTTGTTTCAATGAGCTTTCCTTCTTGGTGTTCAGACATCATGAAGTTAACAGTACTACTAGATTAACAATTAGCTCTAACCGTTTTACTAGTTAGCGGGTTCGTTAGATACACCCACTATTCGATCGATGTCGTCCGCCGCCTCCTTCAGCCAATTAACGTAAGTTCTAAATAAGTGTTTCTTTTCAAGCAATTCCCGCCTGTGGAAAACCTCTTACAGTTTTATGTATCACTGCCACCTACATTCTTCAGAGAAGTAGATGCAACGCCAATCGCCATCTTCTGTCGTCCTGTCCCTTGTTCTTTTATTGGCCTTTATACTCCTACTTAAATATTTTAATTCTCTTTCACCCCATCCGTATTAGTTGCATTATCGCCTTACATGGGGTGAAATGATTAACAATATATATATATATATATATATATATATATATATATATATATATATATATATATATGTTTGTTTGTTTGGGTTTTATGGGATATCAACCACTGTCAAATCAAAGTTTATATGAATTTTAAATGCCTATTTTGTATGGAATAAAAAATGTATAGCTGGCAACATTACTGTGTAAAAAAAACGTATAGCTGGCAACATTATTCCTTTACAAAAAAACGTATAGCTGGCAACATTATTCCTTTACAAAAAAACGTATAGCTGGCAACATTATTCCTTTACAAAAAAAAACGTATAGTTGGCAAGAGTACACTTTTACAAAAAGACGTATAGTTGGCAACATTACTCTTTTACAAAAAAACGTACAGTTAGCAACATTACTTTTTTACAAAAAAAAACGTATAGCTGGTAACATTACTCTTTTACAAAAAAACGTATAGCTGGCAACATTACTTTTTTACAAAAAAACGTATAGCTGGTAACATTATTTTTTCAAAAAAACTTAGAGCTGGCAACATTATTGTTTCAAAAACTTAAAGCTGGCAACATTATTTTTTCAAAAAAACTTAGAGCTGGCAACATTATTGTTTCAAAAACTTAGAGCTGGCAACATTATTGTTTCAAAAACATAGAGCTGGCAACATTATTGTTTCAAAAACATAGAGCTGGCAACATTATTTTTCAGAAAACATCATCTGAGACCTTGCTGTTGGATGCAGTTTATCGCCGTACCCAGGACTTGTATGTAGTTTATCATCATACCCAGGACGCGGATGTAGTTTACCGTCATACCCAGGACGTTATATATATATATATATATATATATATATATATATAAATTGAACATATATGTATGTATATATGTATATAAATATATATATATATATATATATATATATATATATATATATATATATATATATATATATATATATATATATAGATACATAATATTAGTGGTAAATATACATATATATGCAAAATCCACAGGTGCATATATACACATGTATATTTTAGAATAAAAAATTCCGAGAGGATAGAATCCAGGTAGAACTCAATGTCCAGGACAGAGTAAGGATATAATAAAAAGGCTTAAACACTAATATTCCATGGTCATAATTTATTCCATTGGAATCGAAAATACGATTCAATTCATCAGACGTACAAATTCAAAAAGAAAACAGAAAAAAACCTACTCCGGAAATAAAAATAGAATTTAGAGAGAGTATAATTATGAGAGTGTGGGACGAATGTTAGTTCATAAGAGAGGGGTTTAACAGAGAGGAAGGGGAAAAAATGATTGTTGTCGGATGTCGAATAAAATAAGGATACATTTCGAGGTGACATACACACACCATGGCCGATCAAATCTTAAAGAAGGAGGGAGAGGTAAGGAAAGAAGTGGTGGGGAAGAAAGATGGGGCGGGTGAAATTAAAATTGAAAGGGACGCTGTGTAATTGAGAAAATTTGACAAAAATAATATCGACTGCAGGTTACAAATCAAATATAAACAATAAATATGACGATTATCTAATCTGGCGAGGACCTATATTTTTATGTTCAAAACGCATGCAAATCCACACATACACAATAACTTATACACGTATATACATACACATCGCCGTGTACCTACATACACACATACATATATCCATGTACACATACACATATATCCACATATTCACACATACATACATACATATACATACACACACACACATATACATATATCTGATTCAATATCTCTGATACTAAGCGCTTTCTAATAATTACCGCGCATATGATATACAAATAATTACACCTACATATATACACACATACACATACACACACACCTCCATATATATATATATATACATATATATATATATACACATATATATATACATATACATACACACATACATACATATACATGTACACACACACACATACATCCATATATATATACATATATACATAGACACACACACACATATATATACACACACATACATATACACAAACATCTACACACATACATACATGTATATACTACACACACACATACATACATATATGTATATATATATATGTATAAATACACATACACACATACATATACATGTACACACACATACACATATAAATACATACACACATACACATACATATACATATATATACATACTCACACATATATACACGTATATCCACCTATATCCTATACACACATTTTCCACATACATATACATAAATTCACATGCACCCACATACATATATATACATACACACACATACAAAAAACAGATATATATACACACACACACACTATATATATATATATATATATATATATATATATATATAGATATATATATATATATATATATATATACATACAAAAATGTACACACACATATACCTACATATACACACATACATCCATAGGCATCCACTCCTTACACATTTACACACACTTGTACATATGAACATACGCATAATGCGCATAAACATATATTCCTAAAACCTTACATTTCTATACAATAAAAACAAAAAAACAATGTATCCCTGTATCTATCCGTCTAGCTATACATACATACACATATACACGCACATCTATACCCACATACACACATATATATACACATACATACATACACATACATATATATGGGTACATATATACCAAAACATACGCACACCCACACACATACATATATATATATATATATATATACATATACACAGATCCCTGCATATATATCCATCTATATATACCTACACCCACATACGTATACATGAATATATACATATACACACATATCCATACATATACATACATATACCAATACACACACCCCTAAATATATACCTACATATACCATATACCTACATATACCATATACCTACATATACCATATACCTACATATACCATATACATATGGTATATGTAGGTATATATTTAGGGGTGTTTGTATTGCTATATGTATCTATATGTATGGATATGTGTGTATATGTATATATTCATGTATACGTATGTGGGTGTAGGTATATATAGATGGATATATATGCAGGGATGTGTGTATATGTATGTATATATATATATATATATATATATGTATGTGTGTGGGTGTGCGTCTGTTTTGGTATATAAGTATATATGTATATATATATATATATATATATATATATATATATATATATATATATATGTATATATTTATATATATATATATATATATATATATATATATATATGTTATGGGATAAGATAGTATATAACAAATGAATATAAACATACAAACTTAGTTTAAATTAGTTAAAATCTAATTGTTATAATGATATAGTTGAAATAAGCGTTTCATATCCTTATGCATAAATAGAATCATATTTTTTTTTACTAATGTACATTCCGTTGATCGATTTATCTATCTATCTATCTATCTATCTATCTCTCTCTCTCTATATATATATATATACACACACACACACACACATATATATATATATATTCATATATATATTCATCTAAATAAACAAATGTCTGAACGTGTGAAAAGAGATATATTTTATGTATATTTTTAAAAGGAGATCAAGTGGGCCTGCAATGATACAGTTAAAAGGATAGATTTCTTTGAAGTCAGGGAAGCTTTTGAAATTTGTGGATATGTTTGTAAATTCAATTTTGACTATAATAACAATAAATTTTGTTTTCGCAGAGAATACTAATCTCAAGGTTTTCTTCATAAATATCCATTGAATTTTATTTTATTTCTTGTTCTCTTTTGCAAGCTCGTAAGAGAATAAACAGATCAATAAAGAATACGTTTACATAAAACATAATATGAAACTTAAGATGATAAGCCTTGAGGCTTGGATGTAATTTAATTGTACTTTACAAGAAAGTATAATAAATAAAGTTATGCACATTAAATACATGTTTTTATATTGTTTTATTTTCATACGTTCTTAATTTCTTTTATTTATTTCTTATTTTTGAAGAAGTATAAATAAGTATTTTTGCATGTAAGCAAATGTTACAAGAATATAAACGGACTCTTTGGAAAATGTATGTGTATAGTAATATTCTTATATAATTTTTACTTTTATTTCGAGTAGAAGCAATAAAAATCTTTATCAGATGCCGTTGCCAAAGCATTGGTGATTCCACCAGTAAGATCATTAACGTCTATTGGATTTGAAATTTAGCACAGTACAAAAATATTCAATAAAAATACGCGAAAAAGGTTACAGGAATAGTTGAAATTTTTCTTATTTCCAAACACATTGGTGTGCTCCCAAATCTCTACTAAAGAAAAACACAAAGCATTTACAAAATATATCTTTAATCAACACATTTTATACTTTAACACTCTACATATTTAAAGCTTTCGGCCACATCACGATGAAACACGAGTTCCCGTACGATCACCCTAGTTAAGCAACGTCGAGCCTAGTCAGTATCTTGATGGTTCATCGCTTCGGAATAGCAGGTGCTGTAAGTTTGAATGCGTAGAGTATTTAATGGATAACGGCTTGGAATTGTACATCCGAAAGGTAAGTTCAATTCCAATACAGTTCGTCATATTCATTTGCAAGCAAATACCCTTGGGAAAGGTATGGATTCACTTCTCCCTCGCTATGGATTAATTAGCAAGATTATACATCTAAATCATTATTATGACCCCCAGCTCAATTCTTACTATCTAAAAATATTTTCTGCTTTAAAATAAACTGCAAATGATAAGACATTGAAAGCAAATCAATCAATCAATACACATTTGGGCCTGAATCCTTGGGATGTATTAGAATTTAGTACTATAAATTCTCGGTTACGTGCGTCGCAGTATTCCTGAAGGAATAACTGAAAGTTAGCTTTAGGCATGTTTAAAAAGTAATTAGTAACAGAGATTAAGTCATTCACTACATATTATATGTCTTTGTAAAATATTAATATAGACATTAAGCATAATATGTTTCAATGTTGTCAGTGATATGCATATGACAACATGAGATTTATTTTTCAATGGTGTAGTCTTGTCCTATTCCTAAACGACAATCTCACCTTCAATAACCTTCTGTGCATTCTTAATACAGGATTTGTTGAACGACTCTGATTCAACAGTCTCAGGGATGCTCAGCCAAATTACAAGTAACCCTGAAAATCTAAAGGAAACCATTCTTCGAGGCTTGTTGCTCCATGTGTGCATAGATTCATACATATTTCTTCTTCATTATTTACATTATTCGGACTATTGTCCTCATCTTTGTCGCCATATTTATCACAACGTTTCGGCCGTTGTACGCTCCGGCTTTGTTCAGGTGGTTGGAATTTCGAACTGAACCCTTTATTTCGCTCACTGGGGTAGACTGTTCTAGTTCCACGTGCCATGTTTAATGGATGTCAGTTATCAGTTATCTCCTGCTAATTTCCCTCTGAAATAAAGGCGTTTGTTAGATCCAGTGACAAGACCCAAAGAGTATGAGTTCAATACCCGGTTAAGGCAGTGGAGAACTTTCAGAGGGAAATTAGCAGGAGATAACTGATAAGTGACATCCATCAGACATGGCACGTGGAACTAGAACAGTCTACCCCAGTGAGCGAAATAAAGGGTTCAGTTCGACATTAAACGTTATATATATATATATATATATATATATATATATATATATATATATATATATATATATATATATATCTGTGTGTGTAGAAATGTAGTTTTACGGTGTGTTATATTTCAGGGCATGAAGTGCTCAATATCAGAAATAACGCGTATGCAAATATAAATGTGAATATTGAAGCCAACACCCAGAGGCGACAGGCTGTTTCGTGCTAGACGCAATTCGTCAGTCAACGATTGCGTCTAGCATGAAACAGCCTGTCGCCTCTGAGTGTTGACTTCAATGTTCAATTCATATGTTGACTTCAATGTTCAATTCATATATATATATATATATATATATATATATATATATATATATATATATATATATGTCGGACTCTGTCCATTTCGTAATATATGTATATATATATTTATATATATATGAATATATATGCATATATTATATATATATATATATATATATATATATATATATATATATATATATATATATATATATATATATAATATATAATAAAAAGGCTTAAACACTAATATTCCATGGTCATAATTTATTCCATTGGAATCGTAAATACGATCCAATTCATCAGACCTACAAATTCAAAAAGAAAACAGAAAAAAACCTACTCCGGAAATAAAAATAGAATTTAGAGAGAGTGTAATTATGAGAGTGTGGGACGAATGTTAGTTCACAAGAGAAGGGTTTAACAGAGAGAGTTTTATTTAAAAACTAGATGTGAGTGGAAGGGGGAAAAATGATTGTTGTCGGATGTCTAAAACAATAAGGATACATTTCGAGGTGACATACACATCATGTCTGATCAAATCTTAAAGAAGGAGGGAGAGGTAAGGAAAGAAGTGGTGGGGAAGAAAGATGGGGCGGGTGAAATTAAAATTGAAAGGGACGCTGTGTAATTGAGAAAATTTGACAAAAATAATATCGACTGCAGGTTACAAATCAAATATAAACAATAAATATGACGATTATCTAATCTGGCGAGGACCTATATTTTTATGTTCAAAACGCATGCAAATCCACACATACACAATAACTTATACACGTATATACATACACATCGCCGTGTACCTACATACACACATACATATATCCATGTACACATACACATATATCCACATATTCACACATACATACACACATACATATACATACACACATACACATATACATATATCTGATTCAATATCTCTGATACTAAGCGCTTTCTAATAATTACCGCGCATATGATATACAAATAATTACACCTACATATATACACACATACACATACACCTCCATATACATATATATACATATATATATATACACACATATATATATACATATACATACACACATACATACATATACATGTACACACACACATACATCCATATATATATACATATATACATAGACACACCCACACATATATATACACACATACATATGCACAAACATCTACACACATACATACATGTATATACTACACACACACATACATACATATATATATATACACACATACACACATACATATACATGTACACACACATACACATATAAATACATACACACATACACATACATATACATATATATACATACGCACACATATATACACGTTATCCACCTATACCCTATACACACATTTTCCACATGCATATACATAAATACACATGCACCCACATACACATATATCCATACACACACATACAAAAAACAGATATATATACACACACACACACACACACACACATTTGACACGCCAAGCTAAATGGCGGTTCCGTATAGGATGCACGTTCGAATCTTGTCAAAGGACGAATATTTTCTATGAAAATTTCTCGGACATTCAAGGCCGGTAAATATTATTTAATACTGTTTATTATAAACAGAGCATTTACTTAAATACTTGCATCTATAAAAAGAACGTTAAACATAAAAATGTCTTTAATAAATATTTATATATATATAGATAGATAGATAGATCTATATATATAGAGAAAGGGAAAAAGTTTTTTACGTGACGCGTATCGTCCTTGAGGCCTTAATTAAAATAAAATTCCTTATGTTGTCCGACTACTCGAATGTGTGATGCCGGGAATTTATATATTTTAAAATTTAAATAAAATGTTTATAATTCCCAGCAGTATTACTCGATTGCGCGCAGGTGTAGTCGCACCAACATAACAAATTTAGTCCGATGAAATCATAAAGGTCGTTTCGTCCATTAGGTCTTCATCGTCACATGAAAACTTTAGTCACTTTGGCATATATTTTTCCACAGTAATTTTATTGATATTAAAGATTATATATCGTTATGTCATACATGCATGCATGCATACATACATACATACATATATACATAAACACACACAGACACTTATACACATACACACACACACACTCACACACACATTTATATATATATATATATATATATATTGTGTATTTGGGTAGCAATCTCCTTTTTATCCTAGTTTCGTTAAGACGACTGACAATGTGTGGGCGTTGTGCTTTTTATATAATTTACTGTTATGAATGTAACGCTAAATGTTATGAAATATCTTTCTAAGACACTTTTCAATCGTTTTCAAAGAAACGTGCATAAAAGAGGGATTGCTTCCCCGCCCATATATATATATATATATAAATATATATATATATATATATATATATATATATATATATATATATATATATATATATATATATATATATTGTGTTTGTGTGTATGTATACCCATGTGTCCTGAAAAGAGATTTATGGGATTTCTTTAGATATTTTTATCAAATTTACTAAACTTGAGTTTTAACATGTGTTGACATATTATTGAAAACTCTTTCTCTGCGCGTCTCTATTACTTCTAAAAGATTACAACATAGTATTTACATACATAAGAATAGCGTTTATGCGATGTAATTTGAATGTACATGTTACCTTCTACTCGCACAGTTTTAGATAGCAGAATGTGAAAATATTCATTTTCAACATCTTACTTTTTTTTTCACTCTCAACTTCAACAGTTTTCTTTCCTTTTTTTTCTTCAAGGCTATCATTTCTACACGTTTAAATGCAGACATATATCTTTTTAAAAACATTATTGTATTTTACGTCTTGGATTTTATTTCGAAACGTTTAAAAAACACAGTTTTGCAGAAGAATCTAAAATCAGACGTAATGTTTACATTAGAATGTGTGATCTTGCTTTAAGCCTGTTTTAAAAGCAACATTGACATCATTTTTTTTTCTGCTCAAGAAACATCGAAAATATAGATACAAAATTGCAGGACAAGTTTTGTTTATCGAATTTTTTTCTTCTGTTTCTTTATATAGTCTCTTTTTCTTTGCATTGAATTTTTATCACTAAATGAAAGAAAAATATATGTATGCGCATTATATGATTTACAAAGCAAACATTCACAATAAAGTGTTTTACTTGGCTTATATTTTTTTTATTATTATTGAAGCATCGATAACAGAAATTCAGAAGTCAAAACGTCGTTTGTTTTGAACTTTTCCTCTATCATTTTTTACGATCAAATAACTTTGTAATTTTTTTGTTAAATCTAAATAAAATTTTATCACGTTCCTATGTGTTTTCCTGAATACTTTAATTTTTACTGTTTAGATACGTGAGCCTTGTAAAGCAACCGTAAATTTCATGATAAGCACTTCTCTTTATATCAACACGAAAATGATGGATTGTTAGAAATCAGTTTTCAGATACTTACGTATTGTAGGAACTTAACTAAATATTTATCCAACTAATTTTATAGTCTGTCTATATTTCTGAGATGAGGTATTATGTACATTATTTACATTATTCGGACTATTGTCCTCATCTTTGTCGCCATATTTATCCCAACGTTTCGGCCGTTTTACGCTCCGGCCTTCTTCAGGTGGTTGGAATTCTTCTTTCAGTTATTAGTTATCTCCTGCTAATTTCCCTCGGTTAAGACAGTTGAGAATTTTTAGAGGGAAATTAGCAGGAGATAACTAATAACTGACATCCATAAAAATGGCACGTGGAACTAGAACAGTCTAACCCAGCGAGCGAAATAACGGGTTCAGTTCGAAATTCCAACCACCTGAAGAAGGCCGGAGCGTACAACGGCCGAAACGTTGTGATAAATATGGCGACAAAGATGAGGATAAGAGTCCGAATAATGTAAATAATGAACTAATTTTATATTGAGCAATGAGAATCACCCAACATAAATCCTAATTAATATGAGTACGTTCTGTCCAATGAGAGCCGCCTTTGCCTTGTAGCATGTTTTTTTTTATTAGCAAAGAAATATTTTAAATGAAAATAAAAATTCTTATTGCCATTACTAATGTTTATAGAAATATATATTCGTTTCATGTGCCATGTCCTTTCAGAACGTTTGCGATTCCACCTCCCTCTATCCCGTGGATCTCTCAATAAGTTCCTTCTCTCTGCCACCTCCCAGAGACTACGTTCTGTCATCCACTTACTTAAGTGCGCCAGGTATGTCCTGCCCTGTTTTCCCTTGTCTCTCTTTCCCTCTATTTGACCTGAGAGTATCTGATTCTCTAGGCCCTCCTTCCTCATTATATATACCAGAAACTTCAGCTGCCTCTTCCTTATATTAAGTATAAGCCTCCTCCTTGTTTGCAGCCTCTCTAAGATCTCATCTTTGCCCGCCTGCTCGGTCCATGATATCCTCAGCATTCTTCTGTAGAACGACATTCTTTTGCCTCGAGTCTCTTCTTCATCTTTGAAGAAATCGTCCAACATTCGCTGTCGTAAAGAAGGACAGATGTCACGTGCGGAAAATACATACACAGTTTTATGTTGAAGAGAAAGGATAAAGCTTATTTCTCTTTTACTCATTTGGTCAGCCTTTATGATTCAATTATATTCTTATAATCCATATTATATAAACGTGTCCGTGTATTGAAACTTCTTTAAAGAATTATTTAGCAATCAAAAATGAGCCGGCGTTGATTAATGTTAGACATATAACTAATACCTGATTTTTAAACCCATGTTATTAATAATTTCACCCCATACAAGGCAATAACGCCTTTAAGACACAAGATCTTACTGAATGTAAAAGAATAAGATAACGAAAAACATTATTAAAGCGCAAGATTAGTAAAATATAGGAACCAAAAAGACATTAATTAACGACTGGCATTGCATTTAATGTTGACTGGAATGCAAGAAGCCGTCAAAGAGTTCCATAGTTTAGAAATGCGAGAAAAGAAACTAGTAGGAAAATGACATCTAATCAATTCAAGTGTAAATGATGAGACCTTGCCGATAATCTACTACTGCGCTTAAATTCATAAAGTCTAGGTACCAAAGAGAAAAGATCATCACAGCAATTACCAAGAAATTATGAAACAAAACTACTAAATTAATTACAGTGTAACCCGGATATAAGAGACCCTGATATAAGAGAAACCCGGATATAAGATACTTCTTCTCCGGTCCTGACGACTCTCTTATATCCGGGTTACACTGTACACGCATTTTTGCTCTCTATTTCTATTGGGTTTATCTAAGAAAAGAAACAAAGATATTGTTTAACAATTCATATAGAAAACAGATGTAACTGTTACGTTGGTGCAAAAATAATGTCGTTTTCTCACATATGTTACTATGTGAGAAAACGATATTATTTTTGCACCAACCTAATAAAACGTAAAATAATGACACAATCAAGATGCTAACTTTTCACATTATTTTTTTATTATTTAATTCATTTTCTACGGCTCATCAACCCTTTACATGTTATTTAAATCTAGAAACTATTTCAGATTGTAAGATAGTTTTAGATAATAATGAATTAGTGATACAGATCGTATTAATAATTAACCCATAGCTGGGGGAGAAGATGCAGATTCATACCTTTCTCGAGAGTTTTTTAACATAAATGAATTTAATGAACCTAACGAGAATTGCAATTCAGTTCTCCAATTTAAAAATTCCGTGCCATTTTCCAGTTGCCTATCCATAAAGCTTACAGTACCAGCTATTCCCAAGCAGTCGCCTATCTTAATCCTGATTAGGTTTGACGTTGCCTAACTTTGGTGGCCTTAAGGGGACCCTATGTTTTCAAAGTGATGCGGCCATAAGGTTTAGAAATAACGACAGCAGTTAGTGGACTTAAGAAGTCTAATTTCCTGAAAAACTGCTTGAAGGGAAAAAAATTATAAATTTTGGTCGATCATCACGCCGACTTTCCTATCAACGAATACTGAATTTTTCATTATAGAAACGTTTCATTATTAATTTCTCAAGTGGCAACAGCATTTGATACAGATACATAATTAAACATAGTTTTTAAAACAATATAAAACAAATTACTATATATATTAGCAATTTTCTGTTTTTATTGAATTTGTTGTTTCTTTACGGTCATATCACGTTGAATGCACTATGTCCCGTCCGATCACTGAAGTGAGTTTATTGATCACAGTCCTTAATTTGATCGAGTTAAACTTGGCAATGCTCAATCCTGCAAGCATTGCTGAGGTAAGCGGATCTTTTCAACATAGGAGAGCAGTCTAAATTAAAAAAGAAAAACTATTTCAAATCATCGCTGCATTGTGGTTGCAGCCAATCGTTGGAGAATATTCTAATGATAAAAACTGGAACAACAAACACAAATTCAGTCCGACATTGTATCCAATCTTATTCTCGTAATTCCTACGAGACTCCGGAAGAAGTTTCAGCCTTGGAAAACTTAGGAGGTGTGGGTTGGGGAGAACTGCATAGACATCGCGGTTGCTTTACCGTGGCGAAAATAGCCTACCGATTTCTATATCTGCGTTGTTTTGGTAAATATACGCTGCACTGACACGAATGGCTAAATTTAAAAAATAAACAAAACTCCTCAGGGACAGATCAATGATCTCTCGAGAATAATGTATCCATATAATTTTTATTTGAAAATACTCGATTTTGTTATAGTCAGTCAGTATAAACTTTAAAATATTCGTAGTTTTGCGCTTTGATGATAATTTTAGTAAAATGATTTCATAACATTTCTTTAATCATTCCACTCTAACCAAGGCAATGAAACCACTGATACGAGGGATTACTGTATGTGAAAGAATAAGAAAAAGAAAAAAACATTATTAATTTGCGGGTAGAATAAAAAAGGAAAATAAAAAGGACACTAGATAATGATTGTAACTGCTTTTAAGATTTTGAAGTAGTCTGGAGAACGAAATGCGGGAAGAGAACTCCACAAGGCAAAAGTGAGAAAAGAAACTGTTACCATAGAAATTATAGTTGCATGTAGACACATCATCTGTAAAAAGAGACCTTTCTGCCAGGGCTTAAGTACACAGGGGAAAGTTAATTAGAACAATTACCATGAACGTATTTATGTAAAAGTAATGGGAATCTACGTTAAAAAGTTGGGATCTGGACTGAAGTCAAGATATCAGATCTGAAGAAATAACATTGCAGATTCTTCTATGAATTGCTTTAATAATCTCTAAATATATAGCAGGAGTATCATATCCTATACAGCAGCAATATACAAAGCGTAGTCAAATAGTAGATTTATAAATATGTATATAATATATATGGTAAATATTGGATTGTTACCCGGGCGTAGTGATTTTCTGCAAGGAAGGACTGTAAAAAAAGTAAATAGGCCAAATTTTCTTATAACGCCGGGGTGGGTATCCCGCATTGAATCGAGATTCATGGTGGTAGTAATGGCGGACGAATGACCAACAAGAAGTCCGATTTTTTTTCTTGTTGATAACTCCAAAACGGTAAAGTTTCTTAATAATTTAATTGTTAATTCGAGTTCAGCATGAACATTTGCACGGAATTATGACATTGTTGGAAGAAAATTTAAGGAATATTAGCGCACGGTTAACAAAACCAATATTTACCATATACATGCATATATATATATATATATATATATATATATATATATATATATATATATATATATATATATATATATATGTATGTATATAAATTCTGAATGGGAAAAATGGCCAAGCGCGACACAGTAAATTACTTTGATAGCAGCAGACCTAAATTTTGATTTTGCCACATATATGTGCAAATTATCATATTCTCTTTCGAACGAGATTTGTTCGTCTAACGAGGTAACGTTCGTCGCAAATCCA
>OZ010573.1:92616019-92618519 GCA_963932145.1 Acanthosepion lycidas | reverse complement strand
AGTAGAAAGAGACTTTCATCAAACTGAGAAACATCAGGGGTAGGAATTGTAACAGAACTAGTTGAAGAATGCTCATTGCTTACATTACACAGTACGGCATACACTCTATAAGCACCAAATGCGTGTAAATTTTCTGTTTTATGGCTTACGGCTATGATTTATAGTAATTACTAGCAGAATAACCCGTCTTCGACTGGGTCTTTCATTATTTTGAATTTTTGCCGTTCAATTGGAATAGTTTAAGTTTAAAGTCAGCCCACCCGAAATTCAATATTAGTAACAATTGAGGCAAATCCCCAAATAGGGGGTGGGTAACAATTTGAATTGGGTGTGACCCTGAAAAAGGAACTGTATAATAATAAATAATAGTGTTGTAATAATTTAAAATATTTTATTAAACATTTTATGAAAGATATATATCCAATAACAGATAGTAAATAGTAAAACGTTGCTGAGAGTTATAATTGACAGGAAGTAGGGGAGAGCCATTGTCACCAACAATTTGTACTCAAAACCGGCACTTAAGAATTATCAAACAAAAACATTTCATCAAAATCGGACGTAAACTGTGGAACCGAATAAACAACATCCGATCGCACACACACACACACAATCACATACACGCTCGTGCGCACACACACACACACATTTAGAGAATTATAGATATAGATTATGTGTCAAGAGAATTTCAGATTATGAATCTACTTAAAAATATATATAGAAATATATTTCGATATCTATTCATATATATTTAATACATGTCTGCGCTTACGTCTGTTATATTTTTAACACACACACACACACACATATATATATATATATATATATATATATATATATACAAATATAGATAACTAGACTCGTTTCGAAAAACCCTCGAATTTTTGATTTGCCAATAATCAAATCAATCTCGAGCTACAAACATGAACTACTGCCGAAAAAAATCGCACAGATGTAGGTCTGAAGCCCAAAGAAAAAACCCCGATACGAGTAAACAACAAACTAAAAAAAAGAGCTCAATACAACTGTAGCGCAGACCTAGATAAACCTAGTGAGCCAGACAAACCTATCCAGGTTTCACCTAAACGGATCGTCAGGGAAAGCCGAACTTTCCCTGACGACCCGTTTAGGTGAAACCTAGGTAGGTTTGTCTAGCTCACTAGGTGTATATATATATATATATATATATATATATATATATATATATATATATATATATATATATATCAGTGATAATGCGTATATATACGCATTATTACTGGTGATTTAAATAGATAATTTCTGACTCAGACATATGGACACAAAATGGATCTTTAACGAAACAACACATTAAATGCATTAGTTGCTCAACGTAACGAGACTGCCCACATTTTTTATGCAAAAAGCTATTCAAATTAAGAGAGAATAAAATTTACTAAGACTAACATATGGAGATAATGCTTTACTCGTTAGATCAGCCACAGTAAATTTGCGTTAAATTCCATACAATGTTTTACCATTCTTGGTAAAAGTTTTATTATAACAATGTGGAATATTTAATAACAAATGTGATGGACACACAAACCAAATGAAAAAGGTATCGAAAAGTAAACGGATATATTAGGTTGGTGCAAAAATAATGTCGTTTTCACACATAGTAACATATGTGAGAAAACGACATTATCTTTGCACCAAGCTAATATTATTTAACCAAAACACATATTTGAAAAAAAAAAAATATTTGCTTTAATTGTAAAATTCGCAGCGTCTCACGTTCGTGCGCATGTGCATTGGCTAGAATGTAAACATAACTTTAGTCCGATGAAGTTCGGGGCGACGGAATGCGTCCCGCGAATTTTTTTTTTTTTCACTTTTTTCATAATTCCTTTCTTTAAAAGACGCATATTGAAATTATATTTTAATGCGCATTTATAATTTATTTTAAAATGAAATTATATTTTAATATGCATTTTATTAATAAATATGCGTAACGATTTTCAAGAATTTCAAAAACTTTTATTTTTTCCCAATACCATGTCTATTCTGGACATGGACGCACAATGTCTCTCTACAAACGTGTTTTCTTCTTTGAATTTACATAATCTATTTTCCCTTTACATCCAATAGAGTTTTGCATTCTGTGTAATGAATCTCCTAGACTGGTTGCCACCAAGAATATATAGGCTAATAAAATTTATTTAACCCATAGCTGGAAGTAGTAGAAATCGATTCCCGCTTTCAACTAGAATTTGTATAATGGAGGACATTTACACCGTTAGCACTACGAATTGTCCTGAAGTTTGAATTAGGGATTTGAACTCTGTTAAAAGATTCCATTTTCTTGCCCATATATTCATATAAATGTATACAAATTAAGTAGTGTGTAGATCAAATAAAAACACGCACAGACAGAGGTATATATATATATATATATATATATATATATATATATATATATATATATATATATATATATATTGATTTTCTAAACGTATGTTAGATGTGGCACAAGACCGAATGT
>OZ010573.1:92591019-92613519 GCA_963932145.1 Acanthosepion lycidas | reverse complement strand
CCTGAAAAATTAAAGAAGAAAAGAAACGAGATAAGGGGACTGACAAGGAAAAAAAAGATATTATCGATGTTCCTTAACAGGGAGATGAAGAAATCAGAGGTGTTTAGACAGTAGGGTTTACGGTGTTGATTTTCAGAACAGAGTAAAATTGGCCGGGTAATAAATAGAAGAGTGCGTGTAATCGGCCTTCTAGCACTGACACCGCCTATTGTGACGCCTCCATCTCTTCAATTCATTTCTAAAGAGGTGATTCTGTTCCTCTGTTGTCTTGGCGAGCTCCGAACATTTGACTAATATTTGCTTTTAGAGAGCTCTGCGGATTTTAGCTTCTTAATAATTGCTGTCGGCTATTGTCTGTCTGAAGACATTTTCTGTTCAGCTACTGCAAATACTGACTGATTTTGGTCTATCTACACAGTATAACAAATATTTGTTTATTAGTAATCCTCCGCACCAATATTGTACAATTTTACTATAACATTATTATCTTCATTATTTTCAGATATTCAGTGTTTCTTAAATATTTCCTTACTGTCTTCTATATTTTAAGTACTTATGCATTTTTATGAAATTTTATTCTTACATTAGTTTATCCATGCCGGCAAAAATAACAGTAAATGTTGAAATGCATTAATATTGTGATGATTTCAAACAACAGTTTTGAAATTATATATTCAGATCCATTAAATGAGAGATCCGCAACTCGAATCTGAAATAGAGGCTAAAGAACTGTTTAATTAATTCATTCTCTTTCGCCATGTTAAAATTCAGCAAATACATGAATTTCTGTATATTACATGCCGATGATTCAGAATTCTTGGCATAAGCAAAAGCTACTGAAGTATTTATACAGAGTGCAGCATAAATACATCCCAGAAATTGTGTTTTGAGTGAATGCTTTGTCGAATTATTGCCTAAATTATTAAAATCCTGCAATAATTTCGTCCAGTTACCTGATATTTCTGCCACAATTTAGGATTATGAGGAGGTCTCCATTACTAACATTGTCTTTTTTTCTTGTAAATAGTTAGTGCTTTCATTATAAATATTCATTGGGGAAATATCTAAAAATTGTTATTTAATCCTCACAAACAAACTATACATATGGGGACTAGTTAGGACTTCAGGGTGTCGGTCAGGGATTATAGGGGTTGTAAGAATGGAAAGTAAGAATGTGTTGTTTTGGTTTAAATATTATTGTGGGCACGTGGACGTGTAGTTAAAACGTTCGTATTCTGCCCATGAGACCTGGGTCCTAATCAGACCATGGTCGATTTGCCAGGAAGGCGAATTCCTGATATTATCGGCCTGGAGGTGTCGATACCAGATCCACTGGTTCCATGATGAATGAAATTAAATCAGTTTCGGTTGTTTTGAAATATTATGTGAAAACTACAAGTGAATGAAATTGGGTAGATAGAACTCTTGGGTGCCGTCGATAGCTGTTCTAGCACGAAGTTAAGTTATTGCTGGCCTTGTTCAAATTTTTGATCACGCTAGATAACACGCTCTTTTCCAGAAACTGTAACAAAGGTCTGCTCAGAATAGTTGCAGTATAAACCCCAGGTGAGCTCTGTGTGTATTGAATAAACGTAAATATGTCTGAACAAGCGTCTGCAATAGGGATTGGCTAGCCACCATAGTATCCTCGAATACGAGTGGTATGTTTTGATCAATGATTTTGGCTAGCGAAGTTTAATTGTATGAAAGAAGACGACCGGTCTTCCCCGTCCTCTATTTTTGGCATCGTGCGATATTTGTACATTTTACGTACAATAAATATCATATACCACTCAGAAATAGCTTCCACATAATGGTAGATCATTGTCGGCAATTGTGTCTTCATTAATTTCTTATCATTATTCGGGACGTATTTCTGGAGGTAAATGTGGGAAAATATTTCTCCGCAGCCTCTACATTTATCATCTTTGTTATTACTTGTTTTCTTTGCTTTTGTCACCAAATAACTAAAATGGAAATAGTCTCTCAATCCAGCCATTGCAGATCACAATGGTCATTTACGTACACACAAAATAATTAGAACCTACTAATAAACTATTTAATCTAATTAATTCCTTTAAGCCTATATTACTTTTGAAGGTTTGTTTAATTAATTACTTTAAGAATCCCTTATTCTAGATTGAATTCTTATTTGTTCAAACTTTTTCTTGAGAGGCACACTTACTTTTGTCTAATAAATGATCGGCTTGGTTAAACTTGGTCTTGAGATAGGTTTTGTAATAACCATATTTGTCTTAATGTTTTTGTCTTAAAAATAATTCGAGATATTTTTCCACTTCACTCATATAATGAAGACATTTCTCTTTAACAAGAAAGGTATAAGATACAACTCACTGTCTAAAAATTATAAATATATTTTTCTCAAATTGAATTTGTTTGTATCTATTTGCATAATTCTTAAAAGACTGCTAGAAAAACTCAATTTAAAGGAAACGTCGATATATACACACACACACATATATATATATATATATATATATATATATATATATATATATATATATATATATATATATATATATATACTAATTGATTCATCGAGTCTGATAGAAACCTCAGAAAGCACTGGACGGCCGTTTCGTCCTATATGATCAGACTCAATGTAGCGCCGCTCACTCCCACATTCCGTGGTGGAACTCAACTGAGATTCTCTCTGACCATAGGACTGAGCCTCCTCACCACTCTACTACTCTCACCAAGCTTGAGTTCCACCACGGAAATAACTTTGATTTGTGATCTCTTCGTCACCGAACCCCGGTGGAGCAGTTGGTATGGTGTTCGCTTGCCAACCTAACCGTCGGGATTTCGATACACTCGGTAGTGGATGATGAGAGTCCCAAATAGAGGACGAAACGGCCGTCCAGTGCTTTCTGAGGTTTCTATCAGAATCGATGAATCAATTAGTATAATTATCAAATCCTCCTAATTACTATGTATATATATATATTTAGTTCAAAGGCTAAAATAAATTCTACACTTATGAGTATTATTTATTTTGCACTATCTCATAATGTAAGGCGTGACAGAACAAAAAAAATAACAATAACAATAACAACAAAAAATGAAGGCTGTTTTACAAGATTCTTTGACTAAATCTTTCTTAAAATATACTCATACAAGACAGAATAGAAATTATAGAGCTGGTGACATACTTTGCCCCATATATGATGTACACGAGTCTTTAATGTATTTATAAAATACTTTCATATATGATAGAACAGGCTACGAATTTAAAACAGTGTCAGTGCTATGCCATTTTATACCACTTTATATAAAAGAAACCCCCATACCATGACATTAAAGGTATTATAAAAATTATATTGACCGATCTATTTAAATAGTACGTGACCCAAATTATATAAATAAATATACATTAATAGTGGTTACTAAATAGTCTTGATTCAAATCTTTAGCTTGGCAACAAATAAAAATGTCTTTTTACATATAAAATAAACTGATTTTCTTTATACTTATTTAATCCTAAACATTTTATTTTTCCTAGCGTCACCATATTGATCTTACAAAAAATAATTTTCTATCGTTAGATTTTTTTTATCTCGACTTTTGTAGATTTTTCTTTTGCTTAATTCGTGTTACGTCTTTATTTAATAGTTCCTAAACATTTCGAGATTTCAACTTCAATTTTGATTAACTTTGAGACCCATTTACGCGGATCTTACTTCATTTTTTTCGTTTTGTTTTAGCCGTCGTAACTTACTTTAAACATCTCTCGTTCTATTCCTTGAGGATGCACTTTAGAAGTTAACAAGGTTTGAAAAAATACGAAACAACTGTTTCTATTTGAGCAAATTTCGAGACAAACATTGATTAGACCAGACAAACAATGGTACATTATTCGAGAATGACGATATAGTTAATTTGTCGTGACTAATATCAAAATCCCACTGAAACTACACGCTACACGCATCGATAATTTCAAGGAATAGAATATATATATATATACATATATATATATATATATATATATATATATATATATATGTATGTATGTATTTTTATATATATGTATGTATGTATATATTTATATATATATATATATATATATATATATATATATATATATATATATATATATGTGTGTGTGTGTGTGTGTGTGTGTGTGTGTGTGTGTGTGTGTGTGAAAATATATAGAAAATAGGAAAGAACTGGTTAGGTAAAAATTCCAAAGTTCTTTATTATTTTTTTTATTATTTTTAAAAAATAGTGCACGATACAAAAGTAGAGCATAAATATAAATATTTATTTAAAAATATGATTCCAACACGCTACATAAGAATTCTCATGTTTCAAAACAAGTGCCGAAAATTTCAATATAATTATTTGAATTAAATTGAATTAAAGTAAGCTCTGTTTCATTTTCAAGCGAAATTTATATATATATATATATATATATATATATATATATATATATATATATATATATATATATATATGTGTATATATGTATATATATATATATATATAAGTATATATATATATATATATATATATATATATATATACATATTATTATTATTACTATTATTATTATTATTATTTTAGTAATTGAAACTTTATTTTTAATGGATAATCGTTTTAACGTAGACGCTTTGTTCGTTTAAAGCAGTATGTATTTCTACTTCTTCTGACCTGCATCCCTGAGAAATAAATATTTTAAAATAAGCGGATTAAGGAGTTGATTCAGGGAGTGATCGATAACTGGACAGTTATTAAACTGAAGATCATGGTTACATCCCTTGTCAAGGAAAAAGGAAGGTGAATATTCTACTTCCATAGATTAAGATATTTCCTTTTAGTTAATTCAACTGTCCAAGTTCTGTTCACCTCTGCTGTGGTCAGATATTGAACTCACCACATCCTTTGGTATCAATTGACTGGATTACTTCATCTAAAGCTTTTATACACTGTCCCGTGTAGAAATAACTAGAAGTAAGATATAGCACATGAAACTAGAACAATCTACCCGGTAAAAAAAATAACGGGTTCGTTTCGTAATTCTAATTCCTATCACCTGAAGAAGTCTGGAGCATACAACGGCCGAAAGGTCGAGACTATGACAATAAAGACAACAGTCCAAATACTGTAAATAGTGTAAATTGTTAGAATACCTCTTCTCAGAAATATAGACGGATCAGGTGTGATGTTTGGAACATTTCTTTTGTAACTTTCTTTTTGATTGGGAATGTCGTTATCTTTCTCACACTTTAAGACTTGACAAGTCTACGTCATATTTACGCAGTAACATCGGCGTTTTCAATGAATCCCTTAAAAGAATCATGAAACTTTTACTACGTATAGTCGTGATACTTTTACAAGTGTAAAGTCAATTTCTTTTTTCTCTGATAGATGATACGCACTTGCTCTCCAAAAGGCGATCTAATTAACCAGATGGTTCGAGTGAAGTGTAAGGTAGCACATGCGTTAATCACTCCACAAAAGCTTCCATCATAGAAATACTAACATAGTTTTAAGCTTAAATTTCTACTTTATTCCTTTTCCCCCACCTTTAGCCATATTTTCACTGATATGAGCTTTGGCTTGGAAAGCAAAGAGACCAAGAAAGAGAGAAGGTTATCTGAAGTCTCCGATGAAGAATCCTTCAACGATGACAAGCGGAGCATTAAAACATTTTCCCCCTCAAACTGCAGGAAATTGAAACAAGTTGGGTAGAAAGGAAGTTCTTTGTTCTCTGACTCAAGGAAAGAATGATTACGTCCGGATTGGTGGCCATTGTGACGACTTAAACCGTTTTGAGAACGTCCCTGTTCGCTAGCTAGTTCTCACTGAAGCTATCCACATAGGCTAGGAATTTATAAAGCGTTGAGATAAGAGGGCAGAGGAAAACACCTGCGTTTCTGGATTTAGAGTTGACGCGGAAGAGGGAGCGATCTGGAGATGGGAAAGAGATTTTCATAACCTAAGTCTTGTTTTGTAAACTACGGAAGATTTTGGACATGAACAGATATGTGCAAAATAAAAACTCTCTCTCTCTCTCTCTCTCTCACACACACACACGCACGAGCGCGCGCGTACTTAAAGGGGTGCAGACAATTTATTTTAGTCCAAAAAATGAACGCTTACCCACAAATTCTCATATTTAGTCATTTGTAAGAACACCTGGCCGATAACCTTTAGGTAGCCTTCGTGTTTGAAATGATCGTTGTTTAGCATTTTCCAAACTATATTGTAATTCAGTCTTCAATAATATTTATTGAGGAATGTTTGATTCAAATGTAGCAGAAGACAAAAAGTGGGAGTCAGGAAGGCTGGTCATCAATTCACTTATCTTGAACTTAGCTCGTCACAATCACTGATTCCTGTATTTCAAAATAAGTCATTCACCATAACATCACATTATTACTTACCGTTTTTACAATCTTACTACAGTGATTAAAATATCCTCTCGGGTCTTTTGAAAAGGAGTAGAGGATTACACCATGTTTCCTCTTTAGTAATAGATTTCCGGTTCCTTCTAAAATCTTATCATTCTCTTCCACTCAAAGTCGCCACATGCGCGTTAGTGTCATTACCGCCTTGTTTGGGCGGAATTGACTTAAAAAAATAGAATTTATTAAGGGTGTCCTAACTTGTTTCCATCAACCCACTATTTCTCTGAGGGTAGAAAATAAAATAACACCATTTAAAATGTAAGCTCCAGTGAGTTTTTCCAATCTATGAAAAATACTATATAATATATTAATATATATTAAAATAATGACGTAAAAATATCGTTTTTTGACGTATTTTTTAACGTCAAAAAACGACATTATTACGTCATCATTTTAATATATATTAATATAATATATAGTATTTTTCATAGATTGGAAAAACTCAGGAAGTAGCTTAATGCAGCAAGTGTTCTGATTTAACATCTCAGAGTGTCCACAGCCTACAATATATCCGGGATTATTCTAGGCTATGATGCTTTATATTTGGAGAATGTTATGCTAGGCCAGTTTCTGCCTTCGGTTATAAGATAGGCAAATGCGGAAAATAAACCACTTCCCCAGGGATTAAAGTTGCATTCATTTATATAGAAGAGTAAACAAGTAAATTAACCTAAATATATTTGACACTGTGTCAATTGTTAGAAATCACGAATATATACAAAATAAATAAAGTGATATTACATAAATATACAGTAGCGTCCAAAACTAAGGGACAAAATTTTAAAACCTAATATTTGTTAGAAATAACAATTGTGAAAAGCTGAAATTTTGACAACTGGTAGTCGTTATCATCCATAATAACATACTAAAATTTGAATCATTTGCAAAGGATAGAAAAGGAATTATAACAATTATTTATTTATTTTCAAAATAGGGTCGTCCAAAAGTAAGGGACAAAATTGAGAAAAACAATGTAAACAGTATGCTATATTCAATTTTTTTTTATTTCCTCTAAAGAATAAGTCTTACTTAGTCTTTTGTAAACGTTGCATCAGCCGGCACCATGGCGAAACGCAAAAAACTTGATTACTCTGTGAGACAAGCTATTGTGAAGCTACACAAGGAAAAGCACACCATTAGAGAGATTTCAGAGAAAGTGAAACGTTCCAAGAGTGTTGTAGGCAGGGTTGTTAAATCCTACAATGATACTGGCAAAATAGTTAGTCCTTTTAAAACCGGCAGACCCCGCAAAACTTTGGCAAGAGAGGATCGAATAATGCAGCGTATGTCATTAAAGGACCGTTTTAAGTCTTGCACAGAAATTAAAAGGGTTATGAATAGTACCTCATGTGTTAATGTGTCAAGACAAACTGTTTGTAGACGACTGCAAGAAATAGCGCTGTTTAACCGAACCCCAGGGAAGAAACCACTTGTTCGAAGAATAATAATAAGAGATTAGAGTTTGCAAACAGGTATGTAATTTGGACATATGAAAATTGGGCAAAAGTATTTTTCAGTGATGAAAGCAAGTTTAATTTATTTGGAAATGATGGAAAAAACAATGTAAAGAGACGTATTGGTGAAAGATTAAGTGCAAAGTGTACTAAGAAAACTGTCAAGTTTGGGGGCGGAAGCGTCATTGTATTTGGAATGTTTTCTAGCCAAGGTACAAACAACGCCTCTTGTCCGGTTACAAACTCGTGTAAACGCACAGATCTATAAAAAACATTGTTCAAGATCATGTTGTGCCAATCATACAGAATTCAGTTTTCGATAGGGCTACCTTTATGCAAGATAATGCCCCATGTCACAAGGCAAAGGTGGTAATAAGTTACCTTAGCGAGCAAGATTTGGAAATTATGGATTGGCCACCGCAAAGTCCTGACTTAAATCCAATAGAAAATCTTTGGAAGACATTAGGAGTGAAAGTTATGGAAAGAAATCCCACTAACACGGAGGATTTGTGGGTGAAGCTTCAAGAAGAATGGTCTAAAATTAGTATCGAGAATTGTCAAGAACTGATTCATTCTTGTAGTCGAAGATGTGCAGCTGTCATTGAGAGCAAGGGCTCATTTACTAAATATTGATTGTACATGTATTTTTATTGTTTTTTTTGCTGTTTACATTGTTTTTCTCAATTTTGTCCCTTACTTTTGGACGACCCTATTTTGAAAATAAATAAATAATTGTTATAATTCTTTTTCTATCCTTTGCAAATGATTCAAATTTTAGCATATTATTATGGATGATAACGACTACCAGTTGTCAAAATTTCAGCTTTTCACAGTTGTTATTTCTAACAAATATTAGGTTTAAAAATTTTGTCCCTTAGTTTTGGACGCTACTGTATATATATTTATAAACATGTTTTGTTTTTTTATATATTTTTTTAAAAGATTTATATGGTATAGCAGATTTGAATTATTGATATTTTTAAGATTTATTGCTTTTGTTTGTGTTGGTGATATCAAATTTACTTAGGCACTCGTCATATAACATCCCATTGCAAATATTGTCTCACCTGATATCCTTGATAACAACATACAGAATCCAAAAGCACGTAGAATGCATTAAAGTATTCGATCTTTGTCTATTCAAAGTTTTCCTAGAAAAAACAGAAAAATGGCCAAATAAATTTATAAAATTTTTTTTCTCAAATAGCTTACATTAAATGTCAAGGCACATAGATACATAGAAATTCAGAGAGACTTATAGATATATAGACAGTGGTACGCATAGAGACATGTATAGAGAGATAGTGAGAAGCTGAGACAGATGGATAGATATGTCACCATTTCAACGAGATTTTTGTAACTTCGAAGTAGATCAATCCAACACAGAGACGGCAATGTAAATTATCGCCATTTTATATTTTTAATTTTGCGCATGCGCGTCGTATTGTTTATATTTTGTTGACACCGTCTTTGAGAAAGAAATAAAAACACTGTGATGCTCTTCACTCTGAGAACTTTGAAAACGACATGCTGAGTTGTTTGGATTAAAAAAGGAAATACATAAATTCTTTACGAAGACAGACAGACACACACACACGCGGGCGCGTGCATAAATATATATATACTACCAGCATGGGCCGGCGTTGCCCGTGCTTGATTCAAAAATCGTACGACAAATACAGCAATCGCTATCACTTGACTTAAAATATTTTTGCCCTGCCTTGCCTTTAAAGGAGTGCCATTTGCCGTGCTGATGTTGCTACATGTCTTACGTCTTGCCGATCTCACACTGCGATATTTTTTAAGCTCTATACTAAACATTAAATCTTTTACCAAAAAAAACTAAACAAAATGAACACAAAACGATCAGCTTTAAAAAAGGACTCGTAACTGGAAAAACCAAATGAAAAAAGAATGTTAACAACAAATACTTTTTCACGCCAAACCCAGTTCTGCGGAATCAGAATCAACGTTGAGTTTAAGCAAGCAAATGAGACAAGTGGAGTAAAGTACCATGCAAATTTAAATTTTTCCCACTTGTGACGAATGCAGCTATCGATTATTTTTGCATGCTAGCATGCTAGTTAAAATTGGTGCCAGTCAGCTGTTGGCTCTCACGGTGGCCAGTAGAATCTTCCTGCCTATTCGTGGTAGCCAGTTATAGTCTCTCACTCTGGCCAGTAGAAAATGGCCGCAAACTACATGAAAACTGCCGTAGAAGCATGAAAAAATCGATTATTCCCACTATCGATGGGAGTTGGGAAATACAAAGTCGGTCTTTGCCTTCCCGCTAACTTGTAGCATGTGCATGTAAATTTTGGTGCAAATCCGTCGAAAATTCTGGCCGTGCATTCGTTACACAGACACACACACATCCTGCCTTTTATAGATAGAGATACGTTATGTTGATGAAACTTTTACATCTTTTTTCATCACATAATGAGGCTGACGGTTTTATTCACAATTTAAATAGTATCCACCCCTTTTTACAATTTACTATGGAGGTAGGTGGAGAATAACAATATTTTACCTTTCCTGAGCGTGCTGGTTGAGAGAACTCCTATTTTTTCCTCACCAGCGTTCATAGGAAGCCCACTTTTACTGAGATGTATCTTAATTGTGACTCCTTTGGACCTAAGTCTAGAAAAATTAACCTTGGCAAAACACTTATTCATCATACATCGATGAAAAGTTCAGAGTACCAATGGCTATGCTGAAAATGTTATCAAAACAAACATTAGAGTTAAAAGTACCTGGTCTCATACGTAAACATGCCTCTATTAGCATCCGGTCTGTCACAGGTGTATGAGTCTGGCATCGGGAAGCATTTATTGAGTTCCGTCACATATAGGTTCAAATTTTCAGCAGAGTACTTCTCTGTGCTGCACAGGAATCGAATCTTTATATCTTGGAGGCTTTCATCAACACGTCTCGTGTGACCCTGTGTAAGGGGATAGAGCTGAAACTTACACGCTTCGGCAAGTTTTGTCTTGTTCTGGGAACTTTTTTTCTACATTCTCTCCCCCTTGACTACCTTAATTATATTGCAAAGAGATTTGTTTCATTCCAGTAGTTTTCGAAGACACTAATTTTATATACGCCATTTTGATTTCAAAAAAATGTTCTCCACTTCTTTAAGAATACTATATAGATGGTGTGGCACTAAAACAAATTTCATATATATATATATATATATATATATATATATATATATATATATATATATATATATATATATATATAAACATAGATATGTGTGCGTGTTTGTGTGTGGGCGAAAAAAAATAAAAATATAGCAATTATACACTTTCTTGTCTAAAGAAATGTCATCATGAAAGGGTCAGATAATTTTTGACTTACCTTGTATATATATATGTATATGTGTGTGTACACGACAGAAGAAATGATATAAAAAACTTAATCAAAAAACCTTGTCAGCCTTATTTAATGAAGCTTGCATGAAAGAAATGCTGCCTAAATAGAATATATATATATATATATATATATATATATATATCACTATATATGCATATGTATATATATATATATATATATATATATATATATATATATGTATATATATATATATATGCAAATATATAGAAGAGCATATGTACATATGCATATATATATATATATATATATATATATATATATATGTGTGTGTGTGTGTCTATGTACATATAAAGACCGATTTTTATATGAATATATATGTATATGTGGGTACATATATGTATTTATATGTGTATGTATAAAAATATATGTACATTTACGTGTGTATGCATTTGTATGCCTAAGTGTGTGTATATATATATATATATATATATATATATATATATATATATTTCTATATATCTTTATATGTGTATATACAATTATATATATGTATATATTATGACATACATATACTTATGCAAACATATTTATATATATATATATTTACACATAGATATATATCTATATATCTATGTGTAAATATATATATATATATATATATATATATATATGAATTCGCCCTAGAATTCGTTCTAGAAGATTAAGTTTGAGTGTACATGAGTTGAACAAATATGACGTTGGATGCCACAAACCAGATCATCAAAGACAGAATTCGTTCGCAACAAGTGAAAACAGAATTTAAAATCATGAAAGACTCCCTGGGTTGGAAGAACGGCATAAGCTGCAAGTAAATCCGTCTGTCCTTTTTCTATAAATTCAACGCATTTGGCCTTCTTAATGTTCTAAGTTTGTCCAAGACAATTCACTCGCGTTTGCTGCTTTTGTTCGATTCCTTTCATGGTACCTTCACTAAAACAGGCTGAGGGACGCACCTCTTTCCTTACACCGAGTATTTGGCTCAACCATCGAAATTGCAAATACTTTACTCTTTCCTATGTTTGCCTTCATCGTTTTTATCATACTATTAATATTATATAATATTTATATATATTCTTGTGTTCTTCATTTCTTTCTTTCTTTCTTTTTTTTTTTTTTGTTTTTTCATTCATATTCCTTCGAACTGCATACAATACCAATGTAATTCAGACTGATCTATTCACCTCCGTAGACTTTTACTTATTAACGAATAGTTCCGATGATTTTCTTATATATTTTTAGTAGAATTTGCTCAATATCACGCTCAAGATCCATTAAAGATAGAATGCAACTAATTGAGATGTGATATGACCCTAAAATTTGGAGGCAGGATTACCACAGGAATATGGAGACCAAATAGCGATTGACTCTAGATTTGAGGACGATAAAACTTGCAGAAGAAACCGTGGATGAGCTTGTTCCACACAGTAAAGTGTTTTGGGAACTTCTCTGTTAGAAATGAAATACAGTGGAAATGGTGGTGATTCAAAAGTGTTGACGTACCAAGGCAGGCGGTCCGAAAGCGAGACACATACACAGGCAGTTAGTTAGCGAAACGGATAGATAGATAGATAGATAGATAGATAGATAGATAGATAGATAGAAAGAAAGAGACAGAGATGCAGCGAGGTGAAAAGATAGAAAGACATGTAGCGAAACACGGTGATAAATAGGCAGAATGGCATCGATAGATTAACATGCAGCGAGCATGAAATAAATCTTAATGACATGAAACAGTATTTATTGATGAAACCACTAATTATGTATGGAGGAATAATTAGCAATGAAGCTAATAATTATTAAATCAAAGATATGAAATTTCCAATAGATGCAGGCATAGGAAATCCTGGTTATTGGAATAGAGGATCTGTTTTTTTTATCTTCTTCTATTATGAAGTTTCATGCTAATTAGTTTTTAGTGGTTTCATCAATAAATATGTCTTTTAATGTTTTTCATCATTTAACATGTCATTTCCAGCTTAGCCTGAAGATCCGTTCCAGTGAAACCTAGGTAGGTTGTTCGTGGCTCTTTTGGATTAATTTAATTTGTCCCTGTTCTACTTTGCGTATTTTAGCTTTAAACTCGCTTCTTTTTTCTCTCTTTAGACTAAAATCTTAAGGCATTGGACGATTTATTTGGCCTAGTTCGGATGTTTCTAGTTCTTTTCTTTTCCATTCTTTTTTCCTCGGGTACCAATTTGTTTTGATATACTTACAAGTTGTGCTAACAGAGCTTTTTTCCCAACCGAATATGCTTGTATATGCTTGTATATATATATATATATATTAGACATCTAAATTATTATCAAGCTTTAAAATCTATTCTTTACATAAATTGCTAAAACCCAATTACAGCCTTTTTCTCTTTACTTCTCTCTCCTTCGTCTTTCTTTTTCTTTTTCTTTTTCCTTTTCTTTCTCCCTTCTCCCCTCTCATTTCAATATATCACTTCCGTTAAGTTAACTGTCTAAATAGGTTAATGTCTAGTCACTCCTCCTCCTCCAATACTAAGTATAATTCAGAGAGATATGAAAATAATCCCTCTCTAAACTCTACCATGTCTCTTTAACTACATCTTTTACACTCTCGGTTAAATTACAAAAACTTACACTACTCATCATTTTTAATTTCATTTTTCGTTTCATTTCATTTTTGGAAGTGCTCTCTGATGATCCGGCGTCCTTTAAAAGGTCTCTGGTGAAATAAATTATCATAATGGTAACTTAAAGTGGTCTGTTGTTCTTAATATATATATATATATATATATATATATATATATATATATATATATATATATATATATATATATATATATTAAAGGAGTTATACGAAACGTAACTTACCAAAAAACAAAAATACCTAACGCAAGATAAAATCTCGAACAAGAACAGTAATAAGGAAAAAGCAAAAGATCTAAAGGCAAACACTTACCTACCTTCACGGTCAGGCGATCTTCAAACGATTTGATCGTTTTCAAAACGACTGAACATGGCGTGAGCGTGAAACTCGGATTACGACCAAGGCCCTCTTCCTTTTTTCTCTTTTTTTCTCTCTCTCTCTTTATATATATATATATATATATATATATATATATATATATATATATATATATATATATATATTGTAATTTTAAACTCTAACCTAAATATATGAAATTCAGCTTTAGATTAGTTTTTTTTTATATGATAACCAAAAAAAGAAAAAGAAATTCCCAGTTTCTACTTTAGATGTTGTCAGAATTTATCCCTTCTACCACTTTCAGCGTATTACTATCTGCAGTTACCACCTTTCATCAGACACACCTCACTCTTAGTGTGCTTGGAAATGCTGTGCCTAAACTTTTGACCGTTGTTATCAACAAGGAATCTTTCCAGTCTAGCCAACATTTAACACCTCGCCAATCCTTCACCAAACTGCTATCAAAAAACACTATTGTTTCACTCCGTCACCTTTTTGCTTTATGTATAATTTTTCTCAAACAAATAGAAAAAAATGAATCCACGTTTCATGTACGGCTTGCTTACAAGCAGAATTGTTGATAAGCATTTTTGGTTATCACCAGTCGAGGCGCAATTGAAATGCACCGAAACGAAGTTACATCTTTGTAGTGACTATATTGTTTTTGTCTTTATGATAAATTTATAATAAATAATTATTCCTCTACTCTCGATATCGAGCTCTCTTTTGAATTAATGCTGTGAACTTTACAATATATATTTTCGTTCTCATTGCATCGGATATATATATATATATATATATATATATATATATATATATATATATATATATATATATATGTATGGATACGATGCAATGAGAACGAAATATATATAACAGTTTTGGTACTCCTCTACTCCCATCAAAAGGAAAAAAATAAAGACCCCGGAAAAAATTATATATATATATATATTTATTAAAGACATTTTTCATGTTTAACGTTCTTTTTTTATACATACAAGTATTTAAGTAAATGCTCTGTTTATAATAAGCAGTATTAAATAACATTTACCGGGTTGAATGTCCGAGAAATTTTCATAGAAAATATTCGTCCTTGGACAGGATTAAATGTTATTTAATACTGTTTATTATAAACAGAGCATTTACTTAAATACTTGTATCTATAAAAAAAAAGAACGTTAAACATAAAAATTGTATTTAATAAATAAATTGTCGGACTTTGTTCATTTCGTAATATATATATATATATATATATATATATATATATATATATAAGGAGTAGAGGAGTACGAAAAGTGTCCCTGTCAATACGGTCACGGCTGGGATTCAACTAATCGATTTTTTATTTTTGAAATCTTTCAGCCCACCACTACCATTGTTAAACAATATGTGATTTATAGTGGGAGAATGAGAAATCTGATATATATATATATATATATATATATATATATATATATATATATATATATATATATATCCATTTATGTATTAAATTTCAAAATGAAAACGATAAAAACAAATATTAATATCCGTAGGAAATGACTACAAAATAATTAAAATAGAAATATTAAAAGAAATCATTTAAAATTTTTGGCTTTCAGATCAAACGACAAAACATTGGATTACCATAGTCAACTAGAATGTACAATTGATAAGCAGGCCTCTTAAAAAAGTCAACAAAAATAATAAGGAAACCTGGAAAGAAAACTGAAAAATAAAAATAACGCCATTCTAACATAGAACCATAAATATAGCGGAGAATCAGGTAATATATATATATATATATATATATATATATATATATATATATATATATATATATATATATATATATATATATATATATATAGGTTAAATCTAAGTATAATACAAATAAATTTGTTTTGAACGTAAGCGCCTAAGATTGAACTCATTGATTTAGATATCTCCTGAAGAAAACAAAATGGAGGAACTAAAAAGAAAGAGAGAAAGATGGAAAAAGTAGATTTCAATATATTAAAATAAAATCTTTTGTGTTACAAGTTCTCAAGTTTTATGCCACACTGCTAGTGTTCACTGTTAGAAAACGAATAAAATTGAGAATGTTTAAAATCTGCACTTTCAAACAGGAAAGCCACATACGCGTTGAAGAGTAAAACGAAACCTAAACCCCCCATTTCTCCTCTATTTGTAGAAGGTAAGCTTCTAATGTCTCTAATGCAAATATAATCATTTTGTCACGGCTAAAAGATAGACTGCAAATAAAGAAATACTTAGGAAGTAGTTTAAAAATATACGAAATAATTTATTGATTCAGTTTTAATTAGACAAGCGTAAATTACAAAAAACAAAAAAAAAAACAAAAAACAAAAAAAAACAAAAAACGAAATCAAGCAAATGAAATATGAGAAAAATGTTTTCAAACAACAATCCCTCCTCTGTGGTACAAAACATTCACATCTTTACGCCCCAAAGTTGGTTCTGATGCCGTTGCTGTAGCAAGTAGGATATTTACAAGGCGCATTTGCCTATTTCACGTCCAATCTTTTTTGCTTTCTGACTCACGTTTGTTAGGTTTTACGGGATGTCAACCTCTGATTGGTCATTTTATGCCGGATCCATTTACTTAATTATTATTTTGAATATTTATTTATTTAAGTTTTATCAAAGTAGAATTGTGTTTCAAAGTCGTGTTTCACGGTTGTATTTTATTTCAAAGTTCTGTTGTATTTAAACAGTTTGTAGAGATAATCTGCTTTTTATTTTTTTTTTTATCTTATAGTCCTACTCCTTTCAGGAGGTTCTGACTTATTCTAGACAGGAGGCAAACACCGGCTAGAGAGCCGTGTATACCTTGCTATTTAATCCCTCTCTGAGGTGTGGAAATTAGTGCGAAAGTGAACGACAAACTCGGACAACTCCGAACTCGACTGAAACTTAAACTCGGCCGAGGACCTTTTTTTAAAAGAAACTGAAATTTTCAAACAATAAAAAATGAAAAAAAAATATGTTACAATTATTTAAAAAAAAAATGTTACAATCATCATATTGCAAACCAATGGACCTAAAACGATTATCAAGATAATGCCTCGAAGAAAAACGACAATACTGTAAATCAAGAAGAAAGACCTAAATACAAACCTACCTGGGCAATAAAGTGCTCGAGGCCTAGACAGCCGAGACAAATCAACAAACTCTTAAAAACATCAATTCCTATGAAAGAATAGCCCTTGTCGTAACCCGAATTTCACGCTCACGCATCTTCAAAATACTAAATGCTATATATATATATATATATATATATATTAGGTTGGTGCAAAAATAATGACGTAATAATGTCGTTTTCTGACGTATTTTTAACGTCAAAAAACGACATTATTACATCATTATTTTTGCACCAACCTAATATATATAGGTTGCAGATAAAGTCACCATACAGTTATTTACAATAACAATTAAGACAAAGCAATTAACTAACAATCCAGAAATTATTTTTTTAAATAGTTTTGGTTAATTCTGTTTAATCACTATAAAATCCTTTGGTAAACAATAAATTGCTGATACTGATGGAACTTCAAGCCCCCTGCTTCAATGTTTCGCTTTTTTATTATAAGAAACTATATAATGACTTTATATATATATATATATATATATATATATATATATATATATATATATATATATATATAATGACTTTTTTATATATATATATATATATATATATATATATATATATATATATATATATATATATATATATATATATATATATATATAACACGATCATATATACTTATATTTGAATATATCGCAAAACATAATGGCGAAGTGTTTAAGTGGCATACTGCTATTTGTAATATGATTTTGGGGAGAATGCATGCTGAAAACAAAGAGATTGTTTTTAGTAAACAATTTTTTCCCATTTTTCCATTTTAGATATTTATTGATATGGAAATTTTCTGGAGGTTCGAAATAGTATTTTTTTATTTATTTATTTAATTCACTAGAAGGGAGTTGTTCTATCTGGCTGTCAATTTTCAAAATTTCCTGAACGATGTTCTGAACTTCGATTGTGAAATGTAATCTCTTTTAAGATAAAGCTTCTAGTATTAATAAGCACTACCGTGTTGTTTCACATTCAGAATTATCCCAAATAGCGAAATATGCAAACTGATTATATGCTTGATTGGCATATCCATATTGAAGTATAGCAATCTTATGCGAAACAATTATTCGTTAAAAAGAAAAACACAACGATGCAATTTTTCTGAGATATGTGTGCCCTCGACTAAAAGGTAAACTGCGTCATTTTAAATGTAATCAACTATTACAAAGCCTACGCATTTTACTCACTCGGGAAATAGGGTGGAAATTATTTACACTATATTTTCAAAATTTTTCTTGAGGACATTAAAAATAATATACTACACAGACACCTTGTGACGAATATAGTATCATATACTATGACTAGTAATAGTAGTACTGCCTCCAGCACCACCACTACTACTATTGTGCTTTACCTTTGTTTTGTGTAGTAAGAATTGGCACGGAATTTCAACCAGAGACTTCAAGAGACAACAATATTTTGTATCAGTTTTTAATTTTTTTTTCTAAAATATTGAGTCACGCTATACACAAGTATTTATTTTGAAAAGGTTAAAGATAATACACTTTCGGTAGCCATTTAATTAATACTTCATGTATAGAAGTTATTTGTTGATTGGGAGTGGCATATATAGTGGATGAGGTTTTGCTCTTCATGTATTAACAAAATGGAAGAAACTTCAGATAAATCGGTGACACTCGTGGAATAAAGAATCGACCATAGTCAGGTATAACGAACACAAATGTGCGTATCAAATATTTTATGGCAAGTGGTTTATTCTCACTATTTTGGGGTAGCTTTGTGCAAAAAAAAAAAGAAAAAGAATTAAGAGAATTTATTTGCTTTAAAATATGTCCAATATGATGATCAGTACTGTATTCTTTGATTACGGTGGGCCTGATACTATTGTTCATACTGAGCTCGCATTATATAGGGGCTATATGAATAAATATGCTTTTTCACCAAAGCAATCAGTGGTTATCGTATGCATGGAGTAGGCATATACATGATTCTGTATGGTAAATAGATCAGATGCCAAGCAATAAAAAAGAAAAACATGTTACTGTCCTCACTGCATGGAGAGAAATTTACGCACATTATGAGAAAAACCCAAAAGATTTTATAAATTAATATATTTTAAGGTTGCAAAAAAGTAAGTTCAGTTATTATTTTTTTTCTGTTCGATATCATTCCCAAAGTCCCAATTGCAACACAATATTGTCATGTGGAAATGCTACATTCTCCCGATTATTATTATTATTATTATTATTATTATTATTATTATTATATTTCCTTCCGGGTCCTAACAAGTGACCTAAGTTTAGAGATGTCATTTGTAACCGGGTCTGGGTCGTGTTGATACCAGTTACTTGCAGTTTAATTTCCGTAAAAGTTGCCGATTATACTGTACAGATATTGCGTCTCTCTGTCATGTCGAGTTTTATATTCAGTGTGTGCTAATACCGCGCAACAAATACAAAATAGTCAATTTTTTCTGAATATTTATCACAGAATCTGCATCTTGAGCTAACACGATTTTTCTGTATGTGTGCTTGGTAATTTCTAGTTAGCAAGCATTGGTCCTGTGCAGCTAGAATAAAAAAAAATGTTATTATTATTATTATTATTATTATTATTATTATTATTATTATTATTATTATTAACTTTGGTTTCTGTTGTATATACATTTCCTACCGGGTCCCAATCAGAGACCTAAAGGCGGAAATTGCTTTATGACTTTTTCCGCTGAGCGTTTTTTGCAAAACAATATCTAAGATCACACACATTTTACATAGACAAAGTTTTTCGTAAAGTGTGAGCTGTATTTGTGAGTACAATGTTCTATAATTCTTTATGGTCGGGTACCAGGGATTCCTTCAGTGAGTTTATCGAAACATTTTATAATCAAACCGAGGACCCCAACTCTAGCCGATATTATTGATGTGGTTATTTGGCACATTTTTAAGACTTTCACTTAAGGATCCTTGTATCTGGAAGTTTTGAAGGTCTTCAAAAACATTATAGTCTGCAGGGATTGCCATGTCATTAAGAATGCACATTTTTTCTGTGGTCTTTCATCTCTATGTCTGTGCGATTAATTTTGATTGTCCTTTCTATGTGTATTATAAAGTCTCAGAAACTGTTAGAGACCCTATGTCAATAACCGGGTCTAGGTGGTGTTCATACGAGTTTCTTTTCAGTAAAATTTTCCATTGCAGATATTGGCCCACTCTGTGATGCAGAGTAAGTGCCACTACCGTGCAACAGGATACAAGATGGTCAATTTTTTCTGGATATTTATCTCAGAATCTGAATTTTGGGCTAAAACAATTTTTCAGTATGCGTCTTTAGTAATTTCTAGGTAGCAAGCATTTGGTCTTATGAAGAGAAAATAAAACCTTGCACCGTTCCTGTGAAACCAGAATAAAAATAATAAGTATTATTATTATTATTATTATTATTATTATTATTATTATTATTATTATTATTGTTATTATAATTATTATTATGAGGGAATCACAGGAACACAATGACACTAGCTTCCAAATATACGGATAAAAATAGACCCACCATGAAACCAAAGTGAATAAGTGTGCCCTACGCCCATCCATCCTAGAAAAAAGTGGGCAATATTTTGACAAATTTTAATGAAATCAGTGTATAATGTTGCAGGCATTTCCCAGTTCGAAGAAACTTCACTTCGGTAATCGCATAGAATTTCTACAATTGAAGCTTTTCCCAAATGTATAGACATAACACCTCACTCGCATGAACTGCCTTAACATTTAAACTAACAAAAAATACCTCGATACCTGGCCATAATACTCTTTCCTTACATCTGCTCATGAACAAAGATGCTTAGTTCTTTAATCATTAGGGGATAGTCTCAGCTGTTTATGGTCAAGTAACTGACAAGCATATTGGTGGTACTATTTGCTGAAGCTCATCTTAATTCACTAAGAAAACATGAGGGTTTATTATCAATGTTATCATATTATGTTTTCCTTCCTACCTTATTTACCAGATATGTTTCGCCCTGCCAAAGACTCATAAATAGTGGACTATTTCGTTTTGATCACAAGGAAGAAACAAATCTGAGAATCTGTTTGGTTTTAGTAAGAAAATGCCAGAAAGATATATAGAAGAAAGTGGAGACGTTAATGCACTCAAATGTTTAACGCCAGTTCCAGTGAAATGGAAAAAAAAACTCCTTTACATCTTTTTTTCGTTTTTACTCGGTTATTTCTTTAAATAATAACAGGGTTTCCTATTTTTATTTCAGTATTTAGTTAATGTTTTGAAGCTCATTGATGGAATAGGGAAATCTCCTCGATTATAATATAGTCAAGGAACTGGCAAATCGTTGATTCAATCATTGTCGTAACAATTATGATTCATCAGAAATTTCAAATAGCCGAACTTTGAAATTTTCACAGATACTACTCGTTATTATTATTATTATTATTATTATTATTATTATTATTATTATTATTATTATTATTATTATTATTATTATTTCGGAACTGATATTTCCACGGTCAAAAGGCAAAATTAGGTTATGATTGCCTAATGCTGAAATTCCAAACGGTAAATTCCTGCTTTCTTTAAATAGTAACATGGTTGTATATTGTGGTGTAAAATCTACAGCAGACATCAGCTGAAAATACTCACCTATCTCATACACACGAGTAGACCACCCTCTGAATAAAAAACTTGTGCAAATTAATTGAAACAAAACGAATAATTCCATTATTATTTACTTTTTTCGTATTTTTCCAATGAAACATGACCCAGTACACATGTTATTACTTCGTATGTCTATTCCACGAAGTCGTTCCTTGCAGATTGACCAAAGATTCTCGATAAGATTTAAATCGGCAGAGTTTGCGAGCCAGTCTATACTACTTTAATTTGCTTACTAGTAAGGCTTGTCGCTGTGATCATGCAGCGTTACAATTTTCCTTGCAGACAATGACCGTATGACTAGGATCGACAGACGAGACTGTATGACTAGGATGATAAAAACTGATGCAATCACGGATGACGCAATATTTTTCAAGTCCAAACAAATTTCAATATACACCTCGAAAATAAATTCATATTGAACACTATTGAAAATGAATTAATCTGAGGAAAAGATAGAAATTGATTGCACTCTGTCACTACAGTGGATCTAAAACTGATCGTAAGATAAAAAAAA
>OZ010573.1:92556019-92586019 GCA_963932145.1 Acanthosepion lycidas | reverse complement strand
GTCTTTGAATTTCAACATACAAATGCGTAAGTATAGACACAACACCACCCGTATACGTACATATGTCATATCCGAGACTGCCGACATATGTTTATATATGTATGAGTCCCGACGGACGACCAAGTATGTATGTGTCTGCGTCCTCCATTAGGTGTATGAACATACATCGATGTTTGCGTTAGTACGATGACACCGTTACGACGGTTCCCTCGCCACTTCCATAACATCAATACACGCAATCTACATAAACCCAAAATTAAAAAAAAAATTAATCAGTTTGTCTGACGATCGCAAAACTCACATCTATCCAACCAAAAAAAAAAAAAAAAATATATATATATATATATATATATATATATATATATATATATATATTTACTAATTTAAAATTATGTTTCCATCGCTACACAGGAATAACCATATTTTAAAAATAGAAACTAAAAACATCAAATTCAGTTATAGAATGAAATTAAAGTCCCTAATCCTGTTTCATTTTCAAGCTAATTTTGGATTTTTTAATTTTCAAAAATCTAGAGATACCATGTACATGATTTCCATCTTTAAGTCAAGATTTTGTTATTTGATATTCTAAGCTGGGTGATAAATTCCTTAAACTTTTGCCTTCCTCAAGGTATTTAAATCAGTCGTTATCGGCCCCTGTAAAAAATAGCATAGTCTTCATAAATCCCTTTAAATGAAAACTATACCGTTTGTATATACGAATAGTTATTTAAAGAGTCATCTTTATTATTGTCCTATTTTCTAATTTCATGTCGAATCTTTGACCTTATTAAAATTTAAATTGAGAGACAAATTTATGGGTTGATTATGCTACAATGGCGCCCTGATGAAAAAAAAAAGTACAAAGGCTGCGAAACACGCATCTTACTTATTATAAAACGCAGATTGTGTCTGTGTGTGTGCGTGCATGTGTGTGTGTGTGTGTGTGTGTGTACATTTATGTATTGGATCGGATTTCCTACATTTTTCAACCGATTTCAACAAAACTTCACAGGACTACGTAAAATTAACGTACGGTGGTTCTGACAGCGCCAAAAATTGGAAAAACACAATTGTTTTTGCACGAAATCAATTTGAAAACACGATTAAGAGACATTAATAAAAGTGGGACAACTCATATCGAGTTACACTTATTAATATCGAGTTATCGAGTTATACTTATTATAAAACCCAGGTCGGTTGGTTGGTTGTGTGTGTGTGTGTGTGTGTTCGTTTATATATGGGATCAGATTTCCTACATTTTTCAACCGATTTCAAGAAAACTTCATTTTTTTTTTTGGCAGGTAATGTTTCTTATTGTCTTGCCCACTTTTTTCTTTATTTTTACATTCAGAATGCTTTAAAAATTCCATTTACAAGACAATTGTTTATAATAAAATTCCATTCAATCGGTAGACTCATAACGATTGAAAACAATGATTTTGTTTGAGTTTGGGTTTGACCAATTCGTAAAAAAAATAAATAAATAAATAAAACCAATTAAGACATGCGTGTCGGTCAACCTTAAACAATAATCTTTGTTAATTTTATTTTCCTGTCTTTATGATGGTCGATACTTGATCTACCTCTTACTGTTACATCCCCGGGCAACGCCGGGCTCTACTGCTAGTATAATATTATATATATATATATATATATATTAACTTAATATATATATATATATATATATATATATATATATATATATATATATATATATATATATACATCAACTTTAGATATATAATGAATTGCATGACAAATCAGAATGCTAAAGAATAAGTTATTGAATGGGCGCATAATGTTGGAACTTGAAAAAAAAGTAAGTACAAGACATGGGTTAGTTTTAAATTTTCCATAAAAAAGAGAAATGAGAAAAATTAAGAATATGATATATACTTTTTTTTAATTTTATTTTCACTTTTGAGAAGTCCCTTTGCATCAGTTGTTTTCAACCATAAAAACAAAGCATCAACTAGCATAAAAATAGCTTGCCTGATCTTTCGGCTGACCTGATGTGCGTACTTAAATTTAAAAAAATTGGAAGACCAATAACATTTTTGTTCTTATATATATAAATACTTGTTACTAAATAAAATCCTTGCATTTACCTTAATAAAGTCTCTCAGAGAAACGAAACCCATCGGCTAAGATAAGAGGCCGAAACATGCTCAAAATATACGATTACTGAATTAGGTTTTTGTATTAGGTATGGTGGTGTAATGGATAGCGGCCCTGAGAGCCGAGTTCGAATTCCATTCATATCCATTACATTCACTTATGTGCTAATACCCTTGAGAAAGTAATGAATTCTCTTCTCCCCACTCCCTCAGCTATGGGTAAATAACGAGAAAGACCGGCTTCTATGGCCTTGAATGGCAACAGGTCTACAGCAGAATGAAACAGCAATATGCGTTGTGAGTCATGTATCGAAAGATGCATGATCGCCTAAGCGTGTATTACGCTTGGCACATAACTGAACTGATTAGCTGTAATCAGTAATAATTTATGAGGATATGTAAAAAAGATAAGAGTTAATCCTAGATTTGAAGATGTTCAGACTGTAGTGATCGGGAAAGCATTCGTTCTACAAAGTAGAGGTTCTTGAAAAGAAGCTGTCGGGTTGAATCTTCATTCTTACTTATGTGTTTACGAAAATAATGGAAATGATTCGTTTAAGTGTACCTGACATACTGGGTCTTACCTGTGAAGGCCGAAATTTAGGAAAAAAATCATTGGTTGGCTACAAAGTATCAGGATTAGCTTTGGTGAATGCAAGACTTTAACTGAAAATATGAACGTAAACAAACCGGCATTCATGTAACGATTACAAGAGAAAACTGAAATCTCAGTGAAGTAATACCAGTTTCCCCAAGAGTAATTGGATATATGCTATTAATCGAAGATTTAGAGGAAATAAAAAAGGATACTTATATTTTACACTAGAAAGAGACAACTGAAATGTCTAGCGCACATGATGAGGAAATTTGATACTAACAAGACAGAGTGAAGATGATCGGGACAGAGTAATACCACACGTGATCTATCTAGCGAGCTTGGGTAAATGGGTGGCAGAATATGGTGTAATGACAAAACTACGCTTTAAGAAAGCTTTATTAAACTGAGAATACAAGGTCCGCGTATAGTGTTCTTTTATAGTCCCAGTAAACAGAAACAGCGTGGGAGGCATTCTTAATTATTCATAACATAGGGTTTACGAGAGATAACAAAAAGACAAGAGCTACAAAGAAATGGAAAATGTGGAGGGCCATAATCGCCAATGTCCTGAACTTATTATTTTAAGTAGTAAAATCATAGTTCACTTCAAAGTGTATGGTGTCATTTGAAGAGCGGATAAATATAATTATATTAACAATCATACAAGAGAACGTGGTAAATCAGACTATTTCCCTTCGAGGCAAAAAATGATTTCAAAGAAATAAATTAATGAAAGTGCTTGAAGCTTCACCAGTTATTCATCCAATAGAGAAAACGTTGCCCTTCATTAAATGAATTGTCCATGAGAATAGAAAGCAAAATTGAAGTAAAGAATATCTTTAGGAACCAAAAGACTGCTGCAATAATGTTGCAGTCAAACTATTAGACAAGTTTAAATCGATGAATGAAAGTACGATAAAGGCTTGAAAATGTTAAGTCGTCACATTATTAAGCAAATTAACAGATAATTAGTTCACTTGTATACCGTGTATTTTTTAATGAAAGAAAGTTTCTTTGATTTCTATCTTTTAGATGTATCTAGCATAAATGTTAGGTTGGTGCAAAAATAATGTCGTTTTCTTACATAGTAACATATTTGAGAAAACGACATTATTTTTGCACCAACCTAACAATATGACATTAAAAATAGGGTCGGTATATATTACAGCAAAATTAGCATGAGGCTGACATCCCAAGGAATACAACCAAAGGAGATATCACTTCTATCCAGTCTTGAGAAGACACGTCTACGTTTCGCCAAACGTATTTAGGGGTTGAGAGAACATTGGTTTGACCACTTCGACGTGGGGTAATTGTTAGTAAGCTTGTCACGCTAGAACAATTACGACTGAGTAGTGAGTTCGCTCCTCACTGGGTGCCCCATACTTTCGTCTTTGTGCAACATCTAAGCAGCACTTAGAAAATCGGGACACCTCGAACCGGTGGAATGGTTAGTAAGGTTGTTTCGCTGGAAAAGTTACGGATGAGTAGTGAGTTCGATCCTCACTGGGTGCCACATACTTTCGTCGTTGTGCAACATCTAAGCTGCGCTTAGAAAATCGGGGCATCTCGAACCGGTGGAATATTAGTAAGGTTGTTTCGCTAGAAAAATTACGGATGAGTAGTGGGTTCGATCCTCACTGGGTGCCCCATACTTTTGGCGTTGTGCAACATTAAGCTCCTCTTGGATAATCACAATAAAATGACACTTAATTTTTTTTTTCTCGATAGATCAATTATTACATAAAAGTGAGTTCTATGCTGATTGTGTACTTCATACTTTCGGATTTTGCAACATGTATGCTACGCCTATTCGTTGGTTGAAATGTAAGAAAAGTTGTGTTTCTCCTGTACAGGGATACTTCATTGTTTCGTTGAAAATGTGCCAGCAATTTAATCCGAAATAATTGCCCCAAACTGATAGCAGGATCTTATCTGTATTATGCTATGGCGATGTTCTTAACACTAAGCAGGCAAGAAAGTAAGGGTTTGCCCACGCAAAGTTTTCAGGTTAAACGGCCCATTCTCTATGTGAAATCTTCATTAGAAAGATGTCGAGTAGTTCGAAAGGTAATTGTAAACTCAACGAATGCACCCTTTGTGGATTTGAAGATCCGAAAGCGTCTACACGTCCTTGTTGGGGGAAAAGTAGTTTTCACTCTGCAATCACTCTTTCAAAGATGAGAAATCTCATGCCTTCCATTGCACTATCGTTTCTTCCATAGAAAGTGCTCAGACGAACTACATTCCTTAGTTTCACCAGTACTAAGCTTAATAGCTAGGGCCCGTCATGCTACGCACATTGTAGCTAACCAAATTATTCCATTGGCGAGGAGTACGTTCCACTCGTGCAGCTTTTGTGAACAGCTCTGTGGAACTTACTATCAAGAGGTTGTTTTTCTAATCACTACAATTGAATGTGCTCATGACTAGGGTTAGCCGTTATCTTTCTGATCTACCCGTATTAACTGTGCCTCGTACTCTGTAACCCTCTACCTCAAGTGGCTCCCCGTCCGTGTACATGATGGACATCAATATAAAAAAAATAATAATTTGTAATACAGAAAATGACATATTCACTTACCCTTCTCATGAAAACCCTTCGTGACGTGAATACAGAAATATTTCAAAGTATATTCGAAATGTCAAACAATTTAATCTATTAATTGAAGTTTTTAGGCAATATTAAGTTTAAACTCAGCAGCACAATTTTATTACTTCTGCAAATATAGGATACATTCATCTCTCTCTCTCTCTCTCTCTATATATATATATATATATATATATATATATATATATATATATATATAAGTTTAGCTGGGTGGCTTTGAGTTTGTAAATATTAATGTATTTGTATAAGTGTGTATGTCTATGTGTACAGGTCGAGTATTAATCTCTCTAGTAGAAAATTAAATAGATCGCAGAAATTTAGATGCTGATAAGAAACGATGAATAGATTTTAAAGTTTGAATATCCAAACTGCTATCAAATTAGCATATATTTTTTTTGTATTAATGATTCAGTGTAATATAAATGAAACTGACCACATAATTGATTTAAAATACTGATCCGAGGTGCGAACTTTCGGGAAAACAAGTGAGGCATTGCTCTAGATACTGAACTATTTAGTTCATGCCACATTGCTAAACTCCTTCCAAAAAAAAAAAAAAAAAAATTCTTAAATTGCCATATTATTAAAAAAAACAAAACAAACGCTCTCACACAAATTTTCCAAATGTTCAACCTTAGCGTTTTTGTATTATACACTTCAAAAAACATAGTTCGATTTGCATTAAATTATTTTCCCTTCGGATGCTACCTGAATTTTACTAAAAAGAAAATACTTTCCACTACTGATGATGACCGGAGAACTAGTCGAAAGTAATTGCAAATTTAAGGATGACCTAATAAGGTTTCAGATGTTATGTGTCATGCGTGATACACGCTTAAGCGATCATGTATCTTTCGATACATGACTGACGAGACAGATTTTTTCTCGCAGTAGGTTGTTATTTTTTTTCTACGTTAGAACAGTTCCAATCCAAGGCTATAGAAACCGGCCTGTCCTACTATTTACCCATAGCTGGGGGAAAGAAGAATCGGATTCATAACTTTCCTAAGGGTAATAGTACGTAAGTGGATGTACTGGATTCGACTAGAATTCGAAACCGGCTCTCCGATTCCTGAAGATTTAATTTTAAAAACAAGAATCATAATATTCATCGAGTGGTTATTGGGTTAATACATTTTAAAAGTTTAACTAGCAAAGTGAAATCGCAATTTTATCTCATTAACTTTACTAATTTATTTTTGTATGAATGATTTAGTGTATGTGTGTGTATATATATATATATATATATGTATGTATGTATGTATGTGTGTGTAATATATATATGTGTGTTTGTGTGTAATATATATATGTGTGAGTGCGTGCAATATATATATATATATATATGTGTGTGTGTGTGTGTGTGTGTGTATGTGTGTGCGTAATATATATATATATATATATATATATATATATATATATATATATATATATATATGGGTGTGTGTGTGTGCGTGTGCGCGTATATTAGCGTTACATAGATATGGAAACCTATTTATATAATTGCATATTTTGTGTAATTCTAAATATATTTACGCAAATTCCTGGTTTTATATGAGTATACACGTCTATGTATGCGCGCGCATTTTCACTCACATACGTCTACACATTTTGGCATATCTTTATCGGGAAATCTATGAATTCAGAACAGTTTGGTTGATAAATTGAAAATAACCTCCACTCACATACTAAAACCCATGTAGAAAAATATAAGAAAGTTGATTTTTTTTTTTACTTAAAACATGAAAGCCTACGAAGAAAAAGAAAAAAGCCAATCATTAGAACCCCGATTGCATAGAAGGCATTTGAAGATCTCGGCTCTTTTCTCTTACAACATCGTGCAAATCACGTGACACTGGCAACGGACATTATTTCCATGTTATGTTTGTAAAATGACGTTGATAGAGTGAATGGACCCCAGGTTAACGGCAAAGAAATACAGAAGCCTAATATATATTAAATTATTTGACGTCTATTCAATTTCCATAAACCGGTACTAGAAAACAGAATGTCTCCCTAAGTGAACAGCGATTTGTGGCCTGATGAATATAAACATCAAATATTCTATCATTCTTATCTTCTTACATATCGACACAGCGACATAAGCACATGCGTTTATAGAGAACGGTATCTTTCTACATATTAAACACACTCATCCGAGAATTGGGCTTATTTAAATACTAGCCAAGGAGCCGGCCCTCAAGCGGACTTTAAGCTAGCTCCTGTTGAGGAATTTTGGACCTTCGAACTTTTAAATTCAGCGCCCCATGTAAGTTCAAGTTAGAAGAATTTAGAAATAATATAATTAATTTATCTTTGTCCCACACCTTGCTTCGGCATAAACTTTCTTCGTATACTCCGTAGTATATTTTCTTTTATTTTGCACGCAATTTTTCTTTTCTTTTCAAATCACAATTCTTAATGATTCTTTCACATAAAATCACTCTTAACCCTAGAACATTAACCATCAATTAAAGTTACACCACTACTAACCATGGGTATATCATACCCGATTTTCAAAATATAAAAAAATAAATAAATAAATATAAATCTTTATTTGAAATATTTTACATGCAGTCATTTCATAATTAGTACTTTCAGTTAACATTAATAGCAACTGAAAAACATTGTTTATGTAAGTAAATCAGGTACTGAAAATAGTAATTAAAAATAGGAAAATTTCCGCTGGGTACTATATACCAATGATTAGTCTCCTAGGGTTAAAATTAGGAAACACGAACAATGTAATATTTAGAATACGTCACAGTACGCCTCCTAGAAAAAGAAAAAAAAACATATGAGTAACTTACATTACTCCACGTAAGTTGTAATTACTGTTTCATTAGAAATGCAAAATTAAATTTAAAGAATCATTTTTTAAAACTTTCATTCTTTTCCATATCAAAATATAAGTTCAAATGAGTTATTTATTTAATTTTTACAATAGTTACTGTAGCGTCGTTTAAGTGTATTTAATTACAGGAAGGGCAAAGCTGAAAAGATTAAGTTTTTGTCCGTTTGCTTTGACGCCGAAACTCGGCAACGGGTAGAATTTAAAACTCCCCCTCCACATTCATGCTCCGTCTTATAGCGAAGGCCGATATTATTTCCTGTCAAGGGAAGTAACAGGTAAATTATTCCACAGTCACTACGTGTTAATTCAAGTTGTTTATGATTGGCCGAGATCGAAAAACGGAAGGACAGACGGACACACGTACAATGATCTTTATTATTATTATAGATCATAAAATATGCATGTATATATCAAAATTTAAGCAAATTTGAAGCTAAATTCCTTCTGTGCTGAACCGAGAACTTTCCAATTCCTACACACACACACACATATATATATATATATATATATATATATATATATATATATATATATATATATATATATATATATATATATATATATAACTTAAGCAATTTGAAGAAAGGTTTATAATGGTTGTGTTCCCTCACTAGAAAATAATAAATTAGTTCTTGGAAAAATTGGCACTTATATGACATGTCGGTTTCAAACAGGACAAAGGGAGAAAGCGATTCACTTATCCTTCAAGCTTATGTGAATGGATGTCAGAACGTGGTGTAAAATGGAAGGTCATTGGACAAATATTACTAAGACCTGTAAAAGATAGGATGTTGTGGAGAGCCATAATTGTCTACTCTCCTGGAGGATCATGGAATATTCTATCTCAATATTTTGAGATTTTTTTTTTTTTGAATTTTTAAAGACGTGTGCCAGGGAAGTATGGCTCTCCACAATATCCTATCGTTTATAGCTCTTAGTAATATTATTTATCAGTTTACCTCTTATGCTATTTTTTATCACTGTAAAGATCTAAGAAAAATATTATTTTCAGGAAAATCTTTGGGATCGTTTTCTTTAATATGAAAGCATATTTTCAGCAGCATTATCATTTCTTTCAAATTTGAGGTAATTATTATTTAAAAATAAATTTTAGCATCATATGAAATGTACATGCGAATCAGGAAAAAAATATCGTTGTGAATGATAAAACTATAAAAAACAAAGATGGCGGCACACAAAGTATTGATCTGAGTTATAGAAAACAGCTTCAAAATATATGTCAATAAATGGAAGCCTGAACTTATACGAAAATTCAGATATTAAATTATTCTAACAGTAACACTGCAGAACATTTAGCGTATTTTCAGTTTTATTTTTATCTTAGAAGCCATATAGTTTGTTCAGTTCTCACAATTTTGGCTTTGCATTACAATATCTCTTCTGTTGTAATTCTCACCATTTCTAACTGTTATTCAATATTCCCTTGTTTGATCTGGACTTTGCTTTGTCTCCCCACATTTAGATGAATCTTTTATTATTCTTATTTTCAGTTCTCTATGCACTGTTCCTCTTCCTAGAGGACACTTCGCCCTTCTCCGGAGAGAGCACTATTTAAAGTCCGCCTTCTAACTTTATTTTTATTCTCTTTTCTTTAAACATATTTGTTCATTTATTCACTTTCACACGTAATATTCTTCTATTTTTCGGCAATGAAATTGGCTGTATCTTCATTCGTTTTTAAGACCTTTGTTTAATTCAAATCTCTATTCCTGGCTCTTTTTTTCCCCTACATCTTGACGTTATGATGCTAAGTTTCTCTACCTTTAATAAATATCTTTTTTTATTTATTTTTTAAATAATTTCCATTTTATTTTCTTCATCCTTTTCTGTGCATCCTTTCCTTTTCCCTTGTTTTACTTCGTGCTCCAAACGCCGATATTCATTCCAGCGGGAGATATATCACTTGAAACTGCTTGTAAGCTTTTAATATTCATCGGCCGATTGCATGCAGTTCTCAAGTCTTTTTGGTGAAAGACGAATCCTGCGTCTAATTTCATCACCGAACTCTGAAGCTATGTTTAAAAAGTGACTTTGATTGAGGAGAGAATCACGACTTCATTATGTGCATAGCGTTTAACTTGGCACAGTATGCCAATATTCTAATTTATAACAACACCAGATAATAAAAAGATCAGAAAAAAATCTTTCCCACAAAGTTATGCACGCGAAATAACGCATACGTAGAATGTAACCAACATAATTTTCAATTTACATTCGCTGAAGGAAGACCGTATACACATCTGTATTTTATGTCCCGTGACAAGCCGACTAAAATTCAAAGGTGATATTCGTTGTCAAGGAAATTATATCTGGGGTTAACTCTGCTCGAGTTATCAAACACTTATTGAATAATGGTGGAAAAGTTTCAAGTTATAATAGTTTTAATTTATATTAGAAATAAAATATAATAATGAAAATTGTAAAAAGTTTATTTTATATACAAAATCAAACAAAGGACACCTCCTTGATTCAGATTAAAAAATGTTAATGGTTAATAAAAAACAAATACAGTAATGACCGATGGGATAAATTATGAATGTAAATTTAGAAATATATATATATATTAAAAAAGAGAGAACCCGCAAAAGTTTTTGGGTTATAATGTGAATTTGATTTAGTGTATATATTATATTTTATTCTTCATTTTTTGCTATACGTGTTTCCGGTCTCGTGACCTTCTCCAACCAAATTAAAGGAATCAATTTTTTTAGGAATAAACTTTCTTTCTGTTCTTTTAATATTTCATTGTTCATTTTCTGTATTTGTAGTAAGCCTTGATCTCATTTTTTGACTTTTAGTAAGAGTGACATTCTGCCTAATTGTTAATAACATCATTAGACTTGGTCTTTGTGGTGGCGATGCAAGGTGTGTTGATATATATATATATATATATATATATATATATATATATATATATATATATATATATATAAGAAAGAACAGTAAGATATATAATCCGGTGTTCTTATTGATATTTTTATTTTTACAAATCACTTCATCCAAAGTTAGTAGAATTCAGAAACGTGTTATCCTGAATAATTTTTTAACATTAAGATTTAATAAATTTCAACAGGACATAACAATGGCAGCCCGACCAATGAATAATGAATATTTCCTTATAAGGAAACAGTAAATATTGCCATTACATTAATCTATCTATCTATCTATCTATCTATCTATCTATCTATCTAAATAAATAAATAAATAAATAAACTTCACCTCCCGGGATATCAGTAAGGGATCTAAAATTAAGTATTTACCGTTACAGCTAACCCCTTCTGACTGCGTGGTAATCTCCTCCACTATTCTCGTAAATATAGAAAATATTTTAACAATTCAGGTAGCAGATATCCTTGATAAATTGATTTGATACGTCAATTTTCTTGCTTTTTATTTTACCTTTACTGGAAATAAAGTTTAGCAAATGACGCTCACTAATATCGTTTTATTTCAGGTCTTCTGTTTTACTTAACACAACTCAGCAAATACAAAACAGTATTCCACCGAACAGCAAATTATAATTACAAGAAAGTGCGTGAGAGAGAGAAAGAGAAAGAGAAAGAGAGAGAGAGAGAGTGAGTGAGTAAAGGAGAGTGTAAGAGACAGCAGAGAGTAAGAAGATGATGCAAATATATTACAGTTTTGCCCCCCAAAAATTTCTAAAATTCTCGGAAGACTGGTTAATTGGTTATTAGGTTAATATTAATTATTAATATATTATTAGGTTATTAGGTTAATATTAATTATTAATATATTATTAGGTTATTAGGTGAATATTAATTATTAATATATTATTAGGTTATTAAGTTAATATTAATTATTAATATATTATTAGGTTATTAGGCTAATATTAATTATTAATATATTATTAGGTTATTAGGTGAATATTAATTATTAATATATTATTAGGTTATTAGGTGAATATTAATTATTAATATATTATTAGGTTATTATTAGGTGAATATTAATTATTAATATATGATTAGGTTATTATTAGGTGAATATTAATTATTAATATATTATTAGGTTATTAGGTGAATATTAATTATTAATATATTATTAGGTTATTAGGTTAATATTAATTATTAATATATTATTAGGTTATTAGGGGAATATTAATTATTAATATATTATTAGGTTATTAGGTGAATATTAATTATTAATATATTATTAGGTTATTAGGTGAATATTAATTATTAATATATTATTAGGTTATTATTAGGTGAATATTAATTATTAATATATTATTAGGTTATTAGGTGAATATTAATTATTAATATATTATTAGGTTATTAGGTGAATATTAATTATTAATATATTATTAGGTTATTAGGTGAATATTAATTATTAATATATTATTAGGTTATTAGGTTAATATTAATTATTAATATATTATTAGGTTATTAGATTAATATTAATTATTAATATATTAGGTTATTAGATTAATATTAATTATTAATATATTATTAGGTTATTAGGTGAATATTAATTATTAATATATTATTAGGTTATTAGGTGAATATTAATTATTAATATATTATTAGGTTATTAGGTTAATATTAATTATTAATATATTATTAGGTTATTAGGTGAATATTCACCACCGAAAAATGTGTATTGCCAAAGGGTTTGCATTGTAAAATAAATATTTGATGTGCAAAATAAATTATAATTTTTACAAGATTTAGGTTCCTATAATATTACACAAATATTTACAACACACGTATATACATATATATATATATATATATATATAAGCATAAATACTTGCGTGTGTGAGTGTTTACGTGTGTACACACACATACATGCATGCACACACACACACACACATATATATATATATATATATATATATAAATTTACAAGCCTCTTAAAACTGGTGGTTAGTGTAACGCCTAGCAAACCATGAATAGTTTGTTCTATCCTCCGTAGCTACCCCCTTAAGCTAAATTTCTTAAATAACAGTCGCGAATGCTATTGGGTGCGCCATATGTTTCAGTTATAGGCAATCCTTATTTTATTATTCAATAATTTCGTATGACATGAAATTTATTCATATATACAGTAATGTAATGAGTAATTTATTGCGTAACTAATCAAATTTAAATAATAATGAATAATCTACTTCTGTTAACATATGACAAATTCAAGTTGTACCCACATACACAAACACACGCACGCACACACACACACACACACATATATATATATATATATATATATATATATATATATATATATATATATATATATATATATATATATATGATTTGCTAAACAACAAATATAAGATTGAATAATTGCCAGCACGTCCTTAGATATTGTCATCGACAAACTTCAAACGTTCTATATATTTAAATATAATGTAGAAACTCTGTTTGATAATATTATCATTCTTGTCTATTCTTTGTCAATCGAAATAGCCTAAAGCAGAAATAACATCATAAACTAAACTCGCAGGCCCACTTTCTCTCACACGATATCTATTTTTCTCTTCAACTGTACATACACACATACACACGTATATATATATATATATATATATATATATATATATATATATATATATATATATATATATATATATATATATATATATATTTTTTTTTTTTTTCCCAAATATCATTTGTCACTTGCTGAAAATTAAGGAATTTTTTTTCACTATTTTTCCCAGCTGTAGCAAATCTGTTGTGTTTACTTCTACTCCATACCTTCATTTCTACAAGAGTATTTGCCTGGCTATTCGGGGCCGGTGCAAAAATAGTAAGACCACCGACAATTTAAACATTGTCTATTTTATTTATTTCCTTAGCATGAACTAGATCTTTATTCAACTACATATACGTTTTCAGTTTCAAACCTGTCTAACAAAAATCCCATTTACTACCTGAAGGATCCTTTAATTTTTCTATAATAATCGGATCTCTACGTTATTTCTTAGATTCTTTTTTGTTCTTCTTTTTACATTATCAAAAATAAGAATTCTAATATTCACTATCTAAAACTTTATGATGTCGTAATGCTTACCTGCACGAAATATGGAAGCAGCAACCGTTGTTCAAGCCTGTCTTAGATTCCACCATTTATTTTGAATGATTCATTTGAGAAAGAGATGAATCGATTTTATTCTTACTCTTAGATAAAAGTTAAACAGCTGCGTAGACTGGTCTTCATGGCACTGGCTAGATGGACAACTCAAAATTCAAAATGTTAGAGAATGCGAAGAAGAAGCAGAACCCTCTGTTGTCAAATAATTAAAAAATATATATCCGGCGGAGAAATTCAAATAAAGATACAAAGTAGTTTAACAACCAAATCATGTTTATTTTTTATTGCACTTTATATAATGATGTTGCGTCTTATACGATTTGTCATGTGATGTTTTGCTATAATAATAAATGCCCAGTTTTACTTTTTTCTTCTGTATTATGGCACAAACAATATATTCTAGTTGATAATATAGAAGATTAGTTTTATTTTCTAAGCCAAACATTTCACGATAAAGTAAAGATGACACTATTTTTTAACGACAACTATGATTAGTTTAGTGGAATATCTTTAGAAATGTCAGAGTTGATTGAAAGAACTTTGGTCTTGTACTATTGTTTTGTTTGTTAAAATGAAAAGACAAGCTGAGAGAAATAAAACGAAATCTCGCAAGGCAATTTTCATTCGGGATTGAAAAGAAAATCCCTTTTGAAAAAAAGAAACCTTTTGTATGTCATTTTTTTCTTCATTTTTATCATAAAAGGATTTCTTTAAAAGTCAAACTAATCTCCTCGTAGAAAAATATTATTTTGGAAATTAAAAAGAAAGATCAATTTCTTTTACTGCTGGGTAACTCGACTTGGTATTGTTCAGTAAAAGAATTTAAAAAGTAAGATTTATATTTCTTTGTAAAAATATCTAGGCTATACTATTGGAAAATGTAATTGAATAAGACTACAATTATTTTAGTTGTGGAAGAAAAGACAATTTCACTTTGAACGTATATTAATACATACTTATATATATATATATATATATATATATATATAGATAGATAGATAGATAGATAGATAGATAGATAGATAGATAGATAGATAGATAGATAGATAGATATAGATATATGCATATATATATATAAATATATATATATATATATGTATGTATAATGTTAACTCTGAGAAATTTTCATATAAATATATATATATATATATACATAAATATATGCATATATACATACATATATATATATACATATAAATATATCGATATAGACATAGATATATACGTACATACATATATATATATATATTTACAAATATATTTACACACACGCACACGCACACACACACACACATATATATATATATATATATATATATATATATATATATACACGCATATTAACATCGACAGATAAGACTCTGATTATAATTTATCTATTATATTACATGGTTTGAATGCACACACGCACGCATACACACACACACACATATATATATATATACACACACACGCATATTAACATCGACAGATAAAGACTCTCATTATAATATATTTATTATATTACATAGTTTGAATGCACACACACACACACACACACACACACACATATATATATATATATATATATATACGCATATTAACATCGACAGATAAAGGCTCTCATTATAATATATTTATTATATTACATAGTTTGAATGCACACAAACACACACACACATATATATATATATATATATATATATATATATATATATATATATATATATATATATATACACGCATATTAACATGGACAGATAAAGGCTCTCATTATAATATATCTATTATATTACATAGTTTGAATGCTTCTGGTTAGAAAAGTAAACGTTGACTATTAATGTCTACAGGTATATCAAAAGGAAGGTATTCGCCTTTTAATAATGTATTCATAAAAAATTGTAGAACAAAATTTTGACTCAAATCTCTTATGCGTTTTATTTTATTTCTTTTAGAAATGCCATTAATATGTTCATAGTAATATGTCAGAAGTTTATTATGGTTTAAGATGATATATAATATTTCATATACCAGAAAAATATCTTGAAAATAAAAAAAAATGAATGTATTAAATAAGAAATTGGAAAAAATTAGTCGTATACTTTTGGTCTTCTTCAACTTCATCGGACTCAAGTGATGTCTACTTTGATGTAACTGCGCATGCTCTCGAAGGAGTGGGGACCTTGAAATTTTAAACTTTTTAAAAAAATATGTTTGAACATATAGTCTAATCGATTACATTCAGTCTTTTTGCATTTTATTTATTTTATCACTTGTGTTATTAATTTTTCCACATTTTAATAATAGACGATCCGCAAAACATTTAAATGTTGTAAAAATCCCTGGGCGAAATTTCATTGTGGATGATCTAAATTTTTTAAAGGTGATCTATGTAGAACGCATTTTGTTTCATTTTATCAATGCTTTCTTTAACAAGAATATTAGTAAATAAATGTTAGTCATCTTGCGACAAATTAAACATGTTTAAGTTTATTTTAGTGAAATGTTTTAAGAATTAACGCTATATTTTATCCTAGGTTGTGTTCAGCTAATTCATGGTAATCTTCATGTTAATATTTGCCGTTTCCTTATCAAGAAAGTTTAGACATTCATTGGGGATCAGCCAGTAATTCTCTCGGTTGAAATCATTAAAAACCGTTATCTTAAAACAGATTTTCAAAAAAATGCTTTTCCCAAAGCCAGTGGCTGCTATCACTCACCCAACTACTGATGATAACTTCCTTGCCTTTTGTTTGAATTAATTTCTGTTCGTATCATTATTCTACTTCGTGTTTAATGTGCTATCAATTTTAGTTGTTAAATGTCTTCGAGTCAGTTCGCAAAATTCGATGAAGTATGGTTATCGTTTACATAAAGACGCTTCACTCACTGTAATTAATTATTAACCATCGATATGATAAAGTAATTGTATATTTTGGATGATTTTTATATTTCTGAATAGGTTTAGTGTCATGCTTGTCATGCGTATGTAAGTTTCGATCTATCGATGGTATTTCAGCTAATGATTCGAGATTTTAGGTTAAAATTTGGGTTTTGGACCAACTTACCGTGTTGGGCGTAACTACTGTATGAATAGACTAATCTATATTCAAATACTTAAGGTATATTTTGACTGATCCATTCAATGTTATACTGTACCTATGGACTATAATTGGTATGTCCCGATCCGTATAAATACATTATAATATACTGCATGTAGTTATCATTTGGATTCACTTCCAAGTGTGATGGTCAAACTCTCTGCTTTCGGGCAGAGAGGATTTCCAGAGGAGGCTATGTTGAAGTGGAAAACAGTTACCCGACCCCATTTTTACGGGGTTTACAGGGAATTTTTGGCCGAGTCTACGGGGTCGGATACCCCACAATAAAACTCGGCCCTGTGCCACATCCGACCGCGTGTGGCGGTTAGTGAATATCATCATTTGGATTCACTTCCAAGTGTGATAGACAAACTCTCTGCTTTCGGGCAGAGAGGATTCCCAGACGAGGCCATGTCGAAGAGCAGACTCTCGTCTGGGACGACAGCTACCCGATCCCGTTTTTACGGAATTTTTAGGCAATTTTTGGCCGAGCCTACAAGCTCAGATACCCCACATTAAAATCTGATTTGTGTCACATCCGATTGCGTGGGACGGTTTGTCATTGGGATTCACTTGCGTTTCACATTTCTTTCAATTCTAGTCCACCACAGGCAGTTGTCTACTTACTACACACCGCTGGCGAATCTTGTATGTTGTTTCTGTTATAAATATTATCGTTTATTTCTAACCTTCGTTTTGCACTTTCTTATTCAGTATACTTTTATGTTACAACGCTAAATCATTTGAAGTGTTTAGAATTAACCAATTCCACATGCTGTTTTTGATGATAGATTCTGGGTACGTGACTTCCCTGTTTTTACTCCAATTTCCTAATTGTTACTGTTTATTGGATCACTTGGTAGAGGATTTTGACTTTTTCATTAAAAACTATTCTTATCCCAGACAGGAATGCCTATGTCATTGGCATAGCTCTCCATTCATCATATGTACCTTGGCGTTGGAAGGTGAAGCAGTAACACTGTTTTCTTGTAGCATATATATTTGGGATGTGGTATGCAATTTTTATAGGATCCGTGCCTATCTCGTAATATCTGTGCATATATATTCGCAGCGCATAGTACAGAGAATATTGGCTTTTCTCATTTCCTCCTTGTATGAGATTTGGAATGTTTTGTTATTGCTGTCCTTGCAAGACATGTCCGACTTTGTGGGCCGATGTAGTTCTATCAGTTTGGATATTCAGAGATATATGTATATTTACTTCAAAGAAGGTTTATTGTATTGACGGATTGAGAAATAATATTTTTTTTTTTTTAGTTTTCAAAATGCTTGTAAAGATTTGTCAGGCTCAGTACTATATTTGTGTAACCGTCAAAACGTGTGCTTTGGGGAAACGCTGAAGTGTTTCCACTATGATTAATACGGCATTGTTTTGAGAATCTCTGGGTCATCCTTTCATTGCAAACAACGGGATGCCTTAATATAAAAAAAATATTGCCTTTTAAATGTTCTAATTTTTGACTATCTGCCTTTCTCTCTTAATTTTCTCATTTTCTCTCTATTTCTCTCATTATGCTCTCTCTTTCTCTCTCTAGCAGTCTGTATTTTCCATTCTGTCTCTGTTTTTGTCTCCATCACACGCTTACTTTGTCTTACAATGCCTATGTCTATCTGTCACATTCACGTTCATCATCTTTCATTGCCTCTCTCATTGTTTTTTTCTCTCATCTTCTCTCTTTCTCTCTCTCTCTCTCTCTATATATATATATATATATATACATACTTAAACTGTTTCTCTCTCTCAGACACACACAACAATCACACACACGCACAAAACAATCACACACACACAGAGTGTAAGTCAAATATTATCCGCACTTTCGCCATTATATATGGTCACATAATCAAAGTTTGTGCTTGATGGCGCTAGTTCTCTTGCTGCTGTTACAGAATTAACATTGCCGCTCCTCTAGCAGTGTACACCAACGCGGGAGAAAGAGCAGTGATACCAATCTGCAGAGAACATGTTAAATCGCCACTTCGCCATTACCATCTCACGAGATTGCTGAATCTTCTCGTCAGGGGTGGAAGTTGACGGGCTTTCTACTCGCTTTTCGTGAGTCATGCTTTGCCAGTCATTTTAAAATTTCTCGATCCACTCATGCACACTTCTACGCTGTTGTGCACTGTCGCCGTAATATGCTTAAAGCTTCCGACGAATTTCAGCTCCTCAAATTTTATTTCTACCGGAGCGGCCATTTTGTAACAACAGCAGGAAAACGGAGAGGTTCAAGCTCAAATTCCGATCACATGGCCACAATAGTACTATAAACACGAATGTGCAGAAGGTAGCTTGACAAACCTAAAGATATTTTATGGCGAAAATATGTATATCTTTTTTTACTTAACCTCATATGTTGTTCTTAAACATACAATTGAGGATGAAGCAAGTCCGTAGAAAGGAATTAATAAGTCCGTAGGAATAGCTCCCGAGATATTAGCTAAATTTTGAAAAGACATTTGGACAGCATATTTTTCTATCTGGCTTTAATAAAATAAACTGAATTATGAAGGAAGGGTTTGCAAATGAAAACGGCTCTATATTTTCTGTAGAACTCGTTACATTTTATCATAAGGTCTCAGACCTATGACCTATGATGTACCGACGTATACGTATACGTATACTATACGTATTCGTTTAATTTAGTAAATAGTAAGTTTTCTATTTAAAAATATATACTAAATAATTACTTAAATATGTTTCATTCATTTATATATGATAGGCCTTTCTACGTGTAATGATGTAGAAAAGAAAATGCTGTTCGAATAATCCTCGTTCGCTTATTCTAGACTGAATTTCCAACAACCGATGATCTGTCACATGTTTTAATTCGGACGATTTTACGTCACGTATTTTGAAACTTCATGTGATTGCCAGATTGCTAAATCACCGGGTGGCCACAGGTGTCGATGTATGTCGCGTGTTTAATATAATTTTCAATTAGTTTATGATCGTGTAGTGCCACAAGAAATGTATAATTAGCACGTCAGAGGTCGAATTGTTGAATTAATATTACGTGACAGCTATTGATGAATGAATAATCCGGCACGTCCTTCGAAGAGAAGTAGCCGGAAAATAGGTTGTGTGCCTGCACTCGAAAGGCGACTCTTTTAGGAAATTGTATTTGACCATTAATTTATAAGCCTTTCTTTTTTGGATCGCTTTATTTTTCCTTTTATGCATTTCGCTTCACTATTCATTTCTTTAATTTCCCCTTTTATTTGTCTTCATTTTGTTTTCGTCGTCGATCCCTCCTAGTATCTTTTGTTTTTCGGCTTATCCTTATTTTCAAAATGCCATCTTTGTTTGTTTGTCTCTTATTTGTTCCTCATATTGAGCTTGTCAAAGAAGATTACTTCAGATTGGATATGCTACAGTCAAGTAGACAGGCAATCAATTGAAACAGTTAATCGATTCTTAAGAATTTATATTACAACCTTCTATTTCATTTTTGGGCATTGTCCTGAACACACTCATTATGGGAGAAACAAAAAAGCTAGAAATATGAAACATATGCCCCAAGTGACAATATAGCTTGTTATGAAGGACAAGAATTTGTTGCTACTTAGATATTAGGTTGGTGCAAAAATAATGACGTAATAATGTCGTTTTTTGACGTATTTTTTAACGTCAAAAAACGACATTATTACGTCATTATTTTTGCACCAACGTAATATTATCTACGACGGATTGTGTCTCGTTTGGTGTAAGTTGCTGAGATATAAATAGTTTTTAATGCAGTGAAACTAAACAAAGAATATTAGCAGAATTTGACACTTAGTGGGAGTGAAATATCTGCTTAACAATAGTGTGCAGACAGACCAAGGAGTGGGATGGATAGTAAAAAGCCAACATTCCCAAAATCAAGATGCGAATTGCGAACTGGTGAAGTTACAACAGAAGTAGAGAAGTTTAACTGAATGAGAATTTACAAGGACAATTTGGCAGAGAAATCAGTAGGTGATTTGACAAAGCAAAATACACTTTCAAAAAACAAAACAATTAACAAGAAACGAGAAATAAATTAATTAGAAACAACGAAACGATTTCTCATCGGTTATGTAATCCTACGGGATTAGATGCTAGATATTTTCATCATAGATTAAGGGTTTGCAGGGTTTCACTGTCTTAGAATATCAACAGTGGCAGAGGCAAACATCAAGTCAGACTCTCGGCGACTGTCGAACTCTCTGCATTAGCAGAGGGGAACCCGGACGAGGCTTTGCCGATGGTCAAGGTTTCGTCCGGGGAGGTTGACAGGGCCTGAACCCGTCTAGGCGGGTTCAGAGAGGCCATATTTTTGGCCTAGCCTACGGGCTCGAGGACACCCACATTAAAACGGCCTTGTGCCACATTCGATCCTCGTGAGTGGATTGATAAATACCGAGGCAAACATCAAGTGGTCTAACTAACGAGAACGTGTTATGGGAGGGTAAGTATGCGGATTTGTATGGATATTGAAGAGATTTGTATTGCTTAGAGCTAAGCGGGCCAGGAAACATGTGGAAAGACATGGTAGCAAATGTCCTGAAAGGGTACGACTTATAAAGGAAAAAAAGACGATGAGGCAACAACATAGAATCGACCTGAGCATCGAAGAGAAAATTGAAGATCAGTGCGGAAGATCATTGATCAGGTTGAAACTTTGCCTGATGGCCGAGATTGAAAATAAAATCATGTCTTTCTCAGATCCGGACACATTTACCGGTCATTCAATTCCCCCTTATATTAAAAAATAAAAAATTAGAGATATTCATAAATATACGAATACACAGATAACCACGTATACTCATGATAATATATCTACCTCCACTAATTCGGCATACGTAAGGTTTAAAATGAATTTTTCAAAATGATAAAGCTTTATGGAAGCTTTCATTTTAGTATCTGTCTATATTTCTGAGATTAGCTATTATGTACACTATTTACATTATTCGGACTATTGTCCTCATCTTTGTCGCCATATTTATTACAACATTTCGGCCGCTGTCTTCAAGGACACATGGCACAGTGGATAAAAGCGTTAGTTTGATCCAGTGACAAGACCCATAGAGTGTGAGATCAATACCTGTTTATGGTGGTGGAGGACTTGGAGAGGGGAATTAACAGGACATAACTGATAACTCATATTCATTAGACATGCACATGGAACTAGAACAGTTTACCTCAGTGAGCTAAATAAAGGGTTCAGTTCCACATTCCAAACACCAGAAGAAGGCCCGAGCGTACAACGGCCGAAACGTTGTAATAAATATGGCGACAAAGATGAGGAAAATAGTCCGAATAATGTAAATAGCTTTCATTTTATCTTTAATTGAAAGCTAAAGGATTTAGAATTTGGTATTTTGGTGTTTCAAACAGAAATTATATTTCAACCTGCTGGTTAAGCCCCCCCCCCCCACCTTGAGTAGTATCAATTACCTACCTTGTGACAGAGTGTTCAGTTTCATAGTAAACGATTCGAGGAGAAGATGAATGCTGCCAGGGATGAGCCGACAGATTATTTTGAGTTAAACTCAATGAAGTTTATATGAGGTAATAAGAAGCATTTTTCAAACCAAGTCAACAATCAAAGAAGCTGTGAAATTTGCGGTCGAAAAATACTGAATTTTCCTCTCTAAAAGAAAGTTTGTTTCCGAAATTATACTTTGTACTTTCGCGAGCAAGTTTCGACTCATTAAAATTCATGTTACACAGATTTTTCAGGCAAATCTACCGTTTTTCTAACTAGAATTTTTGCAACACACTGAGACGCGTGGAAATACAGGATTTATTATAGGTACCTCCACTAATTCGGTATACTTATGTTTTAAAATGAATTTTTCAAAATCTTTCTTGAAGCATTCATTTTAGCTTTAATTTAAGGCTAATGGATTTAAAATTTAGTATTTCCAGCAAGCAAAATATTCTGTTGTATATTTCGAACAGAAATTATATTGATCGTAATTGATAATTTTTTCAGTAGAATCGATCAAAATTTCCATTGGTGACAAATTTTAAACAAAATTTAATTCTGGGTATTAAATATCTTCCAAAAATAATATAAATATTTTTTAAACGTTATTCGAGAAAAATAGCAAATTTAAATTAACCTAAAAAAAAAAAAAAATATTACTTACTTATAGCATAAAATGTCTCGTTTTTCTGACGTGTTAATAGGTTTATTGACAGCAGATTGACAGCCGAAAGTGTATGTTGTTGCAGAAGATAAATTTTATAAAGGGGACAACCCTTAAAACACGTGACCTTCCAATGATAGATTTATCAATTTTTACATTTAATACTTCAGAGGTTTTACACGTAATCATAAAAAAATTAAAAATTCTTTTAAAAAAAGATTATAATAATTTTTTACAATACATGATTAGAAAACATATGGTTACTTAATAACAATATTTCCTAAGAATTATCGAATGAAAATGAAAATTAAAAAAATTAAAAACTTTATAAATAATTAAATTTAACATTGTAAGAAAATGAAAAGAAATCTAATAAAAATTAATTTCTCGTCAAAATTTTTTCTTCAAACAATATTACCTATACTTTAATATATAGTATTCAAAAAAGCATTTGTATCTTTCCGTACATGACTGACAAGGTAGATTTTTTCCTGCAGTAGGTTGCCATTTCTTTCTGGGCTAGACCAGTTGCCATCCAATGCTATAGAACCCGGTCTGTCCTACTGGTGGGAGAAGAAAAGGATTCATATGTTTCCTAAGGGTATTAGAATGTAAGTGAATGTAATAGATTCAACTGGAATACAAACTCGGCTCTCCCATTCCTCAATCCTCAATTCAAACTGCTATCCATTATATAACAGTTTATTCTAACACTGTTCTTTCGCTTTTTGGCAAGTTGAACTCAAAAGCAGATGGCTACACGAGTACAGACGTCTTTTTCTCATCCATTAGAAACTAATTTCCAAGTGTTGAATCCACTGAATGCCTAGAACAAGGGTGTTTTTTCAAAGAGGGTCAGATTTGACTCGGTGAATTAAATAATATTTTAGTTATAGTTTTTTTTTCATTTTTTTTTTTGTTTCAGAACGGATTTTTCTGTAAGATGAGGTCCGATTTTGTACAAATAATATTTTGATATAAATTCCTCAAAGAATTCTGCTTTTAACTAATAAAGTCAGTATAATTTATAACAATGAATTTCTAGAGTACTCATTAAAATGAGTAAAAGGCTGAAACACATATAAAAAATATTTTGACAAACATTTTCTAATAAAAAATTCACAAAATATTTTCATTGATTTGTTAATGAGTCCTGAAAATTTTATCAAAATCCGAAAATTATTTGATTTTTGAAAGAATTTACAATATCTGGCACAGGCAAAAAATGTGGCAATAGTTTTTTCCAAATCTCTTACATTTTTCCCGTTTGGAGGGGGGGCAAAGGAGTGCAAACATTTTCCGTATTGTCCCCATTGCTTCCAGTCAATTCTTAAGCCGTTTCAAGGGGGTTTTGTTTAGTTGTTTAAAATTGATCTTCATGTCTGACTATATAAGATGTAAATATCAATAAGTGCATGTATGTTTGCTTAGAAATTGATCCATATAAAAGCTACTGATGTATATACAGTTACATGATTCGGTATATCAATGACTATAATGAAAGTAACTGATAAGAGGAAATGTTTCACGTGGGCTTTCAGATATATTCAACATCTAAAAATATCGTTTACACCTACAAGTATAAAGAGATTAAGATTTATCATAATAAATAAGGAAGTCTGAATGTATTGAGAAAAAAACAGAACTGTTTATATTGAAATACGATCTGTCTCTGATATTGAGTACATTAAACCATAAATATAGCATACATATGTGTTTGTAGGTGTGTGTGTGGGTGTGTGCGTTGATTAGGAATAATTCAATGAGAGTAATTATCCATTTTCAATTGCGTCTAAAAAAACATAACCGCCACTGTCGACGAAATAGACATTACTACAAACAATGCAGTACTTGCCAGCATATATACACAGTCGACTAAAAGTACAACGCACATGGTCTGAAGATTTCTCTGAGGCATGTAACAAACATTCGGTTTTAGCCTCAGAGTCCGCTTCTATATTTATATTTACACACGTTCTATCACAGATATTGAGCACTTTTATCCATATATATAGCATACATAAAAATCTTTCATTATCATATATAGGTGAGTGTATATATATATATATATATATATATATATATATATATATATATGAATGGCCTTAAAAAGTGAAAACGACAAACTTTTTCATGCTAGACGCAATCGTCAGGGCGCCTGATGATTGCATCTAGAATGAAACAACCTGTTGACTTCAATGTTGACTTTTATATTTATATTTACATACGCCCTATCCCTGATATTGAGAAATTTATCCATAAATATAGCACATTTTGAAACTATAATTCTTCACACACACACACACACGCACACATATATATATAGGTTTTTTTGGAATGAGTCGCGATAAACTGTCTGCATGGCAAATATTTTTGGTTGTTAGGAACTCTATCTTGAAATTATAGTTTAAGAGAATCGTTCCCCAACGAAGTAGTCTATTTGCAGTATAGACTGGCAGACCTTTTTTGGACACAAAAATTGTAATCAGAGATTTATGATCTGTCTACAGTATAAACCGTCTACCATGTAGATATCTGTGAAATTTTGACACAGCGAATATTAACCCTCGAGCCTCTTTCTCTATTTGAGAATATTGTTTCTCACCTGGAAGTAGAGATCTTGATGCGTGAGCCACAGCTTTTTTCGAACCGTCTGGCAGTTTATGTAATATGCAAGCGTCTATGCCGTACGAGCATGCATCACTTGCGTATGATGTCGAGACTAGGGTCGAAATCTGTGAGAGAGAGGTCTGAAGTAAGAGTTTTCTTGATCTTCTCGAATGCGTCTTGGCATTCCGGGGTCCATGACCATGGTTTGTCTTTTTTTAAAAGTTGGTTGAGAGGCCCTCTCAAATTTTGCATGTTCTTAATGAACCCTTGGTAAAAAATTAGCTAGGCCAAGGAAGCTTTGTAACGCTTGAACGTTATCTGGGACCGGCATGTCTCTGATCGCGTTGGCTCTTTCTGGATCCGGAAGATGACCATCTTTATTTATAATGTGACCTAAGTATTTAATCTCTGGTAAGAAAAAGTCACACTTTGCCTCCTTAACCTTAAATCCGTATTCTTGTATCTTTTCGAATACGTTTATTATTATTATTTTACTAGTAACTAGTATATCATCCAAATAGGCTGTTGCGTAGTCAAGATCGCCCAGCATGGCGTCCATGACCTGCTGGAAAATTGCAGGCGCAACCTTTACTCCAAAAGCCAGCCTGTTGTATTTGTACAACCCTCTATGGGTGTTTATGCAGAGCAATTTGGAACTTTGTTCTTCCACCTCTATCTGAAGGTATGCGTCCGAGAGGTCGATTTTAGAAAAAAAAATTCCACCATTGAGTTTATTGAAAATTTCTTCAGGGCTTGGGAGAGGATAGTGGTGATCTTACAAGGGATCGTTTAACCCTGTGGAAAAATCTGCGCATACTTGTATTTGATTGGACTTCTTTTTTACGTAGACCGCAGGTGCTGCCCACTCGCTGAAATCTGTTTTTGACAGAATACCTGCTTGTTCGAGTCTATCTAACTCTTTATTGATTTGCTCTAGAGCAGCGAAAGGGACATTCCGTTTCTTTTTGAATACCGGTTGTGCACCGTCCTTCACCTTGAACTTAGCTTTCATTTTAGTACATTTCCCAAGGCCGCCAGAAAAAACGTGGGGAAATTGTTGTTTGAGTTCCTTTTTTAGATTTACCAAATTGGACGTTGAACTTTGTATCTTGCGACAAAATGTACTCATGTACGCAAAGATTGAATTTTTCTATCCAATCAGTTCCAAATAAGTTGTCTGAAGTTTTTAATACATAGGCTTTGAGCTTTATGGTAACTCCATTTAGTGTTAATGTAAGTATTACCTCGCCTAAAATGTTAATATTTTCGCCAGTTACGGATTCTTCTGTTTTATCCGTTTTTAATAGTGTCGGCTTGTTCAATTTTCGCCAAGTACGCCAGTTAATGTTTGAAATATCAGAACCCGAGTCAAGCTGGAATTTAATGGACTTATTGAAAATATCCACTGTTACATATTTTCTTAAAATCCTATCAACAATATTGCCAGATTGATCTTGCCTGATTTTATTTTTGGGTTTTCTCGTTCTGTTGGCGTACCAGTACGAAGTTAAAGTATGACCACTTTTATTGCAAGTTTTGCAATATTTTTTGTTCTTAACTGGACAGAATTTCATCCAATGCCATTTGCCACAATGGTAACATGGTCCGGGCGGTTTCTTTAACCTATTTGAATTTTGGTTACTGCGTAATTTAGGACATGAGATTTGCCTTTTGTCTTTTTGAGGGGAATAGGAGGTAGACTTACTTCTGATTTTATTAATCAGAGTCACACCTGATTCCTCGATAGTGTTTGAGTCACGCTTTACAGATATTACTCTTTGATAGTCCTCTGCCAGTTTTTGGAGAGTCAATCCTTGTTCGTTATCAAGCTTAGTCAGTACCCGTCGTCTGACTTCGGCGTATTCTGCAGATACTAGACCTTGTGCGAAAACTAAGCACTTAAAATCATCGGCAGTCAGTTCGGCTAGTTTAAAATCATTACATAGCTTATTCACCAATGCTGCAAACGTTAGAAAATCTTACTGGTTGTCTTTGACTGTGTTCAGGCATTTCCAACGTTTGTGGAACAAGGTTGTGTTAGGCCCGAATAATTCCGATAGGAGATTAATCGTCTCTGAAAAATCCTAGTCAGTCGTTTTCTTGGGTATTATGAAGTCTACGAACCTACTATGTTCTGTAGTTCCCAGTTTTCTCAATAGAATACGTACCTTTTGTTACTGGGCTATTGTTCACAGTCTACGTTGAAAATATCTTCGTAGCGCCTGTAAAAAGCCTGGAACGTTTTGCCGTTCTCTGGTACGTATTCAAAGGTTTCTATTGAATTGTAAATTGTACTCTGGGAGAATATTGTATCTTTTTCAGAGTTTGAGCCTTTTAATGCATTTACGAGTAATTCTTTAAGTTGTTTCTGTTGTAGTTCAGCATTCTGAAGCGTAATTTTTTGGAATTCCGTTTGCTGTTTATGTAAATCCAAAAATACTTGTTGTCTTTCTTCTGTTTTTTGTTGCTGGTCCAAATTTAGTTTTAACATTTGGGCAAATACTTTTTGCAAATCTTCCATATTTAACAATGACAGTGCTTTTTTGTTGCTTTGAAACACGTGTACTAAACGGAGGTGCACAAAAAAAATCTTGATAGATTTGTTCTTTTTTTTTTCTTTTACAGAAAAAAATATGGACAGACAATAGTTAAACTAAACTAATTATGTGTGTTTAGCTTTTTTTTCCGTGGTTCCGTTAATTTTAACGTAATTGAATAATTTTTCACCACAATTATGTTTTTTTTTTTTTTTTATAGAGGTACAAAAAGAAGAAAACTCACCTCAGTGAATTTGAGGGGAGAATAATTTTATGTCCGAGTTCAACTCAGTTATATAAAAAAAATTTGGATAGTTTTTTTCCGAAAACTTGAGTATAATGGTAGTACTTGATCTTGGGTTGTCAGTTTTTTTTCCGAACAACTGTTTTTTTTTCTCTGTGGGTGTGTAGAAATCGTTCTCGTATTGGACAGACTTTAATATTCCGTAGATGTCGAAACGCTAGTTTGTCAATGGCGTTTGGTATTGTAATATATGTAGACGCTGGGTGTTTAGCTTTTAAATCGCTAATGTATTAATACCAGCTTAATTTCACGTTCAAGACTGTGTAGGTAGTTTCCGGTCTCACAATATATATACATCACACATTGTGAAATGGACAAAATCCGACAATTATTTGAGGACATTTATATGTTTATACGTTCTTTATTATAGATACAAATATTTAAGTAAATTCTCTGTTTATAATAAACATTATTAACGACATTTAACGACCTAAATGTCGGAGGATGCATATTTTCCATGAAAATTTCTCGGACATTCAGCCCGGGAAATGACGTTAATACTGTTTATTACAAACAGAGCATTTACTTAAATATTTGTAGCTATTAAAAAAAAAAATTATAAACATAAAAATGTCTTCAAATTATTGTCGGACTTTGTCCATTTCAAAATGTGTGACGTCATTTGTTTACATTTGGATGCGCATCGGACAGATATGAATGTACGAGAGAAAATCATGCATAATTATAGTTTCAAAACAGTAAGATCGACCTCGGTAACTGAAACGTTCCTCTGCGGCTCAATCGGCAAAGCACATCAGGCTATAGGACAGTTCCGTGTAGGATGAAGGACGCATAGTTAGAGGACGCATAGTTTCTATGAAAATTTCTCGGACATTCAGGCCGGTGAATGTCGTTAATACTGTTTATTATAAACAGAGCATTTACTTAAATATTTGTATGTGTAAAAAAATAAACGTGTAAATGTAAGATGTCTTTATATATATATATATATATATATATATATATATATATATATATATATATATATATATATATATATGCCGTTAAGGTGAGTCGAGTGATTTTCATTACATTTTTCTTGCTAGATTACTTTTGTCGTGAATATTTTTTATATCTTA
>OZ010573.1:92521019-92553519 GCA_963932145.1 Acanthosepion lycidas | reverse complement strand
TCGCCAAAATATTCCCCTTTCGTCTTCATTACAGCAGAAAATTTTAATGGCATTCTTTGGAAAAATTTCTCAAATTATAATCTTGTTAATTGATTTCATTCTTTTGTCAATTACTTTATGTGCTCTTTTTAAAATTTTTTCGCTATTCGTCAAGTATATCTTATTCTAATTCTGGAGGTGGCTTCAATCTTTTGAACTGTAGAATACATGCAAGCTTCTCTCACTGTATATTTGTATCTCTTCTACAGCTGTCATTGGAATATTGTCCTTGCAAAACCTGAGATACGGTGCCATACACTCATATACGTTATATTTATACATGTTTTATTTTCTCAGTAGATTTATTTATATTGACTTTACAGTATTTAGGGATATATATTGTAAAATCTCCATGATGCGCTCAAAAATCTTTTCTATGTTGAAATATATGCAATTCGTCACGTTATTTTTTCTCTTTTTAATGACAAGTTACTTTTAGGCATTTCACCTAGTTCATTTTTTCCCAAAAAATTTTATCTGTCGCAGTATTTTGGAAAATCGTCTTTTTTTAATTTTTAAATATACGACCAAAGATATATGTTCAGCGAATCATATCATATTTCATAAAATTCTTTTCTTAAATTATTTATTGTTTCGTAATCGATATGTTCGAAATTGTGAATGTGTTTATGATTTATCTGCCTTCATTCTCCTGACATGTCGTCAGATCCTGACAGCACGTCTGGAAGGAACCGTATTTTCCATGGAAAAAATCAAGAGATATGAATATTATCAAAACAATAAAAAAAAAAAAATTACATGACAAGAAGCATTCTTTAAGAATATTAATAAATTTTCCTCTTTTTAAAGATTTTAATTTGCTTGTTATTTCTGCTTTTCTTCCATGTTGTCCTCTTTAGAAAGAAATTGTTATAAAATAGCAGAAGAGTTTATTAAAAATCATATAGCGTTACGTCTAAAGAAATTCACTCGTCACTAATTGTTTTCTTGTTTTTGCTTATTTCACTGTCCGATCACAGTGAATAATTCTGAATGCAAATACACACTAAAATGATATTTTCTATTGTATTTGTTCGTTTTTTAATGTTCCTCGTTTGTTATCAGGTATATTATGTGTATTTATTTGATATTTGAAGCTTTACTCTCTTATCTTCCATATTGTCAACAAGAAATTTCACCGATATTTCTCGCTTTGTCTCTTTCAGCGCATATATATACATATATAATTGTTTTGTATCTATTCTTTGATCCTCCTCAACCCTTTCTCTCTTTGTCTCTTTCAAATTTATACATACATACATATATATATATATATATATATATATATATATATATATATATATATATATATATATATATATAGCGACGGAGAGAGTGAGCGAAAATGGGAAAATGAGGAATATTGAAATGCTTTTATAATTGAAATTTTCCTCTTTATATTTGCAATTTTATTTTGGGACTTAATATTTACAGTCTGCCTCCGTATGTAACATTTATTCTTTCAAATTTGATTTCGATCTTTTCGTTATTATTATTCACATCCTGCAGACATTTTTTGTAGTTCGCTATTTCATTTTAATTTTATCAGTATAATATTCTTACACCAAGTCTCTCAGTTGTTGCTTTACTTTTCTTTCTTTTTTCTTTTCTCTTTTTTCTTTCTTTCTTTCTTTCTTTCTTTCTTTCTTTCTTTCTTTCTTTCTTTCGCCCTTTCTATCTTTTTCCTTATTTCTTACATCAAAACAGTTAATATTGTCTTTTCTTTATTTTTCTTACTTTCCTTTTTTCTTATTTTTCTTTTCTTTTCTCTTCTTTTTTCTCTTCTATTCTTTTCTCTTCTTTTCTTTTCTCTTCTTTTAATTATTTTACTTGTTTTGTGCATTCTATGCTTTCTTAATTCCGTCCTTCTGTTTTCTTTCTTCCATATTTCTGTTCTTTCTTTCTTAATTCCATTCTTTCTTTCTTTCTTTCTTTTTTTCTTTCTTTGAAAACTTTGATTTCTTTAACTAGTTAGTTTCCTTCTTTCTTTCATTCTTTCTTTCTTACTTAAATTTATTTTCTTCTTCCTTATTTCTTTAATTTCTTTCGAATATATTGTCTTGGACGTTTACACTTTGTATTTCTTTCTTTCTTTCTTTCTTTCTTTCACTATAACAATCAATATTGGATTTTCTCTCTTTTTTTGTTTTCTTTTTGTTTCTTTTTTGTTTGTTTCTTTCTCTCTTTCATTTTTTATATCTACGAATATCTGTGTATCGAGAGAGACGATACTGACATTTCTTTCATTGTGAGTCTTTCTTTCTTTATTTTCTCTTTCCGATATTCCGTTCTCTTTCTTTCTTTTTTTCTTTCTTTCTTTCTTTCTTTCTTACACCATAAAAATCAATATTTTGTTTTCGCTCTATTTTTTTCATTGGTTTTTCTTTCTTTTTCTTTCATTTACTTTTCCTTTTTTTCTCTTTTTCGTTGCTTGTTTCTCTCTTTCTTTATATGTGTCAATCTGTATGCATTTTTCTTATTTCATACTTTCTTTCTTCCTTTTTTTCATTCTTTCTTTCTTGTTCTTTCTATCTTACATCTAGAAACCCAATATTCGCTTGGGAATCTCAGACAATGCTCGTACAAATTTACAGGACACTGATTCACGATTTTTTTCATCCTTTTTTTTCTCATGTTGTTCAATGTTTACGTAAAAGAAGCCGCTAGAATGTCAAGCGACTTGTACAGACAATAACATTCTGGTGGGCACTCGTAAAATGATATTAGCACTAAATGACATCACGAATCACAATCGCCAGTGATCAAACCAATCCTGACTAGGACGTCACGCTGTTGATAGCTTTCAGACTTGGCAAATCTACAAATATATAGATAACATCAATTATTTAAAATAGTTTTACATTTATTGCCTTTAGCGAAAAAAAAAAAAAAGTAAACGTTTGAGTGACTTCTTAATATTTAATTCTTTCTGATGTGATATTATTCGAAATATTTAGGAGGGTAAAATAAAATATTGTAAATAATTTTTATAATTCTGAACTTAATATTTTACCAGCTTGAGTCTTAACCACAGTTTTACCGGTGGCAGAGAAAATGACGTAATACCCAGCCACCGTTTGAATAGTGCTACAGAAAAATGACGTAATGAGTACCTACCGTTATTTATTAAGGCTAGAATATAACACACACACACACATATATATATATATATATATATATATATATATATATATATATATATATATATATAATAAAATAAATAAGGAATAAGAAACATTTACCGCTCTAGTATGTTTCGCTCCTATTAAAACTTCGTCAGAGACTGAGATACGAAGAAGAAGAAGAAAGAAAGAAATTGTGGTATTTCTTTCTTTTGTGTTTTCATTGGTCAATCGTTTATCACTTGCATTCGACTCTTTTAAACGAACGTTAGCATAATTTGTGTCGTTCCGAATTCAAGAACAGATGTCGCGTCCCTCCGACTGAAATTTTCAAGAAATTAATGGATTCCAAGCTTAACTGAAATTTCTTGAAACTTCGGATTAACACGCCATTTCTCCTTATAAGTTACAACCATTATCCCTCTTTGTTTTTTGTTATTGTTCTTAATACTTCGGTAATTAACATTATTCCTATATTTTACTTATTCTTTATAAATATAACGTTATGTCTCGAATATTGATTCTACTTTTTTCTTATATTTATAAATTTATTCTCATTAAATGTAAATTTATTTTTATTTTAGTTTTATAATTAAATATTTTAATTATTAATTACTGTTATATTTATATATATTTTTATATTTATTTTTCTTCTCTTTACATCTATAAATATTTAATATTTATATTTACATTATTTTAATATATTACTTTTATTTTCTTATTTATAATTACTTATCACAATTTTCCTTTTTCATACTTGTTTATATAAAGTTACCAACTTCATTCGTTTTCCTTTACGTTTTAAATATTTTGTATTATTTTTTTATATACATTTCGATGTCTCCAATATACTATAGTATCTATATAACGATGCTTTCACGAGACCCAGGATATTTGAATATGTTAATGATCGTAACGAACAATTCATATCATGATAAGTACCTGAGGATTATAATGAACACGAAACTCGGAGTCGATGTAAGGTAAAATGTATATTCATTAATATATATATATATATATATATATATATATATATATATATATATATATATATATATGTGTGTGTGTGTGTGTGTGTGTGTGTGTGTGTGAAGGGCTAACAGCATTGAGGCTCAAAAGTGTCTCAATCTGCTTACAAAGTGAGTGCTGTAGCACCTGGGCATATCTAAATTATACTATTAGTCAATACAAACTTGCATGCGCTATATATTTATATTTTTCAATAGAGAGTTTGGAGAAAGACATAAAATTCTTAAAATAAGTAAGACTTCAGTGGGCGGCTTATAAATAAAATTATAGTGTTTTGTAAAAATAGATGTCGAATGTTTTATTCGTCTGCTGATGGCTGCACACAATGCCTATATTTTAAACGCCATCATCCCTTTGCAGGTGAGTAGAAATTAACTACCCAATAACATGATCTTCCTATGTAGTCACACATAAAAGATGTTCCTTTAGAAGGAAATTTCGACTGGCTATTTCAAAAGAAGCTAGAAATAAAAAAAATCAGTGAAATGTTTTGGGAGAAGTATGTGGATTGTTAATCAAGAGATTGCTTTAATTAACGAACATAAATCGGACTGATATAAACAGAGATAATTACGAGATCATGAAGAGATTATATCTGTAAAACAACTGTTAATTTATCACCGCTACGGAACAAGAAATAATGGTAATATGGCAATCTTTGAAGCTCTCAGGTATAATTTAGCTTCAGGACATTCAGTAAATAAACAAAAAAACTTCCGCCAAAATAACCGCCAGAATGGACAACCCACAAAGCACCACTGACTCATATATATATATAAATAGTCGATAAAAAAAAACCAATATTCGCGGCCTGTCGATTGCATCTAGCATGAAACTGTCTTTTGCCTCTTAGTGTTGACTTCAGTTTTCACTTGTATATATATATATATATATATATATATATATATATATATATAAAACATTAATACAAATAAAATTCATGACTTAGATGACTGATGTATTCTTTTCCTTGACTCCGTGGTTCCATAGACGAACATTTTTGCAAACATTCCGTGCACTCGTCAGGACGTTTCAGCAAGTACCTAACGAATATCTATGTATCTATCTATCTATCTATCTATATATATATATATATATATATATATATATATATATATATATATATATATATCTGTAAGTGTGTGTGTGTGATGACTCTACTTTGTTATTGAATCATTGAATTCAGAGTTGACAAACATGCCTAAAGGACTAATTTTTTCTCGGCTCTTTACCTAAACATGGGTGGGAGAAGAGAGGGATTTGTACATTCCCAAAAGGCATTTGTAGTGAACTCGACTGGTTGGAATTCGAAACTCTATTATTGAACAAAATTTATAAATTAAAACAGCACACAAAATACACACTATATATATATATATATATATATATTATATATATATATATATATAACAATTCTTCGCAATGATTCTTCTCCTCCGGTTATCGATTTGCAAAAAAAACAACATAGTTTACAAATTTAAGTGCCCTTTGGCAGATTTTATCTCCAACGAATTCAATAATATTTATGTTGCCCACACAACAAACTCGCTTTCAAGACGCTTGACACTACATTTGAATGAAAACTCTAACATTTTTAGGCATTTAAACAACATGCCAGGCCGCACACACAATTCCGTAAAATTCATGGGGAAAACACAAATATACTTAAACATGAGAACAATAAACAAAAACTAAAAATTCTTGAAATTATATACATAAAACAGTTGAAACCTAACCTAAACAAAATCAAGTATGTAATCTCCACAAATATCCTTAAATGTCTATAATTTGTAACAGAATCCATTGGTTTATAACAACGGCTTCCCATACTTAATATTTCTCGAATTCACTCTCGCGTGGTCAAGTGTGACACCATTAGCTGCGGTGCGATTTTCGCTTTTAGCGTCGTATATGCACGTGTTTATCGTTACTTGGAAATCATCCATATAAACAATAACAGACTATCATCATTGTCTTGTCCGTATATTGCTTAATATATTGTACAGTAATTGACATCTTTAATAATGGCTTATAAAAGCCGAAGGCTTAGATTGGATTAAAAAATATGGATCAATACTGGGATTTTCTTTCTTCGTTTAATGATAATGTTATTAAGCTTATCAGACGCTATGAAAAGAATGTACATACAATAAATAGGCAACAATTGTCTATATTATTCAATGAAACATGTATGAACATATATATATATATATATATATATATATATATATATATATATGTGTGTGTGTGTGTGTGTGTATTGTGTGATTTTGGATGCTGTTTTTAGATTATATATTTTGTTCAAAACATATATATATATATATATATATATATATATATATATATATATATATATATATATATATATATATATATTCAATTAATAATTTTGGACTGCAAGTATAGAGCATTACTGTTCAAAATAGATTAAACAATTTTATTAAGCAAAAAATATATTTTTCTCTTAATTTTTGCATGTTTGTAATAGTTTTCCTATTATTATTATTATTATTATTATTATTATTATTATTATCATTATGAGAAATTTGATATCATTTAATGAAAGAACCATTGGGAATTACATCTAATTTAAGATTGTAAACGAGATATATAGCAATATCTTGCCGAGAATCAGGATGAAAATGCAAATTTCTTCGTTATCCCGAGAATAAAATATGAAGAACAAAAAAACATAAGTATAATAAAAATTAATTTAAATAACTTCAGAGAGGCTAAAATGATTAATTTAATGATAATTTCTATAAATATTCTTCTATTTCCTCATTATTTATAAGCAGTGTAACAATGGAAAGAATACTTTATTTTTTTTATGAAAGAACAAGAAAACAACGACTTTCCTTCAGATCTCTTATCAGCCTTGCAGGTTTTGTGATATGAAAATAAAAACTTGACATTTTCCAAGTATGTTAATCTCGGATTTACCCCAAAATACTGATTTCCGTGTTCCAATATAGTCCGCATATATAAAGAATATATATTTTTCCAGATTATTAATATTGTTAAGTCGATTGAAGGGAAACGATTAATGGTATTTAAACATGTTACATAATTTAGTCTAGTCGAGTACTTTTAAATTCTAGCATTTTGTTTTGCATCACACTAATGCGTGTTGAAATATTCACAGTATTTAGCATTGCTGAAGTAATGGCTAACATTTCTGTCGATATTTCAAACTCTACGTTTCGTTCAATTTCGCAAACCAGTCGATGAAATTTGAAGAAGCTGGTATGTTTGGAAAAATACTTTGACAAAACCCTACTTCACGGTTTAATGATTTCCTTAATTTAATTTAATAGGGATATATAGTAAACAATATTATTTAACATTTCTCTTTCTTTTGTTTGTCTTTTAAACAGCGAATAATAAATGGTTAGGAATTTTTGCTTTTGACCATTCAGCATACAACTAGCCATACGTATATATTTCTTTCTGGTGCCAAATTCCCGCTTTTTGAAGTGTTTAGCTTTGTGATGTGTTTATAGTTATCGCAAGCGCAGGACGATCTGGAAACTGGATTCTTGTTAAAAGAAAATTGTTCTTTGTGAGGTGTGTTGTTTTGCTGATAATGTGGGTTGCATTGGGATGCCTGGTTTGTTTGTTTACATATATATAAATGCGCATTCACACATGCACATGCCCATAATGCATAAACACACACATACACGTATACATACATATTAAAGCTGTTGGTGATCTTTAGATTGTTAAATCAGCCTACTCTAAGTAGATCCCTGCCCTTCTCTCCACCAACTTATATTCCGTAATGTGCTTTGTTGTTTTTGTGATGATCGGTATGGCCCCGCTCTTAGATTCAACGTTGAAGACTGCGATATAAGCGCACAGTCAGTGCATTTTCTTCTCAATTAATCCTGTTATCAAAACCTTTGTCAAATATATTACAGTGAAGCACCATTGCGTTTAGATTGTTGTCATGCAGAATATTACTGCCGCGTACATATAATCATTTTTGAGGTTTCTAGATTTTTGGCCGGTTTACTTCTTATATATTGACAATGCCCTTCTAATACACTGACATAGCACAACACTACAAGAAATTGTCTATAGACTAAACATGATGTGACACTCAATCAATTTCGCCTACGAAACAATACATCTACGCCTTATATATACAAAATCATGATTTTTCTTTCATTTTTGGTCATATTTTTCTCATATTATGCTTTTAGTAATTTATACAAACTAGATGTTTTTCTTGGAATCCTCACAGTACTTAGTATTGTTGAAGTTATCGCTAACATTTTTTGTAGATAATTACAAACTCTACGTTTCGTTCAATCTCGCTAACCAATCGATGAAATTTGAATAAGCTGAATTTTCTGGAAAAATACTTTAACAAAAAGCCCTACTTCGCGGTTTTTACGCACACTAGTAAAACCAACTGTTTTTGCACCCCCCCCCTTACCTGTGTTCACTTCTCTCTAAAATTTGGTTTTGATCGGTCAGTGTATGGCTATTTCAGAAGGTATGAGGGATGGACGCACTAACAGAAATCACAGTAATTTATAGACGCTTAGGTACGTTCTACATTTCGATTTTATGAAACCTTTTATTTATTAGGTTGGTGCAAAAATAATTTCGTTTTCTAACATATGTTACTATGTGAGAAAACGAAATTATTTTTGCACCAACCTAATAATTTGAGAAAGTATAAAATATATATCAGCTACCAAAACGAAACGGTAGCACATTGATTAATATCCATTCTCGCAGGCGAATTTTCATATATAAGGTATTAGACATTCAGTTGGTATCCAGTTTCCGTGGCCTTTGATTAAATAGAATTTAGTATCGAAGGCAATATTAATATTTAACAAGGTATCTTTCTTTTTAAATACCATGACACTTCAAGATGTAGGCGAGCCTTACACTCAACCAATTTCTTTTTTTTTATTTTAGTATATGTGAATGACATTTTACCTGTAGTTGAGGGGAAACAATTGGATTTTGCTTTTGTTTGAAAGTGAACGCAACACAAATATACCAGTATGACTGCAAGGAATAGATCTACTAGCAATAACTGGGAAGCTTATTGAAGGCAAAGGAATTAGAAGTGATATGATTAATAACATTTCTTTTTAAAGTACGAGAAATATAACTGAAGAAATACTTATATTACGTAGATTACGCAAATGCCTTTGATAAGATACAGCACAAATTGCATTGGCAAGGATGAAATTTCCCGTTTCCTTATATGGAAAATTTCAATATTCATTGACTGAATAGCATAACTGTCAGTTGATTTTATATACATCGCAACCGATGCAGGCAAAATGATTGGCTCCTTGTAAGCTCCAGTAAGTACGTGACTCCCCATGCTTTACTCTACCGTTACAGTCAGATCAAGCAGAAAATGGAGGATTGTTGTCATATTTGGGCTTGATAGAGTTAAAAAGCGAATCCGAGTCTTAGTAAGTGACGAATTATTTTCCAACCTCTCCCTCACAGACAGAATGCGGCAAGACTCTCACTGCTTCTCGCTACCGGCATCAAAAGTGCTCAGACAAACTGCATTTTGTGGTTTCTCTAGTTGCAACCTTCACGGCTAGGACCGGCCATGCCACTTACATTCTAGCAAATAACCTAAATTCCCTCCGTATTCTATCAGTGGGAAGTAAGTTCCACTTTAACAACTTCATCCTGTGAACTACTGCTCTGTGGAACCGACGTCCAAGAAGATGTTTCCCCGATCTTTACAATCTTATCCTGTTCATGTCTAGGGTTAACAGTTATCTTTCTCTCCTTTTTCTTATAAACTACACCGTAACGTAATCTTAAGTGGGTCCCGGGTCTTGTACAGGTCGAACCTTACTGTGAAAAAAAATTTCTCTAAAAACAGTTTTTCAGAAAAAGAGGTTTCTCGGGTTATTCTGACTATTAATGAGGGCTTCCTTATTAACATTTTGTCTGAAAGAGTGTAAAAATCATGATTATGTCATTATTTTCTGTTGCAATCTAGGGAAGGTTACTGAACAGAATAATTAAACGGAAGCTGGTAAAGTAAGGTAATATTCAGGACAAGAACAATACATTTAAGATTCGTCAGCGGCAAGTAGAAGTAGTAGTCAACGGCTAAAAGTGAGTCAAATGAATACCACAATGAATCTCCTACTGCAGGATATCTACCAATCGCCTCACTCGGGCAGATGTGGCACAAGTCTGAATATAATGTGGGGTATCCGAACCCATAGGCTCGGTCAAAAATTCACCGTAGACACCGTATAAAATGGGATCGGGTAGCTATTTCCCGAGAAGAGACTCTGCCCTTCGACATAGCCTCGTCTGGGGAACCTCTCTGCCCGGAAGCAGATAGTTTGACCAGAACAGTTGGAGACAAATCTCCAACTTCAGACCAACTACTGTATTTATGTGAATGGGGACATACCCATTATCGTGCGTTGGTATTCTACAAGATTTTCTTTTGTAGTTACATGCGAAATCTATTGTAATTGTTGCCGCTAGAGAAAAGCTTCAACTGATTAGGCTGCTCTTTTACGTTAATATTCTATATTTATCATTCCGTACCAACAAACCGTCGGGTCCGAAGAAGAATATTATTTTTCACACGAAATCATGTTTAGTCATAGATGGTTAGTTGATTTTTAGAAGCATATCAACCTTCATGGCTAATTTAATGCCGAAATCTAAATATTTTGAATACAATTCTATGCCTTCAGTGAAATATATTTTAAAGACCATTGTATGCCTTCAAATTCAGATAAAATGTATTGTTAGTAATTCTACTGTAAATATGTATTTTTGGTAATCGTTTTATATGCAAAATGTAGTGCTGGTATTTGGTACTATAAAATGTATTTTATACACTCATAGTTGATTTGTTTTTTTTTGTTTTTTTTTTCTGGGTTGGGGTTCAATATTTTCCCATAGCTTGGACGCTGATAGCTGCAGGATTTACTTCATTCTCACACACATGACCGTTTTAGCCGTAGTTTTGAGAAAACCGTTGTATACTACTGACAATCTCGACTGCATTGAAACTCTAGAAAATATTACGTGAAATATATTTACATGGGAAAAGTATTCAAAAAATATCTCAAATTTATTATGCGCAAACAGCGAACGGATAGAGGTAGAGTTCAATTAGTCCATAACAACATAAATATGTGTAAAACAAACCAGCGTTCACTTACAATGTGTATTGACCCTATACAGCGAGACAATACTCAAAGAACGAGAACACTTTTGGTTATTTATTATAAACGGACATAACCCTGACAACATAATCTTTACAGCTCATGGATAACATTGTGGTAATGACTCATAAAAGAAAAAAAATCTTATATAAGATTATAATAAAATGTAAGAAGAAAGGTCACATTACTAATTATATGAGAAAAGGAATCATTGCTGTCAGCAAATTATCCCATGGTGAGCAAGAGATATTGGGAAAGCTTCAGTTGAAGGTGGTACAATAATTTAACGGCTACGCCATTCTCACACGCCTCTATCTATTTAAAAAGTTTATCTTTTTCTACCTCTCTCATTATCTTTATATATATATATATATATATATATATATATATATATATATATATATATATATATAGAGAGAGAGAGAGAGAGAGAGATATGTGTGTGTGTGTGTGTGCTGTCTGAATAAAAGATCAAATATAGTGAAACGCAGCAGGATATGGTGAAACTTGATTTGTTGTTTCATTAATGCATTTCTCGTGCGATTATATATATATATATATATATATATATATATATATATATATTTATGTATTTTAGATTGACATCTGTTCCCTAATTGATCTTTTTCCTAATATATATATATATATATATATATATATATATATATATATATATATATATATATATATATATATATATATATGAACAGCAAATTTACGTTTAAAAATCTTTCAATAAATATGAAAGACAAGACAAATTTTCATTATTTTATTTAGTTTTGCCAGTATTCTTACGTTTTACTGTTTGGTGGCTATAAGGGAATAAACGTCCTTATTCAAAACAACACAAAAATAAAATACAACATTCAATGCATGAAAAGAAACAAATCATCCTTGAAAATGAAGATATATATATATACATATATATAAAGTTTTTTTTTTCTTGTACGACAGAATTATATTACTGTAAATGCGTATTTTATTGGGCTCATCTGTTTGAGTTGCTATTTAATTTGACTGAATTACTCTAATTAAAACAGCCGACCTAAAATTTGAAAGGTTGTGCGCCCGGGAGTATTGAGAGATGCAACAGTTTTTTTTCTTTTTTTCCTTCCATCATCTAAGTTACATTTGATCTAAACTGTGCCACTATCAGTTTTCTCATGGAAATCAAACTCGAGAGTTTCGAATTAACTCTTTAAGGAAAGCACGTTTATCATTGGCCTTTATGCACTTAAAGACAGACTATCAGTTTAAATGTACAGACTTATTTATTCATTATTTTTTAACTGGTAACAAATATATATTTTTTTTTATATTAAAATGAAAATATTTTCCCCATTGAGCCACCTAATTGCGTCGACATTCTAAATTTTGTCTTTAATGCTCATTGTTTGCATTTTTTGTCCAAATGTTGCCAAATCTTTTTATGCCTGAATGTAGTGGAAGTCTGAAGCATTTGATGATGGTCAATGCATGATGGAGGATATTTTAAATGTCGTCTGTTTGATACGTAACTAAAACATTGTATTAAAAATATGGGGAAATATTTTTACTTCGTTATTAATTCTGGATGCACTAAATAACTGTATTTGATGGAATTCTCATCTGACAATAAGGATTCATATTTTGCATACATTAAAATTCACAAGCTCGTTAAGCTAAGGTGTGATATCAAATAAGGAGGAAATCAAATTTAATGAAAAAATTACGCCTGGTACTGATATAAAAAAGAAGATATATGCGTTTCTCTGTGTATATGCTAACGTGAATATGTTTACAAAAGACACACACACACAAAAAAAAACAGGCACACTTATATACTTGTGTGCTGCTTGTGGGAAATTATAAAAATGCATTTATTTCAAAAGCATAAAATAATTTCAAACATAATTGCATTTATTGTCCATGAATTAACTCTCAAATGAAAATTACTTAAATGGATCTAATAAAATACATTGAAAAATTTAGATCGGAATTAGGTTCATGATTACGTGTCAGAATGCAAATAGTACCTGCAAAATACCATATATATATATATATATATATATATATATATATATATATATATATATATGCATACAAACACACATATATATGCACACATATGCAAACACACACTAATACTGATATGTGTGTGTATACACACACACATATACACACACACACATATATATGTGTGTGTGTGTGTGTGTGAGTGAATTCAGTTTAGCATATGAAGAACAGATTAAAATACTGATAACATGGTATCATATGAAGGCACTTCCGAGAACAATGTCGATCAATATCTATCATGTCCTTATAATTTATTTTTTGCTATACCTTGTTAAGCCTATATTGTTATGTTTTGCAAAGTACAACTTAAATTATGTTTATATGATCTAGACAGACTCATGTCTATATCGGTATATATATATATATATATATATATATATATATATATATATATATATATATATATATATAGAGAGAGAGAGAGAGAGAGAGAGAGAGAGAGATAGCTAGATAGATAGATAGATACAGATAGAGCGATAAATATATATATATATATATATATATATATAGTAGATAGATACTATATATGTCTTTTTTCATTAGCACATTAATCGCTTTTCTTAACTCTTAGCAAATTTTCAATATGGGTTCCTGTTTATTATTAACATATTTCTTGATTACTTTTCATGTTTTTCAAAGGAAATGCGTCATCGGCTGACAATTTTAAATAATTTAATTCCTTACTTCTATTAAATTATTCCCGTTCTTTATTTGTATAATATATTGTTTCTCTTATAATGCATTGATGACAATATCGGTTTCTCTATTATTTTCTTTTCTTTTTCAATTTTTATTTTCTGTATATATTTTTTTACACATGATGTTTTCCAAAAATCTGTTTTTCATTAATTTAAAACCATTTCAATAACTACGGATTAAGAGATTGTTAACATTTTCTTCATTAGTTTTTTTGTTTTCACTTCGGATTACTTTTGTTCTCTATCTATTTTTGTCGCTTTTTAAATGATGTGATTTTTGTCATTCGGCGAATTCCTAGTTTTTGATTTCGTAGCACCAGACGATAGCATTTGATGAAGGGTCATCTTAAATATTGTTTTAAGGTATTGAGAGTTAATATTAGATGGTCTTACAAATCAGGCGACGGAATCCAGATTTCCCATGTAGCTATGTTGCAACCTAGGAAAGTTTAACTAATGGGGCGTAACCGAAACGGTGGTTGGAAAAGAAGTGCTAATCTTTATAGCATCAACAAAATACAATACTCTCCAGCGGCGCAAAGTAGGTAAACCACTGCCAGAGTTGGACTAGTTAGACAGCATACTATTCCCACTTATAATAGTGTTCAACGTATTTATGAGGATTGGGGCATTCCCATTAGTGTTCATATATACGGTATATAACATTATGATATTAACGTATTTCTACTCCGATTTTAACTCTACGGTCATTTTGATGGCTTCGATTAGACGTACAATAATAAATATAATAATCGTAAAATTACCTTATACTTCTCGTCTTAGTTTTAGCGTCTACGACATTGAACATAATAGTACGCTGGTCTTCCTTGGCAAATCCCAGTTCGTTTTACATTTATTCTTCATCAGTTTATTAAGAAAGTTAAGATTTTCGACATAACGCAGCCGATTGTTATGGGCAACTCTATTTTGGGGAATAACTGAAAACAGAATATTGGTAGCTAAAGTAACGTGAAGTTAAGAAACATTTGTTTTAATTCAGAGTTTTTCATTTCATAGCATTGCTGCATCCAAGGCTATTGGGTCTCTTATCTATTTTGCTATTTAATTCAATATCTAAATGAATTTATACTTTTTCAAAAGGCATTAGTGCAAACATTTATGCATTCTTAAGTCAACATAAAGTTAAGCAGAAATAAGTGGTATCCTACCTGATGATATATATATATATATATATATATATATATATATATATATATATATATCAGTGAGAGTGATAGATAGATAGATAGATACAAACAGACAGACAATGAGTGATAGAGAATGAGTTAGACAATAAGATAGATAGTGAGCGAGAATGAGATAGAGAGAATGTGTTATATACAGACAGTGATAGAGAGATGGAGAGAATGTGATAGATAGACAGATAGATATATAGAGAGCGACAGCATGTGATAGACAAATACATATATCGAAAGGCGGAGAATGTGATAGATAGACAGATAGATATATAGAGAGCGACAGCATGTGATAGACAAATACATATATCGAAAGGGGGAGAATGTGATAGATAGATAGATAGATAGATAGATAGATATGACTGTTATATATTAATATAAGAGTCAAATACGAACACTCATGTAAAATCTGAGAGATTGCTATAAAATTTACCTGTCCATATATTTTATATCTAGCAACGGAGAACTAAATAAAAATTTCGATAAGTGGCAACTAGATTGGTCTGAACAGAATGTGACTGACAGCTGCATAGATATAACTAGACAGTTTGATTCTGCAATTTAGAGATTAGTCATTATCATTTCAAAACTTAATCGAACTACTGATCTCAATCTGTTTATTGTTTTTCGCTATAAAAAAATCGGTTTAATCGATACATTCTATGGAATACTACAGCCGTAGTACCATTTTTTATCGTTCCTTCAGCTGTTTTTTTTTTCTGGTGGGTAATGTTAACTAGGGAAAATTTAGTGTCATTACCCATAAATAAAAGTCCAGTTCTTCTTTCCTGCTGTAATTTACATTCAAACCTAAAACAGTGCATTGCCGCCATATCTGCTATGAAGATACCCAATCAGGTATCGCTAGACTCAACAGCGTTCAAATGCGTTTTAAAGGTAATAAACAATTTTCTAACCTTAAAACTACTTTGACGCAGACGAAACATTAAGAACCTCTCTACTCAAGCCCTAGGGCCATGGAAAATGTTCTCATGTGCCACATTCCTTAGTTTCACCAATTCAGATTTTTAAACTTGAAAACAGCTATGCCATGTGCACAAGCGCGAATCACCACTTCGTTTTCCATTGATAAAAAAAAAAGAATTTCCATTCGAACAGTTACTTTCCTAAGCCTGCTGCTTTTGGGGAACAGACAACCGTGTGGTTGCTTACCCGACACCGACAGTCTTAACATCTTCAGGCTTAGAGTAATCATTTATCTATTCTATATATCCTCATTATCTATTAGTCTTACGTCTATTAAGCAACCCCATTCAGTAACATTCTACCTTGTGTGGTTCTAGGACCTTTTATTGGTTGAACAATAGAATTTTTAAAAAGCAGAAGAATTTAATTGAAACGTTGGTATAAAAATATAAGCGGAAGGGATCACTGAGATAGAGAAGAGAGAAAATACACGGCGCGGCAAAAGTAACATCTTTTTTTTTTGCGAACTGTGGTGGAGAGGACGACGGGGAGCAATTGAATAGCCATTATGATCACCAGATCTAAGACCACTTGATTTTGCTGAACGGTTTTGCTTACATGCTCAAAAAGATTCTGAATATTTTTTTTTAATTAATGTAGAAATGTGTCATAGGCTTTGTAAAGGTGTTGCATTGAACATGAAGAGGAGCATTTTGAACACATTTAGATACTTTGTTGATCATAACTCTTTTTAAAAATACATTTATAAAACGAAACAGTAGAGGTCATTTGTGATGTAACCCTGGCTTCATTACGAATTTCGGGTGTTGCAATATCAGATATATTCTGCCTGGTGTTCCAGGTCGCCTCCCTGCATAATTTTCTCCGCGATGAAATTTGGAAAAACATTCTTCAAATATACATTATTTAAATTCTGATACATTTGAAGAATCTATATTTTTGAGATGAGGTATTATGTACACTATTTAAATTATTCGGACTATTGTCCTCATCTTTGTTGCCATATTTATTACAACGTTTCGGCCGTTGTACACTCTGGCCTTCTTCAGGCGCTTAAAAGTGAAAAAAAAACTTCTAGGACATATGGTACATTGGATAAAAGCGTTGGTTAGATCCAGTAACAGGAGCCAAAGTGTTTCACTTCAATATCTGTTTTAAATGATTATCACGCTTAACCAGATATTGAACTCACACACTTTGGGTTCTTTCACTGGAACTAACTAACGCCTTTATCCACTGTGCCATGTTTTCTTGGCGGTGGAGAATTTGGAGAGGGGAATTAACAGGAGATAACTGATAACTGACATCCATTAGACATGGCACGTGGAACTAGAACAATCTACACTAGTGAGAGACATAAATGGTTCAGTTCGACATTCCAACCACCTGAAGAAGACCATAGCTTACAACGGCCGAAACGCTGTAATAATTGTGGAGACAAAATGAGGACAATAGTCCGAATAATGTAAATAGTGTACATAATACCTCATCTTAAAGATATAGACAGATTCTTCAAATGTATCAGGATTTAGATCTCGTTTGTATAATGGCATTGGGGATATGCATTAGCCAATCATAGACTGTGTTGCTTGCTATCCACAGGTATAAGTTTAATGGTGCGATTCCGCGCGCCCTCCTGTATGCCACCCCGGTGCATTCATCATCAAAAAGTTTTTTCACTTTTAAGGTCACCCTCTCTCTCATATATATATATATATATATATATATATATATATATATATATATATATATATATATATATATATATATATATATATAGTAAATCTCACTCGACGCTGCACTAAATGCCATATTAGAGTACGTTCTCCTTAATCTACGTACATGTATTAACTTACTAACCCTTTTAAATTTTATTTGGGCACTTCGACGTAGTTAGCAAGGTTGGCTCGCTAAAACAATTAAAACTGAAGAGTGAGTTCGGTGGTCACGAAATGTCCCATGCTTTCGACTTTGTGTCACGTCTTAGCTACGCTTAGAGAAGCAGCATAAAAAATTATGTCGTTTTTATGTGACATATTTTCTTAAACTACTGTAATTTATTTTTGTGCATTTTTTTTTGCGTAACAATAGTTAATAAATAAAAAAAAAGCCATTAGTTTTGCCGTACCCAGAATGTTTATACAGACTGTTGTTTGATCTGTTACAAACATAGCAACTTCGTGAACTACACAGACCAGAAAAAAGGTAGAGATTTAATGAATAAGGTGTGTGATATAAATTGTACAGTCGGATGTGACGATTATGAGGATATGGAGGATAGGTAAAGAATGTAATTTTTTATGCCATGGTGCTTCAGAAATTTGGTGAATATGGCCCTGCGCAAATTTATTTTACTTATTAACTAAAAATGGTTTTGATAACATGAGTAACATTGTAGCTTTCCAGTATTTAGTAACTCTCCTGCATGCAAATTGTCCAAGATAAATGAATCTGGATTTAGTGCGATTTGAACAAATATTAAACTTGATCTTTTCTCGAATATGAACGATTCAAATTAATCCCATATATTTATGAAAATAGAAAATATACATTTAACCAGAATTCTGATAGTTTTTCCCCACTTTCTCAGCTCTTTGTTGCCTGTATATAAAAGCACCATTTTCTCTGTGTTATTGTCTGTCTGTCTAAATCGATTTTCGTCTGCAAAGATCAATTAGCTTTAAACTTACTTAATTTGTATCATACACGACGACAAGGATTTACGTCAGTTAGGCAAAAACGGTTTTTATTGAATAGGTTTAGCATCTTCATGTAAATATTTTATTCTTCAAAATAATCATTATTTCATTTACCCTTTCCTTTATAAACAAAGACACACATAGAAAAAATAAGTTGTTAAAATTATCTTACAACTCGGAGCGTGTCCTTTCTTAGAACGATTATTGTTTGTAATTTTTTGTTCTACGAAAACCTAGAGACATCTTTATTATATTTGACTTGGAAACCTGCCAGGCATCAGTGGTTGGCAGGCTCGGGTTAGCGTAAATATTAATGCTAGGAGGAGTGCTAGCTATACAACAATACAAGAAAATCATCTTCTATAACTTGATTAGTCTGTTAAGGATATGCAGAAAGTATTACGAAGGAGCGTTAAATAATTGTATTGTTAAATTGTATCTAAATCTTCTCCCGAGTTAGATCCTGTTCTCACCAAACTCTACAACTATAGACTAGCTGACCACAACACAAAATGTAAAAAGAAAAGATAAAAATAACTTGTCAAAGGAAATGAGTAAGGTCTACCCCGCCCTCTGAGGCACATAATAAGGAAGTGGCGCCAGGAGAATCTGATAATCACGGGTCGAATAGAGGGAAAGAGAGTCAAGAGAAAAAAAAAAAAAGCATGACATATCTAGCGGGCTTAAGAAAGTGGATGACAGAACGTCGTCTGGGAGGTTTAGCAGGAAGGAACGTGTTGAGAGCTGCAAGGAATAGAGAGAGATGGAGAGCCATCATCGCCTACGTCCTGAAAGGACATGACACATAAAAAAAGAAAGTGGAAGGATTCTCTTACAGGGTCAAATAACCGGATGAGGAGAAACAATCAACAGTAACGAGCAACAAACTCCGATATATAATTTTAATAAGATTTAATTATAACAAAACGATACATGAAAACATTAATGCAAGTTAGTAAATGAAAATGTGTTTGCTGTATATTCCTGTTTGGAAAGATTTATGCGTTATATACCCGATTTAAATTGTCAAAGCCTACTTAGCTTTAGTCATTTGCCTGAAATAAAATAGATTTTTTCCTTTTCCCTCTATCCTTTTTCATATTTTTCTTTTGTTCTTTTTACTTACAGTTCAGTTCGTTTCGCCTGCGTAGCGATGTATTTTGATATATTATTTTTTTTTTATTCAGTGATAGGAGTTTTGATTCCAAAAGTTGGTTCGTTGACTCACTTCTTCAGATATTCAGAAATGAAGAATTCATCCTTCAGCTAGAAAGATTCAGCGCTGTATAAGTCACTAGCAGTAGAGCCCGGCGTTGCCTAGGGATGTAACAGTAAGAGATAGATCAAGTATCGACTATCATAAAGACTGAAAAATAAAATTGACAAAGATTATTGTTTAAGGTTGACGGACACGCATGTCTTAATTTGTTTCGTTTTTTTGTTGTTTTTTTTTTTACGAATTGGTCAAACCCAAACAAAAACATTGTTTTCAATCGTTATGAGTCTACCGACTGAATAGAATTTTATTATAAACAGTTGTCTTGTAAATGGATTTTTAAAGCATTCTGAATGTAAAAATAAAGAAAAAAGTGTGCCAGACAATAAGAAACAGTACCTGCCAAAAAAAGTGAAGTTTTGTTGAAATCGGTTGAAAAATGTAGAAAATCCGATCCCATATATAAACGAACACACACACACACACACACACAACCTGGGTTTTATAATAAGTGTAATTCGATATGAGTTGTCCCCCTTTCATTCTCGCGATGCCTCTTAATCGTGTTTTGATTTTGTGCAAAAACAATTGTGTTTTACCAATTTTTGGCGCTGTCAGAACCACCGCAAGGTAATTTTACGTAGTCCTGTGAAGTTTTGTTGAAATCGGTTGAAAAATGTAGGAAATCCGATCCAATATAAAAACGTACAGACACACACACAACCCGGGTTTTATAATAAGTATGATAAGCTGAGTCTAATTGAGTATTTCACAAATATATGTTTTAAATGATTATCACGCTTAACCAGATATTGAACTCATACTCTCTGGGTCCTCTCACTGGATCTAACTAACGCCTTTATCCACTGTGCCATTTGTCCTTGGGGTTAAGGCGTTGGAGAACTTGGAGAGGGGAGTTAACAGGAGAAAACTGATAAGTGACATCCATTAAACATGGCACATGGAACTAGAACAATCTACCCCACTTAGTAAAAGGTTAAGTTCGACATTTCAAACGCCTGAAGAAGGCCGGAGCGTACAACGGCCGAAACGTTAAATAAATATTGTGGCAAAGATTAGGATAATCCGAATAATGTAAATAAAGTATTTTTTCTGTTAGAAGTTTTTCTTGTATGCGTATGTTTGGTTGTACTGCTTAAAATAAGAATACATGTACTTCCAGCATTTTTTTTTTATCCTCTATAAAAGCTTACACACTCCTTATTATAGTATCTTTTAAAAACTCTTTTAAAAAAAGAGTTAATAATTTAGCCGAATGCGCTCGAAATCAACACAAGTTTGGATAATTTATATATTCATGAAATTAAGAAAATGAAAAAAAAATTAGTCATAGAAGAAAAACATAATAAAATGTAAACAAACGTACCTTGTCATTCTTATTATATATATATATATATATATATATATATATATATATATATATATATATATCGTCGAATAAGAATGACAAGGTACGTTTGTTTTACTTCTATGACTGAATTTTTTTCATTTTCTTAATTTTATGAATATATAAATTATCCAAATGTATATGTATTTTAATGAAGTAATTGATGCTGATGAAACTCAATAAAATCGATAGTTTTTTTACTTATTTTAGTCCATACCAGCGAGCTTAAGAATCCACTGTATATTTATTTTTTACCCATAAATGAATGCAGCACAATCAATAAATAATGGTCACTCTATGAGGAACGACTTCACGCTAAGATTAATCAAAAACCCACGATGTTTTATTTTTTTCGTTTTCATATGACACATATCTGTCTCGTTTCAAACTTTGAACCCTGAAATGAAAAGGTATTAAAATACACTTAAGTAATTGTGCTAATATGGATTTATTTTTTTGTTTTATTTGTTATTTTTTTTTATTTGATGACTAGCAAATTCATTTGGTCATTTCATTTATCCAATGCCTAAAGCATGTTATTATGGCACCGGTATTCAGGTCTTAAGAAGATTACGTTGTTACTTACATAAGCGTATCAATCTACGCACTAAGTTTTGCGGAAAATGTCCGTTTTTAGAATTAACTTTTATTTCTAAATTAATTTATTTAAATAATATTTAAATCAGGTTAAATAAGAACCTTAAACTTCTATACATTTCTGTCATCGAATTACAAAGTTATTTATGCCTTTACAATGCAACCGTAAAGGAATGGAAGCCAATGAATCTTTGTGAGCAGTTTAAGCAAATTCATTGCAGCGGATTGTCTTTTGGCTTAGAATATTATTGAGATTCTCAAAAACGGGGTAGTCAGTGGGCGATAAATAAGGAAAATATGGTGCTTGTATCACAGTTTTGTATCCCTAGTAGGTGCTCTTCTGGCAACATACACGAGAGCTTTGTTATGAAGTAGAATTGGACCTCGATTAACTAATGCTTGTCTCATTTTGCTTAACTGATATCGCTCAGTTGTTAGCAGTAAATTTCGACAATGAGGCCTTGGTTAGATTCCAGAAAGCTGTAATGGAAAGCCTCAATATCGGACCACCAGACAGTCACCATAATCTTTTGCCAAATATATTTATACGCATTTCTTTTTTGTTATTTTCATATTCAAGATTAGGGATATATAACATTTTAAGTTAAATTCTGAAGAGAAAATATTTTTGTCCAACTATTATAAAACATTATTAAAACACAATTAAAATATTCATCCTAAAATCGAACATTATTTTCCGAACAACTTAAGACAATTAATCAGAGCATTACATTTTTTAAAAGCATTTCACCCCAAGCAAGGCCACTAGCACGCAAAGCGGTTACAGAGAGTAGTAGCAAAAGTAAAGAGGCGTGATAGAGGGAAGGATGAAGAGAAGGCCGGGGAATTAGACCAAGGTATCTGAAGATGTCGATTGGCATTGCATTTGAATAATTAAGATTATAGCTATCAGGGAAGCAAGTAAGAGAAAGGCAGTTCCACTGACAGGAAGTGAGATACATGAAGCTATTGGAGTAGAAGCGACAGCTATATTTAACCGATTCGACAGTGAAACGATGGGACTGACATGCTAAACTAGGAGCACGTTTAAATTCATGCAGTGTGGGAACCAGCGAAAGAAGCTCGTCGGAACAGTTAGCTTAAACAAAGTACTTGTAAATACCATCAGTACATTTTATAGCCATTTTCACTTATATTATTGACAATCACAGTTTTTACATTTATATACGTAATAACGCAGTTTATGGAAATAAGTAATGTGTATTTTTTTTTTTTTTTTGCGTATTGTTATTACTCTTTATTCGAACCTCGTTAGATAGCATAAACGTGAGGTTCTTTTGGACAAAATTTAATTAACAGCATCTATGTTATTAATACAAATACATATGTCCTGTTTTTAACAAGCACGAATAAGCTGCGAACTATCAGCATTCTGTTCAGAAGACTTAATTTGTTTTGAAACTATTCATTTTATGGGGAGCGTTTTCTGAACACTCCATTAAACACTGACGGCTTGTGGCATTGACACCAAAAGCCGAGACTAAAACGGTCATAAATCGACGCGTGGTTTCTCTGAAATATAAAAACGAAGGCTAGTTGCTGAAATATAAAAATGGAGACTATACAAGACGTAATGATAGGGTATAGTTTACTAGACTGGTGGTAGAGTCTTTATTTCAAAAAATGAACCATGACTAATTGAACAGATAAAAAGTACGTTTGCTTATCGATAACACGCATGGCGTACACGTAATAATTTCATTAAATGTAATAGAGTAATTTTTTCTGTTAGATATTTTTCTTGTATGCGTATGTTTGGCTGCACTGATGAAATTAAGAATAAATCTATTTCCAGCATTTTTTTATCCTCTATAAAAGCTTACACACTCCTTATTATAGTATCTTTTAAAATCAAACTACTTTTAAATCAAATTACTATGATATCACCCGCTAAGTTATCAGTTTAACAATAAGGTAAACGTTGTATCAAAAGGCTCATTAAACAAACACACACAGACAAACACACACAAACACACACACACATATATATACATATATATATATATATATATATATATATATATATATATATATATATATATATATGATTGATTGATTGATTATTCATTGTGCTATGGAGATTAAAGAATTTTACTTTGTCTACCACTAGTGTAATAATAACGCCTGATTTAATGCTTGACAATCGAAAATATATTTCTTCCTGATTTTAAACGCAATCCTAACCTATTCTAATAATGATAAACGTGTATTTATTTCCATTGTATATACAGTGTAACCCGGATATCAAAGACCCGGATATAAGAGAGGTTTTCTCTGGTCCCTAATTAGAGCCATACATACCTAAACAAAATAGACCAAACCCGGATATAAGAGAAATCCGGATATAAGAGAATTCTTCTACGGTCCCGACAACTCTCTTATATCCGGGTTACACTGTATAATAATTTTACTCGGTCAAAAGCGGATATCTGAAAGCGGTTTTGATTGAATAAGTTCTTGATAATCCTTCTCAAATAGATATAGTTTTCCTAAAGAAATTTAAATATACATCTGTGCAGTACCTCATCAAAGACTTTTGAGTAATCGATAAAAGGAATGTAGTTCTACATTTGTTTTTCTCCTCTGATATCATTCTGATCATAAATACAGCATTTCGTTTTCTATTAGGTTGGTGCCAAAATAATGACGTAATAATGTCGTTTTTTGACGTATTTTTAACGTCAAAAAACGACATTATTACGACATTATTTTTGCACCAACCTAATAGTATCCTTGATAAATCCCCTTGTCGTATATGCGGTTTAATTCTGCTTCGCGCATTATTAATGCGAAAACGGATTATTGGCTTTTGGTTATGTGGCTAATTAAACCATTTGTCCGATTCAGGTAGCATTCATTTATATTTGGTTTCTAAGATAGCGCTACAACTTGGAGGTGGTTCTCAAAGGTTTTTCTATATATTCCCGCTGACATTTATTGTTTCGGTGATTTTGTCGATGCTAAAATCGTATTCGTCTGAGTGCATTGCAACTGCAATTTAATCCACTTATGTTGCTTTGTTCCTATTCACACTGTCTAGTACCGATCTTTCTATATTTTTTAATATTTCTGATCCTTCCAAATTTTTGTGTATTGCAGGTCTCTGAAAACGTTCTCTAACTTATTCGCTTCAGTTTTCGGACATTTTTTTCCTTTTCCTGTTAAAAGTGCCCCCATCTTTGCATTTATACAACTCATCTTTTGTTCTGTTAATTCTTTTATTGCTTTGTGTATACGTACTCTAATTCATAGACCTGTAAAAAACCTTCACTGATTATGAGCTTGGGGTTACGTAATAATAACGGTCAATAGTAAAATTACATATATAATCGCATGCCCGCTTATTGCATTCACTTCCGCAAAAAACCTTTGGAAAAATTATAAATCTCTCTCATCCTCCTACCAATTATTAATTAAATAGCAGGGTAGACTGGGCTCTCCAGCCATGATTGACTAGAATTCCAGTCGAATAACAATTTAATTCAAATACGAATTTTGTTTATTTTTTAGGGTATATCATCTTCAATATGTTATATAATTAGGAGTTTTAGAACTGATTTGTATGAATTGAATATTTATTCTTTGTGAGAAATCAATTTGTAGATCAGTTTTCATTGACGCATTTTTGTAAAGCGGGTTTTTGCCAAATATCAAATATATTGCTGGTAATATTTTTTTTATTCAAAAGTGTATCGTTGGTAAATTTTTTTTCAGAAATGTATAATTGGTATTTTTACTATAAAAAAATATTTTTATACTTAGTGTTTTGACCTTACTTTGAGGGTTAACTATTTGCCCATAGATGTGACCCTAACAGGTGCTACCACAAAGAGTTAGGATGGATATGCGAATAACAGCAATTAAGAGGTGGTTCCACGATCCCCAAAACCTACTGATCAGAATCCTTGCTGTTGTATTTAGTTCATTGTCTTACCCAGGACGAGAAATCAAATTCGTATGTAACCTTGTGGGAGCGCTTCGAATGCAAACATCGACAAGATCATGGAGTTCACAATGACTTGAAGATCTCGACTTATGTCGACCAACGAGTGCGTTGATTTATTACAATATTATTGTGCAAAATATTGTTCATATATATATATAAGTACAGTATTAGTCGATAATCTCGTTGAATTAATATTTTATTCAAGAATTTATTCTCCTGTTCTGCTTTAGATCAATCAATACTGAACAGTAAATTTGACCCTAAATGCATTACATAAATGTACGGATTTATGTTTTGTCTGAGATGCACTTAGTAAATAAATTGTATCCTTTTCAGTCATTTAATATATGGACTTTTCTGCTTATTTGCATTATATATTTGAAATCTTTGAATAATCATTATGTGTGGTCAAAAGATTGAATCGAAGTTTTAATTTTTTACATAATTATGAGTTACGTATCTTGATATATATTAATTAAGTAAAACCGTATAAATCTAATTAACATTTATCGAGATACTAGAAAAGTAGAGGGAATAATTCAAGTAATAACTATAAGATTTCTTCTAGAGAATTATTAGGTGGGTGTAAAAATAATTACGTAATAATGTCGTTTTTTGACGTTAAAAAACGACATTGTTACGTCATTATTTTTGCACCAACCTAATATTTGAAATTCCCTGTCAGGACGTTGTCGAAACTGACAGACTTCGTTTAGATATTATGTGTGAACTACCACGGCATATTGGAAAAGATGTTGCAGTGGTTTTCACTTTTCAGTTCCATTGTTTTGAAATATGTTTTCCTTCTCTCATGTACGTTGCCATCCCAAACTAGATAGTCTAGTCTCTTGGAATAATAATTACAAAATAGTAACTAAAAATGTTACCCATATTAATATCTAAGAGGAATAGATAGGGTTTTCAATCGTCCGGTCAAGCACCTCCCTGATCATTTGAACAGGAATAGAGGTGCGTCCCTTGCTTCCTTTTTAGGATTAGATTTCAGGTTCCTTTTAACGTCTACTTCAACTCTATATTCCTAACATCTACGCCTGAACTCTGAAAATGTATTCGCTATAAACCTTGACCTCTTTATGTATAGAATTAACTACTTATCTTTCTTGTTATTTTGCCCTTCCGCTAATACAACTAAACACAGAAACACTCTGCCTTGAGGGACCCCTGAGCCTTGTATTGCGTGAACATTAGTAAAATTAATTTTTTTAATTTTTTTTTTATTAATGTATGCAATTATATTTAAGTTTTATATTTAAACATGGAAATACCGTCACCCCTCACTTAACAACCGGCTCCCATTCCAGCAAGATGTTCACAAAGTGAGGAGTACCAAACCGCATAGTATGCGTGTAGTTGGCTTTTGCCAACAAGCATCAGATAGCACCATTTGTTCTATTTCTCATCTATTGCTTTATGTTCATATAGTAGAGCAGTGTACTGAGAGGCACGGCGGAGTAATGGATAACGGTTCGAATTGAGGAATCGGAGAGCCGAGTTCAAATTCCAGTCGAATCCATTACATTCACTTACGTGCTTGGGAAAGGTATGAATCTTTTTCTCCCCTCCCAGCTATGGGTAAATACCAGGACTATAATGTTGGATGGCAACTGGTCTGCCGCAGAAAGAAATGGCAACCTACTGCTGGAAAAAATCTGCCTCGACAGTCATGTAGCTAAAGATACATGATCGCCTACGTGTGTATCACTCATGGCACATGAGTGATACACACGTAGGCGATCATGTGATAATGTCGCATTATTCTTCAGTACTGAGTGTACTGAAGAATAAACGTCATAAAAAATTTCGAAAATTAGTTCGATATTCTCTAGAGTACATTGGTTTGAAATTCGATATATGTAAATACATATTTTTTTTTTCACTTCCTCTATTCATTTTATTTAATTTGAATCATTTTGAAGAAAGATAAAACAATCGTGACCAAAACTTTTCGTAGGACATAAAATACCGACTAGCTGGATCTTTTTAAAAGATTTCTTTTTAGATTTTAGAAATGATCGTAGCTGGGGTTGCCATTAAATATGTACTTCACTGGTTGAAAAGTGGTACTGCTTTTGTTTCTCTGGTTGTTAATCATATACAAATTGTTTATAAATATATTTTCTGAACCGGATTCATCGTTATAGATTAATATATTTATGCAATTTATGATTATGTTTTAATTTCGATATAAATTTCTAGACAAACGTATGGCGTTACTAAAAATAATATTTTTCTTTTTTTATTACCTTGATATTTGTCTCCGTAGCATTGCAAGCGAGCCTGTGTCTTTTCCAGATATTTTTTATTTATACTTCATTATAACTGTAGTGATATGTAGATTAACTAATTAGCATATCCGGAATACCCAGATTATATAATATCTCCGACAATAAAAATTTTGGCTATATATTTAACTACTATGTCAATGCGTAAAATACTTTCACTCAGTCATTTTCATCGAATATACCTTTGTAAATAATGTCCAGTATTTTCTTTAGCAGCAATTCGGTATAGTTTAATGTACCACAGTTTACCTAATTCTAGGCTCAAGTGCCAGTAATGGTAATTGCTTACTGAATAATGTGTGTAATATGACTGTAAGAGGAGTTGATAGAAAGTGAACATTCTGAGCATAAGGATAATATTTAAAGAATAAACCCTGATTTGAAGAGGTTAAGATTGTAATACCCAAGGAATCATTCACAAGGTCGTATGTTCCATAAAAATTGCAGATATTGCGAAAGATCCGAGACGGATATTCTCTTTAGATATTGGAATACGGACTAAAATAGGTAAATTTGACTCTGATGTCTTATACTTACATTAAACGCTTGAAGTGCCGTAACTATACAATGGAGTTCATTTGAATATTTGCCATTGACATTGAGATAGAACAGAAATAGTTTTGCGACGCTGCGTCAGTGGATAAGTGGCTGCACTGGTATAACTAAGTAATCTCTCATAATCTGCGGGGGTGAAAAATGTTGGTATTGAGAGTAGTGATTACCCTGTTGCTGGGGTGTCTTTCTGACTACGACTTTGAATCTTATTGATCTCAGATTGCTATAAAAGAGGATAGAATTCAAGTTTCGCAATGTGACGGAGAACGAATAATTTTCGACGTTTCTATGAATTAGTACTGGAGATCTCTAGTTTGTTGGTTGCTTGATTTTGTTTAGCGACATATCAACTTCTATGGATTGTTTAATGCCGAAATCTAGATATTTTGAAACAATATGATTTCAAATACAGATATTTTCTACGTGATTTTGTACTTTCAGATTAAAGGTATAATTTTTTTTTAGATTTATACCTTGTAGATCATAAATGTATTTTTATATTGTTTTATTTTTGAATTGATTTTAATTTTGCTATAAAAATATATTGTCGTTCATTTAATTACAAAAAAAAAATAATGTACTGTTGATTTTTGCTTGGGGGTTTTACTATTTTTCCATAGCTGAAACTCTAACAGGTGCTACCACCCCAGGTCAGGTTCTGGAAACAGCAGCAGTTAAGAGTGGGTTCCACGGCCCTCATAATTTCCAATTTCCAGATCAGAGGCCTTACTGTAGTCTATCGTTATACCCATGACTAGGAGAGCTCTGGTTTACTGATAATGTTGATATAGCATCAAACGTATTCAGGGTCATCATCTGAAGAAGACTATACTGGAGGCGCTGTTTTTGCAGCAGTTGTATGACATTATGTATTTATAATTACTAGGTGGAAATTACTCTCGAACAGGGTAGGGAGAGAGGTTCGTATAGAGCTCATTATATTCAGTAATCTTGTAACGTATTGCGAGACTGCTAACTAAAGAATCATTTACGGAGAGGCACTCATGTTTAAACGCCTAGAACAATTAGCTGTTGATACTTAATAAGCTCTGCATATTATATCAGAATCACTAAGGGGAAGCAGTAGTTGGAATGTTGTTTCTCTAATCTTCAATTTGAAATGACCTTCTGGTACTGAAATTCAGCAGTCTGGCTTTTACTTAGCTGAACTCAATCGTCAGCCGCTAGCACCAGTGGGAAATAATCAATTAGCAGAACTCCAAGTCAAGGAACCTGAATGAATAATTTGTTAATTTAATGGCTGTCCTATATTTCTTTCCAAATATAATTATCCCAAATTCTACTTGAAAATGCAGGAAACATGAATGTGTAACATATGACATTTACAATAGAGAAACTATAGAAAGAAAACATATCTGTGTAAAATCTGATAAGTGTGATGGACGTCCAAAAGGTAATATATAAGCATTTACTTAAAGAATACAGACAATTATATCATGAGGTAAGTCTTCTTTTTTATTGTAGGTTGTTTTATTTATGATAACAATCATAATTCCTTTTGTCCGAGAGATTGATGGAATTATACTTATTTTGATCTAAATTTTCCAGGATTCTTTTCGCTTTTTGGTATTTTTTTTTCTTGCCTGTTCTTTAAATGGCTGTAATTGATCCTGGGGTGAAAACCTATTTTGTATGAAAAAGAACCGAAGAACATAAAAGATATAACGTTTAACATATGAAAGCCTTGTAGGTAACGAATTATTTTCCACTCTCCAACCTCTCTCTCACAGGCGGGATGTGGCGAACCTCTCAAGGCTCTTTCGCTATTTCCATGGAAAATGCTCGAAGAAACTTCATTCTTTGGTTCCACCAGTTGTAACCTTCACGGCTAGGAACCGCCATGCTACTGACATTGGAGCAAACCACACACATTCTTTCCGGATTCTATAGGTGAGAAGTAGGTTCCTCCCGCACACAAATGCTTTGTGAAATTGACTCCCAAGAGGATCTTTCCACACAGACTACAATCTTAACCTCTTTATGTCTATGGTCTATTCTCCGTATAAACTACCCCTTAAAGTGACCCTCTACCTCGAGCGGTCCCATGTTTTGTCCAGAATATACCTTCCTGTAAAAAAAAAGAAAGTAGTAGATATTTTCGCTCTCGAGCTTAATACCATTTATCAATCATTGCATAAAATTATGATTACTCTCTTCAAAAATGACAAGCGTCTCTGATCCGTTCTTGCACGTTTCCAACAATATCCCCAATTTTGGGGAACCACTTCCCTGAGGAGTATACCTTGAGGGAACCAAACCGATGATAATCTGAAGATAACAAAAGTAATTTCATAAATAGGACCAACCCTATTCATCAATTCTCAGTACACACAATTACAACGTTATGCACTGTGCGAATAAATGAATGATATTTATTCTTCTCATGTCGGTTAATCAACACATTCAGATGTTGGGAAAGGCTGGATAGTCTGTGAGATATTTTTCGTTGAAAGATATCAAGACGTGTGATTAAGTGTATCATACTGCGGCATGAAAACGCCATCGAATACACAGTGAACCAGACAAAAAGTGATTTCAATAATGTGGTTTAGATGATTTCCTGTATCAATCACGTATTTGTACTTGGCTGTTTCAGTTTATCATCTGTTTGGGTGCCTCAAAACATATTTATACAGAAAGGTACTATGCACAAAATACCTTTACAGATGCGAAACGGTAATTTCCAATTGCTTCCTGCTAATATATTTGCACTCGTGAACTGATGGGAGTATTGAATCAACCGCAATAGGGACTATAGTGTCGATAATCGTAATGTTGATGGCAACATATGCATGAAATTTTATTTGTATATAAATCGGCATGTTGGATTAAAAAATATTTACACCTTCTTTTGTCAGACAACGTCTTAATATATTTACGGTTATATCTAGTCATTTCAACAGCTAAAAAAAGGCCTTAACATTATGACTAGCTATTTCAACAGTAAAATAAAACTTACGGTATTACCTAAGAAATTCAGTATTAAAATGAGACATTGCCGCCAATCTGATACTGCGCTTAAATTCATAAAGCATATATAAATGCTATATACCATATCTAGGAACAGTAATGTGTATGTCCCAATCCTCACAAATACATTGAATACTATTGTAAATAGAGGTAGTATGTTGTCTCTGTGAGATATCAGTGTGTGAAGCTCTTTCAGTATCGAACTATTTGCCTTCGGACAGAGAGGATCCCGGACAAGGCTATGCTGAAGGGCACAGTCACGTCTGAGGAGGTAGACAGATACCTGATCCTGCGTATTAGGAGTTTACGGGCAATTTTTGCCTGAGCCCACGGCCTCGGATTTCCCCAAATTGAATTTCTCCTTGTACCGCATCCTACCTCGTGGGGAGGCAGGTAAATATCATAATATGCTGTCAACCTAGTCTACCACTAGCAGTGTTTAACCTACTTCACGCTGTTGGCAAGTGTTGTAGTTTGTTGATGT
>OZ010573.1:92498519-92516019 GCA_963932145.1 Acanthosepion lycidas | reverse complement strand
TTAGATGTTCTAATGTAGTAAGTATTAGCGAGTCAGGTCTTTTGACGTGGCATATACATGGTTAACCTAATAAATTAAGTTGTTGACAATAAGATTCCGTTTTTGTAGCTTTTCTTTTCGAGATTCCGTCTCCAAAACAAACAAAAAAAGCATTCTGAACGTGCTGTTCCATGTATTCATATTGAATTCTTCTATCATTTGCCCACTTAATCGTCGATTTGAATGCATTAATGTCTAGGCTCTATTCATATTTACATCTCTTTTTTTTTGTTCTTGTTTGCTCAGTTTCTGCGTCGTCATGCAATTTTCTCGCTTTTTTACTAACCGGGTGTACTACAAAAAATAAAATAATATAAAATAAAATGTTTCATAACATTTTTACTATAAGCGATTTCTTTTAAACAATTTCTTTCCATTCTTAGCCCAAATCTTAATCTTAATCTACTACTCTATATGTTTTTTACCCACATTTTATTCGAAAACTATAACATAACTACTGGTTTGCGCCTCAAGGAAGCGGGTATTAAACCATGTCCGCATATGGACGAATACAAAATATTTGTTTGACTCGTTATCTTAACGATACGCTTCTTTAATATCTGGAATTAAATTATCCCTACTCGTATATCTGGATATACCTGAAGAAAATGATCGGATTCTTTTAAGACTCCAGTAAATACTTGACTCTTTCTCTTATGTTCTCTTTACAAAAGCAAGATCGGATCAAAATTCTATATCTGTGCTGGAGTTGTACAGTCCACACTTTTCAGGCTTCAAAGCGTTAAAAAGGACCTACCTATTTCCCACTCTACGCCACCTTTTGCAAAGACGAAATGTTGCAAACCTCTCAGTATCCTATCCCTGTTTCCATGCCAAATATACTGAGGAATTTTGACCTTCACAGCTAAGACCACATATACGGAATCATCCCCATTCCTTACATATTTTATTAATATTAAGCATCTTCCAACAAACTGTTATTTGTAGGGAAAACTCCCGATAGGGTGCTTCTCCGAACATAATGCTTCTACAAACTTTATCTCATCATGTCAAGAGTCAAATGTTATATTTCTTCCCTGTGCGTGATACACGCTTAGGTGATCATGTATCTTTCGAAACATGACTGGCGAGGCATTTTTTTTTTTTCTGCAGTAGGTTGTCATTTATTTTTGCCATCCAAAGCTATAGAACCCGGCCTGACCTGCTATATTCCCATATCTGGGTGGGGGGAGAATAAGAGGATTTATAACTTTTCCAAGGGTATTAGCACGTAAATATTCTTATAATCTTCACTTCCTATCCCTTTCTTCTTTGCTCATAAATTCCGTAAAACTCTATCTTGAGTCGATGTACTGAGTGGGAGGTTAGTAAGTAAAAATATGAATCACTGTAATATTACGCAAAAATATCTCACTGCAAAAGATTTAACAATGGAATTTTTAGTATTTAATATGCCTACGTTTGTGAGTAAAAGATTCCCTAAAATTCCCACGACTATGAAAAAATTGCAATGAACCGCTTCAAACTTCCACACTATCGATTGATTGATGTTAAAACTGACTTGTAATTCAGAGTCCCCACAGGAATATTACTCCACTCAAACCTTTCATTGAAGGAATAAGAACTTGTGAAAACAAAGAGAGTTAAGAAAACAAATAATACAAAAGGAAAACGGACAATTTTGAACACAGTGACAATTATATGAGACAATGGGGGAGAATGGTTTACATAAAACGAATGGAAACGGAGAAGCGTGAAGTTATTAAATCTTGTCTATTCTAATTCCCAAGTGCAAATATCGATAGCATGTCGTCGGTGTGTGGGTCGGGGGTAGGGGACATATGTGAAGCTAATGAGATTTAAGTAGAAAGTCAGTTGATATACACATGAGTATTAGATGTTCAAAAAGCAACGAAAGTCGTCGACTTATAATACGTTTGTAAAGAGCAACAAGCGTTTTCGTTAAATATTTTTAGTTACAGCCATGGTTAACCATACAAACGTGATAGAAACAGCATCATTACCTCTCTTCCCTGTGTCCTGGAATAATTGTTGAATATGCAAATACCGATTGTATGCTATTTTGCTCTTTCATACTTTCTGATAATTCATTTTGCATTTATTCAACTTTCTCTTTTTCTCCCTCCTTCCTTCCCACCGGCTCATCGTAATTATTCTGATGAACATACTTCTATGGTAACAGAATTCTATGGATTTAAGCGCAGTGCCAGATTGACAAATAGGTTTTATCATTTTACAGTTGAAATACCTAGATGTAACCGTATGTTCTTTGCTACAAGTTACTTTTTTTGCACCTCTCGCATGTGGAACCCTCTTATGGCTTCTTGATTTTCGGCCATTTTTGATCCTTAAAAATCTAAATGAAATGTAAATCGTTATCTAAATTCTTCTTGATTCCCCTTCTTTTATTGCCCACGCTGCTTAATTACATTTGTCCTTTTTTTTTTTTTTTCATTCTCAGTAAACCTTTGTGTGTTCATGGCTTTATTGCCTTGCTTGGAGTGAAATGATTAAAAGGAAAAGAAACACTCAGACAGGCGCGCCCAACGAGATGTCGGAATTTGTCGCTGCAGTCACTTTCACAATATAAACAGCCCAAATATTAGATTTCTTTTAAATAAATTAATCACAATCCAGGCAACAATAACACCCAAGAGATTATTCTAAATGAAAGAAACTGATAAACTGTTCTTGAAGTGAAATGATCATAAAATAACAAGATTAAAAGAGACAGAAGATGACTATTGACGTTGCATTTAGATTCTTGAAGATCGTAGTTGAAAAGAAAGCAAGTAGCCGAAAGAGATTCCCATAGTAGCAGTGAAGAACATATTAAAATAGTACTTATGGTCACTAGTAGAAATACCAGCAGTACAATGTTGACAATTAGATCTTGATCTCGAACTACATTTATATTCAGTAAATTGAAGGACCAATGAGGAAACTCGGCATTAAAATATTTATAGAATAATTAAAAAAAACAAACATGGTAGTTACGTTACGGCGGTGGGAAACAGATTGAAACTGAGATACCAGGCTAGGAGCAATAACATTGCAGATTCTTCTTTGGATTTTAGAAAGGATTTTGTTAGTAGGGGAGAAACAAATTTCTGCTCTAATTTTACCCTTATATCTATAAATGTGTATTTCAATATAATTACAAATATATTTTAAAGAAATTAATAATTACTTTGACAACGAAGAAGCACTTTTTAAATTTATTTCAAAAGAACAATATTTACATACATATAGATTTTTTTCTTTGAAAATAAAAATATTTTTTTATTTGTAATCACACCGATTCTAGGGCAAAACATTTCAAGATGAACATGTTTTAAAATGTTCTTATAAATCTAAAAAGCATAATTAAGATACATATATGAAATAAAGATCGTAGCTTTTGTAAGTGAATGTCAGATATAAGATTTAGATATTTATAGATAAATTTATTCAAGCACAACATAATCATTTTGTCTTACTAGTTCCAGCCATCCCTCCTACACGAAGTTGGCCTCTTTCTGGGTGTTGAATAAAAGACACCCAGAGAACTGAATTTCTTCCCAATAAGTACATTTTTCTAAGTATCAAGTGATAATGCAATGTTGCATGTTATAAGTGGACATACTAGTCGAGCTATAAAATTTTCTTCCCGAATTCCAAAGAGATGCGTATTAGTGGATTTGTCTTGATAGTAGGCAACAACACTGATTGTCTAATTGCAAAAGCGTTTTATTGACTACTCCCTTATATCAAGTATCTACACGACCTCCGTACCCTTTAAGCCTGGAGAGGGCAGCGCTAGTCGGGCTGGTGTAACCAGAGCGAACCATGACAGGCCAAGCACCCGACAGCCCAGTGCAGCCAGGTTTGCCAGATCTTGCCTCTCTCAATCCCCTTTTAGCCGTGAGCCAAGCGCTACTGGCTTCTCCGTCACTCAGAGTTGTCCACCAAAACCAATGCACCCGAATGGCCTCGTCAAATTCTCTTTGATTCACAGCTATGTGGGCCACTGCCACCAGGGAGGAGAGAAAGAAAATAGGGAGAAAGGATGCCGATCCCGATGCTCCGATGCGAGCGGGTACCGACAAATGCTCTATATGACCAAGGCTCAATGATAAAACAACCCTGGCACAAGCAGTAGCAGGGAAAGTCAAGAATCAACAGACAGATGCATCACTTTCATATAGAACGAACTATGGCAGCTGATAAGCAACCCAGTGAAACAAGATGTTAAATATGTAACTGAATACCTCAAGTGTTTCAATATTGCCTGTGAACAATAAAAATGAAAATAAATAAATAAACGCCTCACACATATGTTCCAACGAATTAAATTACAAAGCAAACACTATAGATTTTCAACATAAAAGTAAACTGAATAAATGTACGTCAAAAAGAATCTTATACCATTAAAACTTCTGGTATATCCTTTTATATATACGTTATAAAATTCTTTACCCAAGGTTTATGAGAGTATAAAAATCCTTTTATCATTGATATAACGCAAGTATAAAGATTATTTTTTTTAAAATAAAATTCAAAACGCCATGTAATTAAAATTTGCTGCTCCCTTTTACTTTAAAATTCCTATAAGTAAAGGTTTGCTAATTTTCCCGGTTATTCTAGTACACAAACTATCCCTTTATTGACAGAAGGATATATTTAAAATCTAAATTTCTAACTTAAAAATCGGCATTTATTCGAAAAATATATTCAGTTTAAATCATTGACTACAAATTAAAAAAACAAACATCTGATTTAAAACGCAAATTTTATGAAAGTCAATAAAGAATTTTTATGAGTTGATTTCTAGTTTCAACTGATTTTTACAGTAAAAATATCACTGTCTATAAACTCGTTGTTGATACAAAATAACTCGTATTCGACGTAATAATAAAAACAGCCAACCACAAGTTATTTCGTGATAGATACCAGACAGAAAAGGGAAATTAACCCTCGCGATACAGCTGTCGATTTCAGTTTAATTCATTGGGTGTGTGTATTTACGTTTGCGAGTGCATATTTTGATTCAATGACAGTCCTAAAAATATTTCTGCAAAATTAAAAAGAATAATTTAAAAATTCAAATTATTACCAAATCATTTCCGATTTCGGCTATAGTAATCGTTTTCCTTGGTTGGAACAGGGATATAGATTCGATTCTTGTCGCTGGGGACAGTTTTTATTCAGTTTAGATGGTTCAGACCAATTGTTATTAGTGTCTCTTTGGAAACAACATTAAAAAAAAAAACAGGAATAGTAACTCGAAATCGCATAGCCTCTAAAACTAACGTCTATATTAATAAGAAAAAATGACGGATTAAAAATAACATATTTAATTCATTACATTCACTTACGTGATAATACTTGTGAAAAAAGGTAGATGCTTCTCCTTCTCTTCCCAGATATGGGCAAATAGCAGGACGGTCCGGGTTCTATAGTCTTGGGTAGCAACTGGTCTACCACAAAAAGAAATGGCAAGCTACAGCCGGAAAAAATAAAAACCATAAATATAGAAAAAAATCAAATGAAAACGATATAAATGAGATTAAGTGATTAATATATTCAAGGTAGAACACTGATTTCTAAGACCCCATAGTTATTGAGGAATCGGAGAGCCGAGTTCGAATTCCAGTCGAATCTATTGCATTCACTTACGTGCTAATACTTTTAAGAAAGGTATGAATCCTCTTCTTCTCCCCACCCCAGCTAGGGGTAAATAGCAAAACAGACCGGGTTCTATAGCCTTGGATGGCAACTAGTCTACCGCAGAAAGAAATGGCAACATACTGCGGGGAAAAATATCTGCCTTTTCAGTCATGTATCGAAATATACATGATCGCCTCACCGTATATCACGCATGGCATATAACTGACTGACTGATTTAAAAATAATTTTCATTTACATTTTGGGTACGAAACTGAATCTATCAGATATAGATTCGTAAAAGTCCCAACATGACATTTATCTTCCTTAAAAAGGCCATTCAAATATTACTCTATCTAGATTAGGGCCGGTTGATTTTTCACTTTCCTTTAGATAATCAAGATTGAACTCATTGAGAAATCTGGAGATTTATGTAATAATTACTAACATCAAAAATTAGTTCCATTGCTTGTAACAACTTTTGGGTGTTTAGTTTTAAATATAATTTGAAAAATATACAGAAATGCAAAATCACCGCAGATATTGTTTACAAACTGATTTCGAAATTTTACTATTTCAAGAATAAATCCAAATAAAATTGATATATTTTGTATTGCATATATTTAATTGAAAATACATTTAAACTAGAATTCTAATTATGAATCACCACAAGCAGAATATTTTTACTCTATTCGATAAGTAAACACTGTAAAGAATTGTAAATTATTGCAAAATGGCTATTCAATGAATAAGATTTGTTAGATCATTTGTTAGATCATAGTTAATAAAATCAGGGAGAGATAAAAAAATATATAACGTATATAACACCATATTTCTGCTGGATACAAACTATGAAAAAATGTTTTGAAATTTGCATTGTTTATTGGAAGTCACACTAAAACACCTGTATTGTATAACAGATTACATCATGGCATAGGCAAATTGTTCAGTATAATTTCCGTTTGAAGTAAATGAAGGTCTTATTTGATGGCATAATGCTTCAGTAATAATGCGTTCGTGCCATGTATACAATTTGTAAAGTTTCAGTAAATTATAAATTTTATTAGGCTTTGCTATAAGGCTTTCACCGAATGAAATTCCAACGAAACGATTTTGAACCTAAACTTCATCATTTCAACTCGCTTCCTCCAAAAACGATAAGGATTTATAAAAAAGTATTTTGTGTCATTGCACACCATCTCAAACACCAACTTTCAAATTGATTGCAATACGAAGCTTATGAAAGCGACCTATCCTAACCTAGATCGTCTCCGGTCGTCAAATTTGTAGCGATACTCGTTGGCTATAGGAGTGGTTTATCATATGGGAAAAGGGATACAGGTTTGATTCCTGTTGCAAAGCACAATTTAACTTTAATATGCCTTTTCGGTTTCGGCTGGTTGTTATTAATTTCATACTTAATAGGATAGGAACAGAACATATTTACTTATGAGTAATAAATTTTATAGAAAAAAGAAATGGAAATGTAAATAAAACAAAGAATAATAAAGGTACTCTATACTGAATAGGTTCAAGGCGTTCGTAGTGGTACGTGTAAAACGTTTAATAATATTACACCTGTTGTTAAAATTTGTTTACTTCTTTGTTGGCTTATATACAGCGGCACGGAATAGAGATTTAAAAACAAGACAAAACAAAGAACAAGTTCCTAATTTCGGTATTTACACGAAACCTCCCCACAAAGCGGTATGTGGCACAAGTCAGTTTTTTTTTAACGTGAAACGTCCCGAGCATGTAGTCTCGGGCAAAAATATTCCGTAGATCCTGTATCAACGGTGTCGGATTTGTCAAAACTCCAGGCAAGATTTTGCCCTTCGGCATAGGCTTGTCTGGGTTCCTCTCTACCCGGAGGCAGATAGATCGACAAGTTCTGTTCAACTTCCTAATTTCATTGATAAACGAATACGGGATATAAATAATAGAGAACTCGTTTCTCAAAAAAAAACAAAATTAAAAAAAAAAAATCCTACTATGGGCCGTATATCAACTTATAAAAATTTCTTTTGAAAAAAATCATTGACATATGTTAGACTTCATACGTTCTTCATCTTTGCCGCCAAAAAATCCTTTTATTTAATTTAAATCTCATCTGATAAAGCTGACAATTCCCAGACATCACTTGCGTACTTTAATCCTGCAAATGTGCTTTAAGTCTAAATGTCGAGATTCCATCAAATATACAGCGAACCGGGAAATTAATTCAATCAGGAAGAAAAGATGAAACAAATGTATGACAGAATGCTCACAAGTTTTTTTCTGAATAAGGTCAATGGACCGACGTATGAATGAAAGAGTAAAAAGTGTAGGACATATTATATTAGGTGTCTGAAAAAGTTCCCACCAACAACTTGTCTTTTAATTAGCGTCTGACTGCAGAGTAGAAAGTTTTTGTCGAATTAAAAAGAGAAAAAATAGCCGGAAAAAAAATAACGAGCATAGAACGAATAAATTTTTTTCTATATTTCTTAGGTTTGGTATTGCAACATTACAGTATTTACATTGTTCAGGCATTTGTCCTTATCTTTATTGTCATATTCGCAAAATTTCGCCCATTACACGCTTCGGCTTTCTTCAATTGATATAAATTAGAATTTCGAACCGAATCTTTTATTTCGTCCACCGAGGTAGATTGTTCTAATTCCGCGTACAGTGGCTAATTTGACTGAACATTTTTTTAGACATTGTCAAATCATCATATTTACATGATTTTAACATATTTATTATGTAAAAATAATTTCATTGATTTGTTGTTTTTTTTTTATTATTATTATTATTATTATTATTATTATTATTTTAAATTAATCTAAACGTTTTAATTTTCAGGACAGCCATTTTAAAGATTTTTTCATAAGATATTTTCAGTTGCTTTGATAATCCGCCGAGAGTCCAAAAACTTTACAAAAAAGGAAAAAAAAACAATAACTTAGCATTTCCAACTGTTTATCACGTATTTAATCTTGCATAACTTGTTCGGATGTTGCATATAAATCATTTGTCATATATACGTTTACGGATGACTATAACTTCATAGAATACAGCCAAAATTGTATATTTTACACAAAGAATATATTTTAAAATAGTCACTATTCTCCTCAATGTATTTCATGCCTCATGAATTTTCAAAACGAGCGAATATACTAGAATAATATATATATACATATATATATATATATATATATATATATATATATATATATATATATATATATATATATATATATATATATATATATGGAGAGTGAGAGAGAGAGAGAGAAAGGCAGACAGACAGACAGACAGGTAGGCTGTTAATATTGGGATATTTTTGCAACTTTCTTTTTAATTCTGGTGATCTCACGTCCAGTGTAAGAATGTAAGGTTCTTTGTTGATTGGCAATGTTGCGTAAATGTCTGCAACACTAACAAGGAACAATCAAATTCAATTCTTACATTAAACGTGAATACCCCGAAATATTTATGGATGTCGAAATAGATATAAACAAGTTTAATTGAAAACAAAATATAATGTACTGGGTTTAAATTTTCTTGCATTCGTACAAGATATTTCATTTATGTACATACAGTTTTAAAAAAAAAACTTCCCAAATCATATGTAAATCGATTAGCCATAATCAAGCATGTTTTTGTTGAAAACTGAATATATATATATATATATATATATATATATATATATATATATATATGTATGTATGGAGATGGTCATTTTTAAATTTCTGAACATGGACATAACGATGTGGCCATGTCCATAATTGATGTTATATACAGGGTGCGATGGGTAAATTATTGCCATTTTATGATTTTTAATTTCGCGTATGTTTTGCTTGTTTGGGATTTTGTTGACAGCACAGTATAGTAGAATCAGTTGGACATCGTGTGTGGAAAGAAGAGTGCCATGACGCAGTTCACTTCGCCAGAAATTTGGAACAGTATGATGTACTGCTTGGCATTCGCCTCGGAAGCTGCAATGCGAACATATCAGTGTGTTTTGGTCTCAAACTGAGGAGTGTGCACAGGATTCTGAAAGAGTGGGATGGGAATAATGGTGATCACGAACATACGGCAGAACGGAAATCACAGTCTCCCGAATTTGTTGCTGAGCGACTCAGACTCAAGAGGGGGGGGGGCTACATCAAAAGACTTGAGGACGTAGTGCTTCCTACAGTCAAGAGGGTGACTGCTGGAAGACCCCATACATGGCAACAGTACTCTGCACTATGCCACATAAGTAGGAGAGCCCAGTCATTGCTCCCAGTAAATTTCTACCCCTACATCACCCGTTTCATCTGGCCACCTAACTCCCCAGACGGCAGCACTCTTTATTATTTTGTATGGGGTGTAGTTGAACCAGACACCAACAAAACTCTTTTTATCACCAAAGATGACCTGAAGGCAAAGATTATGGCATCGTTTACTAAATTAAACAACAAGACTTTTCAGAAAAGCTGCCGTAGATTGTGAAGTCGTCTGGAGGCTGTGGTTGAAGCCAATGGCGATTTTATTGAATAAATTTACTCTATAGTATTTCAAGATATTTTTGTGTTATTTGGTAAATATACCTGTTAAAATGACGTGTCAGTGTTATTTTAAAGTTATATAGGCGACAATTTTTATATAATTTATATAATCGTGTACGCGGTCTAGGAACCTTTTCTTTCTGAATAAATCACGGGTTTGAATCTCACTACGGTTGATTTGTCATGAAGGTAACATCTTTATGTTATTCGCATGGGGAAGCGACCCCAGCGTGCGATATTTGTAAGTTGCCGGAAAACGATACAACGTGTTGACCCGAGTCGTGTGAGTTAAATTGGGGAGACATAACCATTTGGTAGCTGTCGATGTTTGTCCTAAGCCGAAGTCACAAGTTATCATGAACGAAGTTTTGAGTGTACTGGCCTGAGACGGATTAATCATCACGCCTGAAAATGTGTTCTTTCGCATAAACTGTAAGATAGATAGATAGATAGATAGATAGATAGATAGATAGATAGATAGATATTGACAGACTGATAGAGAAGACGACATATTGTAAGGTTTCTCAAATTAATAATTTCATTTATAATGTTGGCATTGTTAACAAAAAGATGATTGTACAATTACGGTTCATTTCGCTCAAGTAATTCTGTTTATTAGAATAATTTTGCTAAGATTTAAAATAGTATAAAATAGTAGAATGCTTGTATTTACAACCGACAAAATATTCTCATTTCATAACTATGCTTCAATGGCTCCTGAATTCCGATGAGAAAAACAAGAACGGATTAATTCGTTTTGATTTAGCAGCTACAGATGGTCACAAATAGATTAATTCTCTTTTTCAAAAATAATATTTGGGGACACCAAATTTATAATTAACTTCATTTATATAATTTATTGAAATAGCTTTCCGTTGCTTCAGTCGAATCCTGTTATCATGAGATCAATTTTGAGAGATCAATATTCAGGAGTTGATTTGTTTGCTTTATTTTCATTGTCATTGATGAAAAATTATATATATATATATATATATATATATATATATATATATATATATATATATATATATATATATATATATATATATAATATTAATTTGAAAGGCATTTTTCGTGGCCAAAATAAGAGGTTTTTCAGTGGTTTGCTGATAATGAGGCATTTAAAGGCGCGCTGATTTTATGTTATAGTTCACAATATCATATATATTGAGCGTTAATAGAACACGATATATATATATATATATATATATATATATATATATATATATGTGTGTGTGTGTGTGTGTGTGTAAAGGTATGATGAGAACGGACAGAGTACACTTCCAACGTTCGTATTATTTCATTTAAAAGAGGGCCCAATACATATTAGAGCAATACCATTCACTCCCACACGCATACACAGACACACACACATACACACACACACGCACACACACACACACACACATATATATATATATATATATATATATATATATATATATATATATATATATATAGGTAATCGCCGACTTTTGGCGCAATTGTCGTTATTCAGTCTGTAATTAATTGTACAATACTTCTATCATCCTTAAACATTATTGTATTTAAAAAAAAATCGTCTTTCTTTATATTTCATTCCATTTGTAACATCTTTCAACTCATTGTTTTGTTTTTCGTTTTTACATTCGTCTTGGTTAAGTCAAACATTGCATACAAGAGTACATATGATTTAATATTTGCTAAACGCACCAAAGAAATACAGCTGCAAAAAGTTGAAAAAAATTTAACTTGCCAGACTTGGAGCACTCGTGGTTAGACGGCTAGACATATAACTTCGCAGTCGATCTCATAAAGTCGAACAGTCGTAAGTCACATAAGTCTAGATCATCGAAGACCGGAGCATTAATAACATTGATGACGGACACAGTAACAGTAATATCAATATATTTTATCGTATTCAGGTACACAAATATTACAGTATAACAATGAAGAAGATTTAAACTTATTGTCACACACAAACACACACACACACTCAAACACATATACAAACATATGTGTGCGTATATATACATACATACATATATATATATAAGTTAACATAGAAGTCAACACTTAGAGGCGACAGTCTGTTTCATGCTAGACGCAATCGTCAGGCCTGATGTAACATATGTGAGAAAACGACATTAGTTTTGCACCAACCTAATATTTGTAAGCTTAATATGGATTAAATATAATTTTGTACTAATCTCTTGGTAGCTTTAATATCATCTTGTACGAATACAGTGGTATTTGGTTAGTATTTTTTTAAATTTTTCATTGATTGGTTATTGTTATTAACATTTTATATGAATAATCTTTATTTAAAAGTTACATATTAATTTACCAAATAATTCGGTACGTTTAAATTACTTACTGGTTTCTTAAAGAAGTTATTTATTCATCAGTTATAAACAAAATTATGTAGGAAAATGACAAAGCATATAACGTGTTTAGCATTTTGTTAAATTACCTCTCCACCCCATATTTTTTCTTAGGAAATGGCATTGTCTAATGTATATGAATTATGTATCCATGAACATCCGCTCCTGTTTAATGTATCTGCTGCCATTAGCTGCCAATCCATGAGTCATGACCAATTTATAAAAAATATCTTATTTAATTTTTGCTTCTTCGCTTCGTTTAAATTTAATGTATGTCATATTTGATTGGTTGATTTTTATTTTATTTTTTCATCAAAAGAGCTTGTATTTCGATTTTAAATCTAAATAAATCGTTCACTCGCCAGTACCTGAGGAGATGCATTTATATACATTGAAAAACGACTGCAAATGTGTAGGGATTTTGAAATATTTTCGGAGTAATATCCTAAAATAAACACACACACATATACATATATATATATATATATATATATATATATATATATATATATATATATATATATATAATCTGTATATCTGTAAAATGTTAGTTTATTGAGAAAAATTCTATTTAATGTGTTACAGCGTACAAATGTGATTCTTCAGACTACATAATATGTTTTATTGAATCAGAGGTATGATCTCTACATGTATATGATACCTATATAAAGATATAACACACTCACCAAATAACTTCGGAGGTGAGCTTGTCGATCTCTCTGCCTCCAAGTAGAGAGAAATCCATACAAGGCTATGCCGAAGGGCCGAGTCTCGTCTGGGGTGGTAGAGAGCTACCCGACTCCGTTCTTACGATGTCTACGGGGAAATTCCCCGTGCCTCCGGGCTCGGATACTCCACAATAAATTTGGCCTTGCACCGCATCCGGCCGTGTGGGGTGGTAGGTGAATATCTAACCCACCAATAAAATCAATATGAAATTCTTTTCGGGCTTCTTCTGTTTTAGTCAACGTTCATCTTCAGATAATTAAATCCATATCAATCGCCTTCTTTTGTCTCCTAGAATCCAATTCTTTAATTGTTCTTCTCTTTAATAATGATTATTTTTCCTAAGATTCTGCCACTCTCAGTCAACTCTTGCGTCTTGTGCCCTTTATCGCCTTGCTTGGTGGGAAATAATTTAAAAAAATAAAGTAATTTAAAAGGACGAAGTGCCTCACGTAGTATTTTTTTGCTCTTCTCATTTAAGTTAAACAGTTACGCATATATAATTCAGGGAGCAAATATTACCGTAAACATTTTTTTATTAACATTATTCGAAAATGTCTGTCTTTTTATTTCATAACGGTAATAATTTTTTACAGCAATGACATTGTTTCCTTAGGAAGGAGGTGAAAATATTTTGTCTACGTCATTTAAAGTACTCAAACAGAAGAGAAAACTCTCAGGAACCTTCCTAGTCTTTCTGCCATTCTTATCTGGATGCGCAATAACTCAATAGAAAATTGGGAATATTTAATAATTTTCATTTGAATTTCATACACTTGCATATATATATATATATATATATATATATATATATATATATATATATATATATGAATGTGTGAATTTCGTCATATTTATCAGAGAAAGCGCATAGCGCTTTGATAGTTAAACATATTTTAGTCATAAGAATCAGTAATGCATCTCTTTGTCTTTCTTTCTCTCTCTCTCTTATATATATATATATATATATATATATATATATATATATATAGATAGATAGATAGATAGATAGATAGATAGATAGATAGATAGATAGATGGAAGCCCATGAAGAGTTAATTAATGAATTAATGAAATACAAGAGAATAATAAGAGACTTTGGTCGTGTAAATTCTCAGTTGAACACATTTTTTCCTTTTATTCACCATCATTCGCTATGGATTTTGGTAATCGCTGTACCAAATCTTTTAGACGTAGGCACCTTCATGAGATCGCTAAAAACAGAGCATCATGATGAAAAAGACACCAAAGTTGACGAAAACAAAATTTTAGCGTCTAAATGCTTATATTATTATTAAAAGGAAAGATCATAGTATTTTTTAATTATATTTTAAAATTTTTCCTTCTTTTAAGAACTTTGTAAATTTGGATTAAAAGAACCTTGTTTCTCTTTGTATCAACCGAACCAGTAAAATAACATATAACATTTTTGCGCGTTTTTTTTCCTGTATAAAAATAATTGTCGAATTTTAGTGAAACTTTCAGAAACTATTCACAAATGATAGAACTTATTATAAATATCTTTTTCTTTTTAGTAAAGTCATGGCAGAAATATATTTTTCATATGTATTACGCCCGCCCTCTAACTAATTGTACGAAAACTCTATAACTTCATTTTTGAGGAGATTAATGATTATATTAGTTAAAAGCACAATGCTTTGAGGAAACCAAATCATGTTTTTTGTTGTTTTTTTTTTTAGTTGGACTACCCCTACCTGAATATCGTCCCTGAATTGTAATATGCAAAACTCAATAAAACAAAAAGCAAACAGATATTTCGATGAAAAATGAATTTTTAAAACAATTATTTGTTATTTCAGAAATATTTTTTTTTATTTTTACATTATGTTGCTAATCATTCTAAAATTAGGGAAAAGTGTGTAAAACTTAACGAATGCTGTTATTAAGTAGATATATAATAATTATAATTTCCAAAGCTTATTACAAACTAACGAAAGCACGTATATTAAAAAAGTAATTTGTGTCTAATTTTTACCAAAGAAATCTACGGAAGACCGGAAGTATCGTGCGTGCAATAAAAAAAACAAAAAACGTCACGTTATTTAACTGAATAAATCAAAAGTGTAAATGATTGCATAAAAAATCATTTTTAACACTGCCATAGCTAAATATAAAAATATGTGATAAAAATTAAAATTAACAAAATGTATAACATTTTAAATTTATCAGCTACCTATTCGATGAAATTTATACAGTATTATTTTTGTATTATGTCAGCCATGACATTTTTCTATGAGACATTTTTAAAATTTAAATATTGAACATAAATAGACCATGAAATTTCATAAGTGTACTTAAAATTAGTATAATTTCATGTACATTCCTTGTAAAATTTTTTCTCCCTCAACCAAAGCTGATTAAAATGCTTGTTTTTGTCATATAGGAAAATCCAACAATTTCCATTTATATTTTATTTACATTTTGCCTCCTGAAAAAACTTGATTCATTTACACTGGCCAATTTTACTTTTAAATGAAAGATATTGTTTGCTTTCAGAAAATACCTAGTTTCATGTGGTTCAGATAAACTTTCCATGATATTATTTTCAGATAAGTCATTTTTTTTTATATATATTACCTACTTTTACCCCAATAAAAATATAAATATCCATTTTTATTTCAGAGTAAATCGGCTGTGACAAAATGACATTTACTATGTTTGCTTACTTTTACTATGGATAGAATTTTTTTTTATAATAGCAGATCTGAATTGACTTTATTTAGACGGGTCTATATGGGCCTTCAAACAGCAGTGTAGCACTTGTATCATATTTTTTTTTATAGTATTTATATTTTCTCCAGATAGTATCAACAAACTTATGGTACAGTACTTAAAAAAAAAATTGGAATGGGGGATTTTTTTTACTTTAATTAATACAATATACTACTTAAGCAGGTCCGCTTAAAAAAAAATAATATGTCCATTCTGTCCTTCCGTATGAGAACTCAATAATTCATAGATGTCATCACTCAGCACTTGTCAATTGCCGGCGATGTTAAGACCCGCTCTCTTTTATCTTAAAAAAAACATTTTTCTACGATGAAAGTAAGTAAAAGTTTTTTTTTTAAATATTTTAAATAAACTTCAAATTTTCTAAATTTCTTCGAATAAATTTTGAAATACATATAATTAAATTTTAAATGAATTTTAAACGAAGAATATAACTTATTTTTCAAAATTAAAAAAAAAATGGCTGATATATAGTTTTTGTTCGTTATTTTGTAAACAAGATTTTTAACTAAAATTTCGGACACGCTAAGAATGAGTAAAAAATTTTTAAAAAAATATTCAAAAAATACTTTAGTGTTTCTTCCCAAAATGAAATACATATTTAACACGAAGAAAACTTTTTTCATTAATTTTCAAGCCGTTCTTGTCATGCTATCGATTTTCATGAAGGTGCCTATCTACACGTCTGTTATAACATTATGTCCCAGACGAAAAATTCTTCTTTTTTTACAAGCGCAAACACTGATGTAATTGCTGATTACCGATCTCCCAACACCGCTTACCTCCACCGTTTCGTCTCCGTTCATTTAAAATTGAACGACTTAAATACGAAACACGTAAAAAACATGTAAAAACACGTGTACAATGCTCAATGTTTAAAGAATAATTTAGGCATCGAAAAAGAAGCGGAAATCAATTTTAGCGACCCGATCGGCGATTTCACTTGTCAAACAGACAGGGACTTGCCACCTGAGAAGCTGAAAGGCCAAAGACGAGATAAATAGCAAAACATTTGGCTCGATCAGTTATATAGGATACCTGTTAACTCGTTAAACGTGTATATGACCATCGCTGATAAGTTTTATCGATGCATTTGATTCTTGTGAGATTCGACAGTGTCGCTTGAAGCCATCGAGTAACTCGACATACTTAATACAGACCTGGAAACCTATAATGTTTTGTACAGGGTTTGATCTGTTTTGTAAACTCTGTTCAGGTTGCTCGTGATTTTACATCTGACAGGTGAAGCCGGATAGGTTCCTGCATCTCTGCTGACAAAGCTCGCATATTATGTTACTGGAACGTTGGCAGTCGCAATGAATGTATATCTTTGTAATGAGTGCAAGAATGGTGTGTGTGTTTTTTAATTCAGAAAAGTGATGTTTTTTTAATTATGCTTACACACACACAAACATACACACACACACACACACACACATATATATATATATATATATAT
>OZ010573.1:92461019-92493519 GCA_963932145.1 Acanthosepion lycidas | reverse complement strand
TAAATTTTGCCATCATATATTTTTAATTTCGCGCAACCATCTCTTTTTTTTTCGACTGCAATGTATAGTAAGTTCGGTTGGGCACCGTCTTTGAGATAAAGAGCAATATGACGCCAGAAATTTGAAAACCGCGTGCTCTAATGCTTGGCTTTTGAACCGGAAGCTCTAATTCGAATATTTCTGAATGTTTTGGTGTGAAACGGAAGACGCTGCAGTGGATTCGGAAAAGAGTTGATTGAGTCTAATTGTGATCACGATGTTAAGGCAGCTGGTAACACTGATCATTCAGATAAGAAAAGAACACCAGTTTTTGGCTGAGGCCTCAAATTCAACACGGAATCCTACTACATCAAGTGATTTGAGGAGGTAGCGCTGCCCTGGTTCAAGAGGATGTCTGCTGAAAGACGCTATATCTGGCAACACGACTCTCCACCATGCCACATAAACAAGAAGATACAGTTATGGCAGTCAAACAATTTCCGCAACCACTTCAGTTTTACACCCTAACCCCTCAGAATGCAACTTCCTTGACTATTATCCGTGGAAAGCAGTTGAGCTAGAGGCTAATAAAACTCCTTGTAAAACCAAAGATGAACTGAAGGCAAGGATTATGGCAGCATTCACCAACTAATTCAAGGAACTGTCCAGAAGATATGCAGGAGATTCTGAAGTCGTCTGGAATCCGTGGTTGAAGTCAATTGTGATTTCATTGAAGAAATTTACTGTCTAGTATTTCGAGATATTCTTGTGTAATTTTGGTAAATGTATCTGTGAAAATAAGGTTCCACTGTTATTTTCCTTTTTGCGGAATTTAGACGATGGAATTCTCTCTCTCTCACTCTCTCTCTCTCTCTCTCTCTCTCTCTATATATATATATATATATATATATATATATATATATATATGCGCAAATGAGAGAAAGAAAAGTTGGAGTAAAAATCCACTCTTCGTAGCATTTACTTTTAAAAATGTGCTCAATACAAAGTTAATAAATATCATAAGAGATTATAATAAAACTTTTGAAATCGATACAAAAAATCTTTCACGTTTCAATAATAAGTTTGTACTTCTTCAAGCGTTGGCAATAACTAGTGATTAAATGATACTTAAGGAAATTTAAAACAAAGTGTTACCTATTTTCCAAAATTTAAAGTGAAGTCATAAGATCAGAATTAAAAATAGACTTGTTTGTTTATCTTGATTTACCAATTAGATGTCAGATCGATGCTAAATAGAAAAATATGCTGAGGATAGAAGTTGATGAGTTATTTTTTCATGTACCGATAAACCGGTACATAGAAATGCCATCATTGATGATTTCAGAAAATATAGTCGCGACAATTGTATCATGATTGTAGACAAATATGACATGTTGAATTTGCAGAAGGGAATGGTGGCTTGATCAGACATAAAGTAGACAGAAAACATTTTTTTTAATGTTCAGGAAGCTTCTTAATGTGGCCTGTAGATAAAATTAATCATATGTAACATCTCTATACATTATTAATAATACTAGCTGAACGGCAATACATAGTAATAGTCAAGCTGAATAAAAAAATTAAGACACACACACACATGTGTATGTGTTTTTTTTTATGTGTGTGTTTTATTTTTATTTTATTTTGTGTGTGTGTGTGTGTGTGTGTGGTTGATAACTCGTTGTCGATTATGTCCATCGCAAAATATGACTTGAAATTCAAGAAACATCTTAAGATATCAAGTAATACAGGGTGTTTCAAAAAGAATACGCCAAAATCATTACGCTGTTTTTTCAGGTCTATAGCATTGTAGTGGACTGAATCAGTGGTTATTTGATAGAGTACTTCTCAAATTTTGATTGGGTGTCGGTTTCACCGCTTCTGGTGCAGCTGAATTGTGGGAAGATCAATCAAAATGGCGACTCCTCAGCAGAAGGCATTATGCGTGCTTGAGTTCGCGAAACCAAACGCCATTGTCACGGTGCAGCGTGCTTTCAGAACAGAATTCGGCATTGGTCCGCCCCATCGTGAGAGCATTCGACGGTGGGTTAAACAGTTTAAAGAGAGTGGGTGGAAAGGATGCAAAGGAAAGAGTCCTGGAAGTACACGTGTTACAGAGGAGCAAGTGGAAAGGATTCATGATGCATTTGAGAGCAGCCCACGTCAGTCCGTACGTCGAGCAAGTCTTCAGCTTGCCATCCCTCATACCTCTGTCTGTGTTAAAGAGAGGATTACACATGAAACCATACAAACTAAGCCTCGTCCAAGCACTTACTAATTATGACAAGGCGATGCGGAGGACATTCTGTGAGTCAATGCTGGAGATGGAGGAAGGTGGTGAAACTCTCTTTTCACGTTTCGTTTTTAGTGACGAAGCGAATTTCCATTTGAGAGGCACAGTCAATCGTCACAATGTGTGCATTTGGGGAACAGAGCACCCAAAACTGGCTATTCACTTTACTGCAGGCAGATTCGAATGACTTCATTTTTCAGCAAGATGGAGCACCACCCCATTGGCATCTCGGGGTTAGAGCTTATCTGAATGAAAACGTGCCTCAGCGATGGGTTGAGAGGAAAGGTGCTAAAGACCTTGCTCTCTGTGCTTGGCCTGCCAGATCCCCGGACGTCACTGTGTGTGACTTTTTCTTGTGGGGGTATGTTAAAGACCAAGTTTATGTTCCAGCACTTCCAGCAAGTATCGATGACTTGAAAGATCGAATAACAGCTGTAATCAACACGGTGGACCGTGACATGTTGAGGCGTGTTTGGGAGGAATTCTCATATCGGCTTGATGTTGTCCGGGCTGCCGGTGGTGGCCACATTGAGCACTTATTTAATAGCTAAGATAATAATAGATAATGTTATTAATTATTAATATTACATTAAGTTATTATATTTTTAATTCAATAACTGAGATAATAACTAATAAAATTATTATTATATTAATAATTAAGATATCTCACTGAGTTATTAATTGTTTAAATTGATAAATGAGATAATATTATTATCTCAATTTACTTTTTAATTTAATAACTGTACATATCAAGGGGCTTTCCGCAAGGAGGAGACAAGCTTTGAAACACGTGACCTTTTAACTATAATGTCACTTATGAAATATCATACAAAAAAATATAACATTTTGACGCACAATTTTTTTTTTTTTTAAATTATGGTAAAATGTTTTGGTAGCATTATTTGTATTAATCTTTTAATTTTCGCCTAGTAAATATAGTCTTCACTTAAAACTTACTAACTGATCCCACACTCTGCTTGGAAGAATTTTAAAATATTTTTTTTTTTAAATTAATTTAAATTTTTTTAAATTAAACAAAAAAAGCTAAAAGAAAAATGCAAACACTTCTTGTAAAAATTCTTTATTCATCGAATTTTTTTTCTTCAGATAATAATGTCCTGACTGTTTATTATTTATAAAAGCAAATAAAATCCTATCTAATTATAGAATTAGATAGTTTATTGCAGTTTTTAGTTTTAGGATTTGGAGCAGACTTTTTAAATGTTGGCAATAGTTGTGAAAAAAAAAATTGAGGATTTAATTTCTCCAAGCTTATAGGTAATATAAAACAATTTGCGTACTTTTGGAAAATCTAGAAAATTTAATAAAATTAATTTATGGGATGGGGTAATATATGTAAAAAAATATTTTTACCAAGATTTTCTAAAAAATAAAAATTTCAAAAATAAATTCATTCATTTTTGAAAAAGATCTTAAAGGTTCATTAAAATCAAATAATTATTTGATTTTTGCAAGAATTTCCAAATTAATGGATTTTCCCCACTGAAATTGCTACATTAAAATGGTCAGCAAAAAAAAAATGAGATATTTGAACCAAATTTAGAACGTGTAAGAAAGAAGGAAAAAAAATTAAATATTTAAAAAAATACTTTCTTCTTGCCTCTTAATAATAACAAACATTTTAATGATGAAACTTTCATTTTGTTAAGTTTCGGAACTTTTATCATTATGCTATACTGAGTTTTTAGCGAATTATTGGAGGTACCTTATCTAGATGTATGTAATGGTATGCGGGCAGGAGTGCGGTTATCGGCACTGGAACTGAAATCGATGATCATAGTTTATTTTCTAACTTTGAAAGCTGTTTAAAATGACAGGAATTTACCTCACCCTAGCCACTAGGTAAATAGCATTGGAGATAAGGCTTTCTAGTTTGAAGTGGAAACCAGTTAATGCGGAGAAAACCATGGAGAAAGCGATGCCAAATAAAATAAATAAATAAATAACAGCATTCTTTCTAAATATGTCATGAGAATTATCTGATAATAATGAAATAATATCTAATGATTTTATTCAACCCTTTATAGGTTATTTAAAGCCAGGAAAAAATTTTAGATTGTGATAATCGTTTTGGCAGATAATACCGGTTTAGCGATAAATGTTTTAATAATTAATCCATAGAAAGGGGGAAGAGGTGAATTCATACCGTTCTAATGGGTATTTTCTCGTAGGAAATGAAACTTGGCTCTCTGATTAACAACCGAATTGTTTTATCCCTTACATCCCATACATCCAAGCTTGATGCAACCGGTATTTCCTGAGGTTACCCATCTATGTAGTGATCAGGCACGACTTCGCATAGCTTTCGTGATCTTACCGGGTCCCGTGTCTTAACATGATGTCTTATGCCTATCCAGAAGGGATATAGCTGTTAAGAAAAATTGTGGGTAAATGGATAAATAGATAAGTAGAAAAAATTTGAAAATGTACAAAAATGGTTTATAGCTAGGCAGAGATTTTACATATGTATAGGTATATTGTGTTACTCCATTTACGAATACAGATGCAAAAATTCCAGCGTATATATATATATATATATATATATATATGTACGTGAATGATATATGTATTAGGTTGGTGGAAAAATAATGACGTAATAATGTCGTTTTTTGACGTTAAAAATATGTTAAAAAAACGACATTATTACGTCATTATTTTTGCACCAACCTAATATATACATGAGAATATTCTGGTATACTTGTATTACATTTAAAATAGTATTTCATGTGTAGGTAAATATATTCAGAATATTCATTCTCATATCTACCTATCTATCTATCGATATGATTTAAGACATTTTTCTAGTTATGCATTCTTTCTTTCCATCAATTTATACATAAAATTGTCGGACTTTGTCCATTTTATATATATATATATATATATATATATATAAATATATATATATATATATATATAAATATATATATATATATATATATATATATATATATATATATATATATATATATATATATATATATATATATATATATATATATATATATATATATCAGTCCGTTCATATATATACGTATATTGATAGATAGATACATGACCATGAGACCCGGGTTCAAATCTCACTGCGGCTGATTTGTCAAGGAGTAGACTTACTGATGTTATCGGTCTGGAGAGGGCGATCACAGCAATGAGCACTGAAAGCCATACCAGTGGTTAACCCAAGCCTTTTGATTGAAATTGGCTAGACGTGCTAGCTGTGCGGAATGTTTGAGTGTGCTGGCCTTGTTCAGATCGTTGATCATTCTAGATAAAACGCTCTCTCCCACAAGCAGGAACTAAGCTTAGTTAAGTATAGTTGCATTATAAACCATACTGAGCGAGCTTCTGCAATAGGGATTGACTAGCCGCCCTAATTGATGCGTATCTTTGAATACAAATAGCCAGCTTATATATATATATATATATATATATATATATAATTTCTATATGTAGACTATTCCAAACCCTTTTTTTGTGCCTGGGGACAAGCACTCAGAGACTGAAGAAAGCCGTTGAAGAATGGTCTGAAATCGTCTATTCCGATGTTGAGGAATTTTTTTTTTTTTTTTTTTTTTTTTTTTGCTGTAAAAATACATATGCTCTGTTAAAATAAAAACATCGATCTCTCTGTGGAGCGGTTTTAATAATTGATATTCCTAGGATCCATACTGCTTATATACCTACGGATCGATTACCTCGACTACATACCTGTGTGTGCGGAAAATTCTTTACCAAAGCCATTCGTTTCATCAAGGTATTTATCCATGTAAATAGAGTCATTTTATTTTTTTAATATGTCTGTATAAAATTGAATAAAAATATCGTTTTCAATTTTCCTAAATTGAAGAACGTGAGAAATATACTTAATACTATCTGTGAAAGCAAAGAAGGATTTATTCGGTAACAAAGAAAAAAGTACTGAGCTGTTACGTGACATCTGTCTTTCTTTACGGCAGCGAATGTTGGACGAGTTCATCTAAGATGAAAAAGTGATTCGGAGGCAACAGGGGTGTGTTTCTACAGAAGGATACTGAGGATATCTGACGTGTCTAACCTCCCGGCCACCAAGGATCGTTCGGTAGACAAGGTCGAATTACTCCTTATAAACTTCAATCTTCCATGAATCTCGTACATTCATAACTGCTCATGGCGTATCAAATGTAAACAAATGACGTCATGCATTAAGACAATTTATTTATTAAAGACATTTTAAATGTTTTTACGCTGACGTGCCTAACCTCTCGGCCACCAAGGATCGTTCGGTAGGCAAGGTCGAATTACTCCTAAGCGTAAATGACGGTTCCGTATAGGATGCAGGTTCGAATCCTGTCCAAGGACGAATATTTTCTATGAAAATTTCTCGGACATTCAGGCCGGTAAATGTTATTTAATACTGTTTATTATAAACAGAGCATTTACTTAAATACTTGTATCTATAAAAAGAACGTTAAGCATATATATATATATATGTTTGTATATATATATATGCGTGTGTGTGTATCTTTTGTTATTTTATCATCTATTGTAAAAGATGTTCGGACACTGAGCCGTTAAACAACCTTTTCTATATTTTTTAAATATTTGTATATATATATATATATATATATATATATATATATATATATATATATATATATATATACATAAATATATGTGTGTGTATATATATACATATATATATATACATAAATATACACACACACACACACACTACATATATATATATATATATATATATATATATATATATATATATATATATATATATATATATATATATATATATATATAGCCATGTACATAATGGTGAGTGAACCGATCAGTCTCCAAAAATCCTGGATTTATAAAGAATTGTTTGTTGTCGAGAGCGTCTGTTCTCTAGTCAAACAATATGTGCCAGGGAGCAGTGCATAGAGCAAATATCGCCCATTTACAAAGAGACGACAAGTTGAAAGACGAAATATCATATTTTATATCGAAATAATATAGAGGATCAAAGAATCTCAAACATATTCTAAAAATAAAAATAAACAAAATGATAACGGAAAAAACAATACTGAAAAATCTTCCAATATAATTCTGAAAAAGCACCTAAAGAAGAAGAAAATATTTGCAAGAAATAAAAGGCTATTTCTGAACGACAAAAGAAACAATGAAAATAAGGAATGGCGTGCATGAACAAAGAAGGCTGTGTGAAAAGAAAGAAAGAAAGAAAGAAAGAAAGAAAGATAGAAAGAAAGACAGAAAGAAAGAAAGAAGGGATTAATGGCTAAAAACAATGAAACAAAGATGGAACGAAAGACGTGAAAAGTAAGAAATGATTGATTAAAAGAAAGAATGGATGATGTAACAAAAGAAAGAAAGATTGTAAGAAAGAAAGAAAGAAAGAAAGAAAGACAGGAGTGTTGAAATAAAACACAAACAAGTAAATAAATAAATAAAGAAAAAGAGATTAATTACTAAAATCCACGATTAAAAAAATATATAATATACAGCAAAAAAGTAAGAAAGATTGATTTAAAAAGTCAGGTGTGTAGTGAAAATACGAAAGAAAGAAGGGACGGAAGAAGTGACTGTTGAAAGAAAGAAAGAAAGAAAGAAAGAAAGAAAGAAAGAAAGAAAGAAAGAAAGAAAGAAAGAAATGGAGTGAAGAGAGAAATAAAAAGAATGAATTTTCTCAAAATCAACGAAGAAAGAATAAAGAAAATACGTTAAAAAATATGAAGAATCAATTAAAGAAAGGGAATGTGTAGCGAAATGAATAAAGAAAGAAAGAAAAAATGAAGTTTGTGTGGAGTGAAAAAAAGAAAGAAAAAAAAGAAAGTATAAGTGTTTGCAAACTGAAAAAGAGAAAAAAAAGTAAGAAGGAATGAAAGTCGTGAAAAAGAAAGTAAGGAACAAACGAAGAAAAAGAATGGATATAAAGATGAATACGGAGCTAACATCTTCGGAACGAGTGGATAAAGTAAATAAAAAGATAATCGTAAACATTTAAATAAAATATAAGAAGAAATGAAACTAAAAAATGTCATAAATTCTATATGAATTGAGGGAATAATAAAATGCAAAAGAAAATGTTATTGATAGAATGCAAAATAGCGATAAAATTAATTAAAGTAAATGTGTAAATAACGATAGAATGAAAGAAAGAAACAAAGAATGAACGGACGAATACATCAATGAAACAAGACCTATCGGCTAAAATAACGTAGAAAGAAGTAGAAGAGAATTTAATCTTTTAACTGGAGAGAATAAGGAAGAAAACGGATCGGTATAAAAGAACGAAAAAAAGAACGAAAAAATGAACGAGACATGCAGTGACTTTATTAGAAAGGAAGAAAGAAACAATAAATTTAGTGAAGGTAAAAGAGGTCTAGAAAGAAAAACAGAACGAAACAATGAATTAAACGGAGTGACAATTGCTGTAGAAAGAAATAAAGAAAAAAAAACGATTAAATGGAAAGAAAGAAGAAAAACAAAACAGATATAAAGAAAATTGAAATAAAGAAAGAAGAAAAAGAAAATATTGAAAAAGAAAGAAAGAAAGAAAGAAAGAAAGAACAAACACGGAAAAATCAATAAAGCAGAAGAATAAAAAAGGAAGAGAAAGAAAAAAAGTAAAAAATAAAGAAGAAAGAATAATGAAAATTAAAATGATATAATGAATTAAGAGAGAAATAAAATAAAAGAAGGTGAAATAATAAGAAAATTAGAGAAGAAAGGAAGAAGAGAAAATAAGGAAGAAAGAAAGAAGAAAATAAGGAAGAAAGAGAGTAATAAAATAAGACGAAATAAAAAATGAAGAAAAAAAAGAAAGAAAGAAAGAAAGAAGAAAAATAACGAAAAAAAAGAAGGAAAATAAAGGAAGATGAAAGAGAAAGAAAAGAAAGAAGAAAGAAACGAAGAAAAGGAAAGAAGAAATAAGGACTAAAGAAAGAAGAAAAATAAAGATGAAAATTAAAGGAGAAAGAAAGAAAAAGTAAAAGAAGGAAGAATGAAGGAAAAAAATAAAAGAAGAGGAAAAAAGAAAAAGGAAAAAGAAATAGAGAAAGAAAGAAAAATGAAGGAAAAAATAAGGAAGGAAAAATAAAGGAAGATGAAAGAAAAAAAAAGAAAAAGAAAGAAAGAAAATAAAGAAGAAAGAAAGAAGAAAAATAAATTAAATGAAAAAAGAAAGAAAAAGTAAGAAGAATGAAAGAAAGGAAAACAAAGAAAAATCAGGAAGAAAAAAGAAAAATATATGAGAAGTTGAAAGAAAAGAAAAAAGGAGAAAGAATGAAAGAAAAAAATAAGGAAGAAAGAATGAAGAAAAATAAAGAAAAATGAAAGAAAAGACAAAGGACAAAAGAATGAAAGAAGAAAAATGAGGAAGAAAGAAAGAAAAAAATAAAGAAAAATGAAAGAAATGAAAAATGAAGATGAAAAAAGAAAGAAGAAAGAAAAAAGCAGAAGCTTTGACTGAAAATAAAGATGTATAGAGAGCAATATACATACGCATAGAAATATAGGAAACAATATTGACGTATAAATCCTTCCACAAAGAAATTCGTGTTGTAGAACGCGATATAAATATAAAGGAAAGAATAATATTCTGTAATAACGACAACAAAATGAAAGCAAAAGCAATGTGAAATCGATATATAAATAGACAGAAAAACAAACAAGAAATTGAATGAAGCTTAGCAACCGAAAGAAGATAATGAATGAGAAAAATGGTTAATTTATGAAAAAAGAATCAAATCAAATCAAATAAGAACATAAAAAGCTCGAAAAAGGAGGAAGCATAGATTGTGCGTAGAAAAATGGGAGACGATGGACACAGGGTATTATTGTTAGCATAAGGACCAAAAAATATATTTGAAAAGAAACTGAATGTAGAGTAAGATAGATGTAGACAGTGACTGATATATATATATATATATATATATATATATATATATATATATATATATATATCTTGAATTTCTGTAGGTCAGGTCAGGCAGAAGTTATTAGCTTCAGGCTCCTTGAGGGAATGTGTTTCTTTGAGTCCGGTTGCTATCACCGATTTAGTCAGGGTATGTGCGGTTAAGCGAAAGAATATTTGGTCGGGTGGCAAAAATAGTTCGACCAAATCTTATCGAGTTTTGTTGATGTTATCATAAGGTTTTGATGGCGTCCGATAAGAAAACCGCTTGAAGTTTATGCTTGTTGGTTACAGTAGGTCTTTATATATCCAGAAATTGACTGCAACGAGAATTGTTGGGACTCTGTCCACGTTTTGACGAGACAGATTATTTGCGAACAAAGAGAAAACATGGAACATTTGAACAGAATTTGTCATGCTCATCAAAAGAGAAAATGAGATAAGAAGCATTCCTATCCATAGAACAATGAGATAGCGTCTTGGTACACAAGTTGTATTATTCAGATTAGTTAAAAGGAATGGGCAAAGTTATTTAGAGTCAGAAAGAAAATTAAGAAAAGAATATTAACAAATACTCAGTCGGACATAAAGAATAAACTTGGTGTAAAATGACATATCGTAGAACAGAAAAAAGAATGAAAATGAAGAATTCGAATTCCAGTCGAGTCCATTACATTCACTTACTTGCTAATACCCTTAGGAAAGGTATGAATCTTTTTCTTCTCCGCCTAGCTATGGCTAAATAGCAGGACAGACCTGGTTCTATAGCCTTGAATGGAGACTTGACTATGGCAGAAAGAAATGGCAACCTACTGTCAGAAAAAAAAGCTGCCTCGTCAATCATGTATCGAAAGATACATGATTGCCTAAGCGTGTATCACGCATGACACATAACTGATGAAGAAAAAAAGCAAATGAGGTCACTGTAGCAGAAAAAAAGACAAGAAGAAAAAACAAGAGAAAAATGGATACAAGATCACTTCAATAAAATGGATAAAGGAAAAAAAGAAGGATGAAAGAAAAAGAAAGAAAGAAAGAAAATTGAATAGAAAGAATAAGAAGTAGAAAAATTTAGTTGAAAAAAGATAGAACGAAATATTTTAGTTGAAAGAAAGAAAATTTAACAAAGTAACCTCTTCTATATACCGTATACATTCAAAACGTGGCCGATCATGGCTAAACAAAGCCTTCTATCCCTATCAGCTCTTAGTAAACTTTGTCTTTTGACTAATTACTGTTCTGCCAACCATTTACACAAGTTCGTAAGAAAGAAAGAAGGAAATACGAATTTATGCAGAGACGATAATAGACATTGCAAAAAGAAATGAAGTAGGAAGGAATGAAAGCTAGAAAGATGAATGGCTTAAGTAGTAAGAAAGAATGCAATAAATAAATAAAGATTGAAAGCAACAAAAAAAAAAGAATGAGTAAAATATAACTTTAAAATAAATAACGAAAGAAGTAATAAAATGAAATGGAAAGACTAAATAGAACGAAATGAAGAAGAATAAATGGAGCGGCGTCAGGAAAGAAACAAACAAAAAAGAAACAAACAAACACAAAAGAAAGAAACAAACAAACAAAGAAAGAAACAAACAAAGAAATATGCTAGGTTTGTGTGTAGTTAGAAAAAAAGAAGAAAGATACAAACAGTAACGTGAAATATTGATTAACAGGGGAATAAAAGAAGAAGAATAAATGGAGCGGCGTCAGGAAAGAAACAAACAAAAAAGAAACAAACAAACACAAAAGAAAGAAAGAAACAAACAAACAAAGAAACAAAGAAAGAAATATGCTAGGTTTGTGTGTAGTTAGAAAAAAAGAAGAAAGGTACAAACAGTAACGTGAAATATTGAATAACAGGGGAATAAAAGAAGAAGAATAAATGGAGCGGCGTCAGGAAAGAAACAAACAAAAAAGAAACAAACAAACACAAAAGAAAGAAACAAACAAACAAAGAAATATGCTAGGTTTGTGTGTAGTTAGAAAAAAAGAAGAAAGATACAAACAGTAACGTGAAATATTGAATAACAGGGGAATAAAAGAAGAAGAATAAATGGAGCGGCGTCAGGAAAGAAACAAACAAAAAAGAAACAAACAAACACAAAAGAAAGAAACAAACAAACAAAGAAAGAAACAAACAAAGAAATATGCTAGGTTTGTGTGTAGTTAGAAAAAAAGAAGAAAGATACAAACAGTAACGTGAAATATTGAATAACAGGGGAATAAAAGAAGAAGAATAAATGGAGCGGCGTCAGGAAAGAAACAAACAAAAAAGAAACAAACAAACACAAAAGAAAGAAAAAAACAAACAAAGAAAGAAACAAACAAAGAAATATGCTAGGTTTGTGTGTAGTTAGAAAAAAAGAAGAAAGATACAAACAGTAACGTGAAATATTGAATAACAGGGGAATAAAAGAAGAAAGAAACAAAACTTTGTACAACTAGATTTACGTAAGAAAATGACAAGAAATAAAACTCTGTAGAAACCATTTGAAAAATGTTTTAGAAATGTAAGAAACAAAAGGAAAAAGATGTACAATCTTAGAATAATAGGATAGTAAAAGAAGAAATAATGAAGTAGAAAACTGAATTTAATGAAAGAAATAAAAACAATGAGAAAGGAGATATACTAAATGGAGAGAAAAATTTCAATGGGGAAATGAAACTAAAAGATAAATCTATTAAAATGCCAAAAAAGTGACAGACAACAGAAATTGATCGCTTTGATTTTTACGGCTTATCCACCTTTTGGAGGTATAATGGCAAAAGTACGCAGGTGCAAGCGTTAAGAAAGCATTATTCTAATAAGTATACAAGGTTCGCATATAGTTTTCTTTTTATAGCCCCAGTAAACAGAAATAGCTCTCTCAAAGAGAAGAATAACAAAACAAGGGGAGGCCACTCTTAATTATTCATAACAGGGGATTATTTAAAGTTGAAATACGTTGTATTAAAAGAATAATTATTTTTTGAGTATATATTGTATTAATGTTTTCTTTTTTTTTTCTTTTCTTTTTTGATAATGACAATAATCTCTCCAGTTACAAGTTCTGTTTAAAGGTGTTTGTAAGCGCATATAACGATTCCAACTTAAATTCGATCTCAGATTTCTGATTTGATAATACACAGCCACTTCCCATTACACCACTCACACTTGATATATACGAGTGGTCTAAATAAACCGGAAAATATAAATTAAACCTGAAGTAAAGAATGTGACAATGAATGCAGAATTAAATGCGCAAAAATGAACATGCGATTGAAAACTAACATTAGCTAAATGCAAAGAAATGCAAATCAATGATTGCAGCACGCAAAGAAAGAAAGAAAGAAAGAAAGAAAGAAAAAAAAGAAAGAAAGAAAGAAAGAAAGAGAAAGAAAGAAAAAGTAAAAGAAAAAAGAAAGAAAGAAAAAGTAAAAGAAAAAAGAAAGAAAGAAAAAGAAAGAAAGAAAAAGAAAAAGAAAAAAAGAAAAGAAAAGAAAAGTAAATGAACTGATCTATTTTTTGTGTCCTATACCTTCCGGACATGTTCGATCATGGATCTCTACAACTACATATTCTTTGTATTAGGTTGGTGCAAAAATAATGACGTAATAATGTCGTTTTTGACGTTAAAAAATACGTCAAAAAACAACAATATTAGGTCATTATTTTTGCACCAACCTAATACAACTTTAGTAAGGTTTGCATTTTTCCTATGACTTGTCATCCCTGATTTGCCAGACAAGGTAGTTTATTCGCTGCTTTGATCTGTCCCTCTTGACATCAATATGTTATATGTGTGTCAAATTCTCTAAGTCTTCTTTCCTCATTATATTTCTTAAAAAGCTCAACTCCCTCTTTCTGATTCTAAATAAAAGACTTTTTTTCCATTTACTTTAAAAATCAAATGAAGTGATTTTTGTATAAGGAAGAAAGAGAAACAAATAGAATAATTATAATGTATTGAGAGAAAGAATGATAAAACGAAAGAAAAAAGTATAACTAGAATTACAATATAGAGAAGAGTATAAAAAATGAAGAAAAAAATATTGAAGAACATCAAGCATGAAAGACAAAATGTAATTAAAAGAGAAATACAGAACATACCGAAAAGTAATATAACTCAAATGCCTTAAAGGAACCGAAGAATGTAGAAACTATTTAAACTTGCAATATAAAGTTAAAAGATAATAAAAAGGTGAAGAAGACCGTTTTTATATGTAACGAATATGCAAATAAATGCATAAAAAAGTACATAAAAATGAAGAGCAACTTAAAAGGAAGACTTGAGAAAGAAAGAAACAAACAAACAAATATTAATATATGCAGAACAAAGAAAACAAAACGAAAAAATGATATATATTAGGTTGGTGCAAAAATAATGTCGTTTTCTCACATAGTAACATATGTGAAAAAACGACATTATTTTTGCACCAACCTAATAGTTCTAAAGTAAAGTTGTTTTTTTTGCTTGTTTTTTTTCGCGTCTTGTTCTCGAACTCGAATATTCACATCTTTTTTTTATTTTTTTTCCGGTCTCTTCGCATGGCTGGTTTTGTCTCTTTTCTTGTCTATTTCTTTTTATATCTCCTTTTTGAGAGCAACATAATCCCCGTGATCGCGGCGAGCAAGGCGTGGCTGATTCCCTCAGAAGATTGTAGTAGAAGAAGATACGTCAATAACCATGACAGTCACGTGATCACGAGGGTCCATTTAAATGCCATTTTAAATCTACGATGTGACAGCTAGTTTCGTCTGTTGGTAAATTCGTGGCAGGAATTGGCTTAAATAAAGCTTTCACTCCGGAGGATTCGAATTGATTTTTGGAAATAAAAGACGGAAAACAACTAAGAATTTAAAACCAGAAGGAAAGAAAGTTTGGAAGGATTGAAAAGTGAAAAGAAAAGTAGCAGTTCCATAGGAAAAAAAGAAAAGACAAAACGAATACATATTTCCGATGTTATTGTTTAATATAAAAGAGGACTTATTTAAAAATAAAAGAAATAAAAGATTGTCAGACGCAATACAAACATTGGAATCAATAAGACAGGTTGAACTGAATCTATACAAAAAGGTAATAAAATGTCTTGCATTATCTTTCTTAAGTATGGAAAATAAAGATAATAAAAAGCAAAAAAAAATAAGTTGTAAACAAGATGAAGCTGTAAGGAACCTTAATAAATCAATGGATTTTAAAAAGACAACAACTTCTGCGATGCGCAAATCTGGATTTCTTCATGCTGGACACTATTTGCTCAGAGCGTTTCCTGACGAACTAGGTCGAAAATGAAACTGATATTCGATTTTACTTTTTATGCAAACTTTCAGACAATTCAAAAACGTAATTTTATTTTCATAGTATTTGTTATTTTTCTCTTAAGCTCATCAGTATTATAGAAAAGCTTGAACCCGCCTCAAAATGCAATTTACATATGCTGTTAACAAAAAAGCCTATCTATCTATCTATCTATCTATCTATCTATCTATCTATCAGATAACTTAATGAAGGTGACAGTCACACCAGTCGTTATGGGAGTGCTGGAAACTTTGCAGAAGTAAGTAAAGAGTGGGGAAACTTAAAAACTATAAGAAATATTTGGAATCGCCAAGACAATTACCGTGGTGAAAACAAAGAACAATGTCGAGAATCTATATCATGAGTGAAAAACTCCATTTACTACTGGTGTGAATATTGAAACTGACTATATATATATATATATATATATATATATATATATATATATATATATATATATATATATATAGTCAGTTTGATTATATGTAGGTAGATAAATAAAACGTGACCAGAAGTTTCGATTCGAAGAACCCTGTGGAGAAATACTGTGTTGCATCGTTTGAACGCATTTTCCTCTGCGTTGTTCGACTTTTTAATACTGAACGCTGCATTACCAAAAAGTTCGAGTTTCTTCAAATGCTTTAGCCTCCAGTATATTCCTAGTCGACTTTTTTAGTTAGGCGTTGAATTTCTGTTATTATTACGACAAAAAAACAAAAAGCACACACACACTCCTGCACATAGTGCGATGGGTAAATTGTCGCCATTTTATTTTATTTTTTGGAAATTTCGCGCATGCGCCTTGTAATGTTTAATTTGTCGCCTGCAAGAAAAAAATGTCGCAGTTGAGAACGGTCTGTGAGAAAAAGATCACCATGTAAGAATTCACTCTGCCAGAAATTTGGAAAATGCATGCTGTACTTCTTGGCAGGAAACTCTAATAGGTACATTTCAGACTGTCTGGATGTCAATCTGAGGACAGCGCAAAGGATTCAGAAAGATATGGATGAATCTAATGATGAGGGTGTTTGGAGTGATCACTAGAGATGGCGGGTTATGCTTCCGTTCATCTTCTCACTGGGTTTCAGATTCAAAGCAGACACCTACATCAAGGGCCTTGAGGGGGTAGTGCAGCACAAAAAGGGGAAGCTGCTAGAAGACTCTATGTCTGGCAACGTGATTCTGCACCATGTAACACAAACAGAACAATGTTAGGACTGTCAGACAAATTCTGCACCACATCACCCCTTACATCCATTACTGTACCACCTAATTCCCCAGGCTGCAACTCACTCACTCACTCATTCCCCTGCGTGAGGCGCAGGTGATTGAGTGAGTGTGTGAGTGAGTGAATGAGTGAGTCAGCAACAATATTCTTTGTATCACCAGATGAACTGAAGGCAAGGATTATGGCAGCATTCACCAACTTAAACAAGGAGACCGTCTAGAAGAGTTACAAGAGTTTCCGAAGGCGTTTTAATACCTTGGTTGAAGCCAATAGCGGATTTATTGAATAACATTACTCTTTAGTGTTTCATAGTATTTTTGGGGTTATTTTCTAAATATATCTGTTAAAATGAGATTTCATTGCTATTTTAAATTTTGTGTAATTTAGACGACAAAGATTTCTAAACATACAAAATTTATATAGCTTATCCAGGATGCACGTGTGTGTGTATGTGTGTGTGTGTGTGAAATTCGCTGTATGTATGAATGGAGAATCTTCAACATCAGAGTTTTATTATTTTTGCAAAGAGGATATGGGTATATGAACCGAATTCGAATTACAGTTGAATTCTTTATGTTGTGCAGATAACCTTGTATAAGATATGAACCCTTTTATTCTTTCCCACCAAATATGGATAAATAACAGGAGAGCCTGGGCCCTATAGATTTGTGTGACAACTATAGTACACTGAATTCAAAACCTGAGGAGGGTCGTTTGGAGAGCTTATGACACTGTATTGTTCACTTATTTGGATCTTCCAAAAAGTGTGGTTGGTATAATGCGTTCCTTCACGACTATAAACAAGTCATATCTGTGTATAGAACTGGATGTTCTATTCTAAATACTGAGGTGCGAAACTCTGGTAGAATACATACATACATACATACATACATACATACACACACGCATATTTATTATCCGTCTACCTACTTTATATATGAGAGAATTTGTGTGTTTTTGCCTTTGGCATTTATTATGACATGGATGTTACAGGATCACAAAAACATTTATATATCTACTAAATTTTTAAAAAATACATTTTTATCTAAATGTAACAAATATGAATGTATGTCCATTTATGCATATATATATATATATATATATATATATATATATATATATATATATATATATATGCGTCTGTGTGCGTGTATACATACACGCACAAACACACACACATATATATATATATATGCATATGAGTGTCTGTAGGTATGTATATAAATGTATATGTATAGTTATATATATACCTGGGTTTTGTGTATGTATGTATATAAATACGTTTATATATACACATGTATATATATATGTACATATATGAACGAAACACCAATACCTCCGTTTATAGTGCAACTCAGTTTCATGATTACACAAATTTGGAAATCAGCACCTGGAATCATCCTGCATCAGACAGGGAGGTGTGGAGAAATCTGATTGCTGTCCGTGTCGAAGTATTGGAGAACAACAAAGTTGCTGACGCGTAGCTGAAACGAACTGGTAGATAATTTAAATACGTCAGATCTCCTCCCGAGAGAGGAACAAAGGAGTTCCTCTCATGAGATGAATGTGGCCGTGTGTCGGGCTTGCTCTGCCACAAGCATGGACACAGAAACACTCCATCTACATATATGTTACTCAGCAAATCTTTTCGTGCAGCATTTGTGAAAAATATGTGTAGGTTACTTAGCGGACTTATTCGATATGATAGAACAAATCATACATAATCAGATTGCTGTCTGAAGGCTCGATTGTGTTCAACGTGTAATCGCTTTAAAAACACATACATATCTTTTGCTCTATGTAAGGCATCATCAACGAGAAGGAAACTATCAGGGAAATGTTCGTTTGTGTGTTATGAATATTCGAGATTGTCTTACTGCGATACGATGCGTCTTCTGCCATGTATGTATATATATATATATATATATATATATATATATATATATATATATATATATATATATATTAGGTTGGTGCAAAAATAATGACGTAATAATGTCGTTTTTTTGACTTATTTTTTAACGTCAAAAACGACATTATTACTTCATTATTTTTGCACCAACCTAATATATGTATATATATATATATGTATATATATATATATATATATATATATATATATATATATATATATATATATATATATATGCATACATACACACACATACATGGCAGAATATATACATACATACACACACATATATACGTGTGTGCGTGTATACATACACACACATACATGGCAGAAGATATATATATATATATATATATATATATATATATATATATATATATACACACACGCACACACACGTATATATATGTGTGTATGTATGTATATATGTTTGTACTTGTGTGTGTATATATATATATATATATATATATATATATATATATATATATGCGTATATTTCGGAAGTATGTATTTATTAAGACATGTTTTCTTTAAATAATTCAAATAAATTCAAGTAAATATTCTAGATACGATCCTTTCATATTGCCAGATAACCTTTTTTTTACGGTTATTAAAAGACGAAAAGGAAAACACCGTGTTGACTCATATTGTATTTCCGTGTATTTTCGGCATGGCATGATATCATTATCAGGGTATTTTTAATTATAGAATAAATATTTAGTGTTCCTGCTTGTGAAGGACAAAAATTGTTGTGAACATCACAAAGACACAATGATCCAACACGGTGTTTTCATCTCGTCTTTTTGAGAATAAGTAGACAGACCATGTGTAAATTATTTATCGAAATCTGTCTGAATATATATATATATATATGTGTGTGTGTGTGTGTGTGTGTGTGAAAATATATAGAAAATAGGAAAGAACTCGTTAGGTAAATAATCTAAAGTTCTTTAGTATTTTTGTTATTATTTTTATAAAAAATAGTTCTTGATACAAAAATAGAGCATAATATAATTATTTATTTTAGAATAATTATATTGAATTTTTCGGCTCCTGTTTTGAAACATGAGAACTCTTATCTAGCGTGTTGGAATAATATTCTTAAATATATAATTTTATATATATATATATATATATATATATATATATATATATATATATATATATATATATATATATACTCCTGGGATGGGGTCTTCAAGCTCCCCGTCCAAGAATGTGCTTCTGAGGTCTCTTCCTGGGTTAAAGCTGGAATCGACGCTTTTATCCCATCTAGGAAATATAGGGTCAAGTCGCGCTCCTCCCCCTGGTTCTTCGCTGCTTGCTCAGCCGCCATCGCCCATAGAAACCACTACTTCCATCTATTCCGTAGCGACATGTCTTACTGCAATAGACGTATCTTTGCCTCCGCCCGTAACGAGTGTAAGCGTGTCCTAAAAGATGCTAAGTCACTATTTGCGGCTCGGATGAAGGAACGTATTGCATCTCGCAAATTTGGCTCCAAAGATTATTGGCGTCTCTGCAAGAGCGTATTGAATAATTGCAAACCCTCTATACCTCCTTTATTCAAGCAGTTCAAAGTCCTGACCTCTTCTACCGACAAGGTTGAATGCTTTGCTCGGAAATTTTCATTCAACTGTACGCTCGACTCTTCCAGTGTACCCATACCAGAATTCCCTATTAGAACTGAGTCTATATTGAGTGGGCTAAACATAACCCCATCTTTGGTTCTGGGCGTTATCTCCAATTTAGACCCCAACAAGGCTAGTGGTGGAGACGGGATACCAGCCATTGTCGTGAAGAAATGCGCGCCTGAACTGGCGCCCGCCCTTTCTAAACTATACAACTACTGCCTAAAAGAATCTTGTTTTCCTGACTGCTGAAAGACCTCTTCGATCGTTCCTGTCTTCAAGAACTCCGGCGACCCCTCTGACCCTTCCAACTACCATCCTATCAGTCTCCTTCCCCTCTTCGGCAAAGTCTGTGAAGCCCTGATCAATATCGAGGTGGTAAACTATCTCACATCCCATAATCTGCTCTCAGACAAGCAATATGGTTTCCGCTTTGCCCGATCTACAGCTGATGTGCTTACCGCCATCACTGAAACTGTCTACGGAGCTCTTCAAGATAACGGTGAAGCCCGTGCCGTGGCACTAGACATCTCCAAAGCATTTGATAGGGTTTGGCATGCCGGCCTTCTTCGCAACCTCCAGGGTTATGGCATTACGGGTCGATTATATAAACTAATACAATAATTCCTGTCAAACCGTGAATTGAAGGTTGTTCTCAACGGATTCTCCTCCAGTTCCTATCCTACGAAAGCAGGTGTTCCTCAAGGCTCCATCCTAGGCCCCACTCTATTCTTTATCTACATAAATGATCTTCCTGACGCCATAACTTCCCAGGTTGGCATCTACGCGGATGACACCACAATTTATTCCTGCCTCAAAAAAAATCTAGTCTCACTGACAAAACTCACCTGGCCGTGCTTCTCGAAAAGGACCTCCAATCGATTGTGAGCTGGGGCAAGAATTGGCTGGTCAACTTCAACGCGTCTAAGACAAAACTGCTCTCTGTTAATCACCACAGAGATCCTTCCCTTCCCTCCATTAGAATGTCTGACGCTCAACTTCTCGAGAGCAACTCTCTGCAGCTTCACGGTCTCACGTTGACTGCTGACCTAAGATGGGATAAATACATTGAGTCAATTGCTTCGTCCACCGCAAGGAAAGTTGGTTCCCTGAGCCGCGCCAGGAAGTTTTTCTCCCCGTAGTCGATCCTCCAGATCTATAAATCAACAATTCGCCCTTGCATGGAGTATTGCTGCCATATATGGTCTGGTGTCCCTTCTGTTTGCCTCGGGGTTCTTGATAGGCTCCAGAGGCGGATATGCAATGTAGTTGGCCCTGCTCTGTCGTCTCGTCTACAGTCACTTTCTCACAGACACGCCGTCGCCTCCCTCTGTCTGTTCTACAAATACTTCCATGGAAATTGCTCCGAGGAGCTGCATTCGCTGGTTCCCAGATGTCATGAGTTCAAGCGCCATACGAAGCTGGCATCCCGTTCTCACCCCTTCACTGTCGAAACTCCTAAATGTAGCCGTCTCTTCTACTCCAATAGCTTCATGTCTCGCACTTCTCGCCTGTGGAACTCCCTTCCCTATTCCTGTCTCCCTGTGCGCTATAATCTCCAGCTATTCAAGTGTAATGTCAATCGACATCTCCAGTTGCCTTGATCTATCCACTACACTCATCTTTTCTTCTATCAATCCTATCTGATCTTGCTCTAAATTTTCTGTAACCCCTTGCGTCCTAGTGGCTCCCGCCTTGCTTGGGGAGAAATGCTTAAAAATTTCTTTTTTTTAAATATATATATGTATGTGTCTGTGTCTGTGTGTATATGAACATATATTCTATTTTAATCAATTCCCACCAAGCAAGGCGTTAACGTCACAAAGACGCAGTGACCTACTAAAAGGGAATGAGAAGAATTTATAAGTAACAGAAACCCAGTACTAAACAAGAAACAATGGATTAATCTCTACTCCTGCTCCAAAACGTGAGAGGCTTGTGAACCGAACGCTCGGTGATCGTATTCGTATTAAATTCATCTAGGCATAGATGGGTATACAAACGCACGTGCCTGTTTGGATGTGTGCTTGTTTGTGTATGTAAAAAAATGAAGATATAACTAAAATGTACAAGTAAAAGGAAAATATGAATAAAAACAAGAGGAAAACGTTAATTAGCCGACGTGTTTCCTCCACTGACGGACTTTATCAAGACAAATATAACGGTTTTATTTTGTAAGAAGTATTTATAAAAATAATTAAAACATTGTTAGTTTCATATTTACTAGTATCTTAAATTTAAAGGTTATAGGACCTCATAGCAATTTTACTTTTGCTTATAAATGCGTTGGCTAATGTAAGAGTTTTCCTTCTGCTTTGTTCATATATATATATATATATATATATATATATATATATATGTGTGTGTGTGTGTGTGTGTGTGTGTGTGTGTGTGTGTGTGTGTGTGTGTGTGTGTGTGAAAATATTGTAGAAAATAGGAAAGAAACTGGTTTGGTAAATAATCCAAAGTTCCTTAGTATTTTTGTTATTATTTTTAAAAAATAGTGCTCGATACGAAAGTAGAGCATAAATATAATTATTTATTTAAAAATATGCGAGTTGGAATCATATTTTTAAATAAATAATTATATATATATATATATATATATATATATATATATATATATATATATATATATATATATATATATATATATACACACACACATACACCGGGTGTAGCAGTATAATTGTCCATTGTACAAAATGTGTAAAAATTACAAATGTAATTGAGTTTCTTTTTTCCAGGTTTTTACATAAGACGTTTAGACATCTTAACACAATTTGCCGTAAGGATCTTCGAAATCACATTTGAGTTATTCAAGAACAATTCAAGGAACAGTGTATAAGTTAAAAACTAGAGAAAACTAGAGCGGAAAACAAGAGCGGAAAACAAGAGCGGAAAACTGGAGCTCACAATAGGAAGAGGAACCATCATGTGTGTGTGTGTGTGTGTGTGTGAGTGTGTGTGTGTGAGTGTGCGTGTGTGAGTATTTGTAATTTGAGAGTACTTATACATTGTTATTGCTGAATGTAGAATCCAATAATGTTATTAAAAAAACTCGTAGAATTTCAGTATTATATCTTTAATCATTTCTATTCATTAATCATTTACAACCGTGTATATATATATATATATATATATATATATATATATATATATATATATATATATATATATATATATGTGTGTGTGTGTGTGTGTGTGTGTGTAAAACGCATTTATTGTGGAAACAGTGTTTTATACATTATTTTTTATGATTTTCTAGTTTTGTGTTTTTTTTAATACATCCACACATTTTTCATCTCGTTATTGCTTGAAAACGTCCAATTTTACATTTATTCTCTTCTCATTACGAAAGAATACATTTCCTAAAACATTTACTCTGGCCATATTTTCTTTAAAAGAATTTTGATCTTCCATACACGCCGAGAGCCCTGCACTAATAACCAACAATGTAATGTTGTCGCTATTCTAATACGGTTTCATGATCAACTATATTTCTATTTCTATTTCTTTTTTTTAAATTTATCTTTTCGCCTTTTCAGCAACCGTTATCAATTTTCTTAACTTTTCATTTTTCTACCACTCTGGTAACAATTGATTTGTTCACATGTTTTTACGCAGTAGCATAAAAAAGAATTTCTAGAATATTCTGTTTGCCAGATGCTCGTTTTTAATTAAACTATCGACATAATTGAAGCACTTGCCGCTTTATTTTTAGAAAAATAAAAATGTTTCCTGGAGAGCCAAGATGTTTAAATGATTCCAATTAATCCCCAGGAGTTGCATGAGTAACATTGTTAACTTGCTGGATAAAATTATCACGTGATAGTAATCAGAATTTATTTATCTTGCTATTCCTTGAGGTGGCGTTTGATCTAATACATATCATTCATTGTTATTATCAGAATGATTTGTCTATCAAAGTTTATTCTTTGCGTTCTGAATTATTGTTCTTTTTATTCATTATTTGAGATCATTTTCTTTTCTCTTATTATCATTTCAGTTTTATATTTGCTGGTCACTTTTTTTTTAATATGTACTTCTATAATCTTTACCTATTAATTTACTTTTCATTTTCTTTTTTTCTTTTGTTCTTCTTTACCTATTAATTAATCTATTGCTACTTGATTGCTATTATATTTTTGCTCTTTCATGTATATCAGCCATTACTTCCTTTTTTATCGATGCTAAAGTTACAGCGACTTTTTTCAGTCCTTTTTATATCTTGTTTAATTTTTGCCTACTGGGTTCTTGGCTTCTTTTTGATGTATTTGTATTAACACTTTATTCTCACTTTCTTCTCGTATTACATTTTTCCTTCAATTTTCCTTACTCATTCCTTCTTTTCTGAAAATAAATCGATTTTGCTATTACTATCAGCTCAAACTAAGCAATTGCCTTTCCTAAATTAGAATCTTTGGTGTAGACGAGAAAATAACCGACTTTTCCCCTTGGGAGAATGTTAGAAATGATACGATCTTTTTTCTTAAAAAAAAAAAAAAAAAAAAAAAAAAAAAAAGTGATACTGTAGCATCTGCTTCTGAGCAATTACTAAGAAATAAAGAATTAGTTTAAAAAATATCTGAGAACTGTTAATTGAACAAGCTGCTATTGACAACGTTCACGTTAATCGGAGTTTATGAACTGGGAACGAGCACAGAGATAATATATTCCTAGAAACAGAGAACAAGAAAAACAGCAAAACATGTTGAGCAAACGTATTTTGTATAAATTATCGATCGTCTGATTAACACGATTGGCCATATTTTCTTTAAAAGAATTTTGATCTTCCATACACGCCGAGAGCCCTGCACTAATAACCAACAATGTAATGTTGTCGCTATGAATTTTCAAAAAATCAAGCACTTTCTCTTGACTTTCCAACCATATTCAACCCTAGCTCGGTGACTGCATAGTATGAGTTAATGCAATATTTTCCCAAGAAGATATGTTTACCATTCGTTCATTTATTGCAATCTTGAAGCCATAACAGGTTTGGTGATTCTGCAATGTATCTTGGAATTCTGGGAAAAAATCAGAGAAACTGTAATATTATCGGTCCCGACCTGGAATCGGGGCTTCAATCACATTCCTACCGTCATAACTTAGTTTCGCAGTTTAATTTCTACAAGCATTTGCAGGAAAAGTTTTCTGATAAGCTCTCCACATAGATAGCTCTACCTCATCATTGTAAGCATAGTACTAGATCGGCAGGTAGGTGACTGTCATTATATATATATATATATATTAGGTTGGTGCAAAAATAATGACGTAATAATGTCGTTTTTTGACGTTAAAAATACGCCAAAAAACGACATTATTACTTCAGTATTTTTGCACCAACATAATATATATATATATATATATATATATATATATATATATATATATATATATATATCGCAATTCTCACTTACAGAATTGTATCCAAATTCTTCCTCTGTATCGCCTGTAATCTGCATACGTCGCCATTTTCCCTTTCCTTAAATTCTGGTCATTTTATTTACATTTCTCCTCAGTAACGTTTTATAATATTCCCTTACTCAATTGTCTTTCATCCTCCCCAGTCACTTGCGCCATAGTGACTTTATCTCCTATGCACTGAACAGAAAGCAGAAGTAAATAATAATAATAATAATAATAATAATAATAACAACAACAACAGCAGCAGCAACAACAACAACAACAGCAACAACAACAACAACAACAATAATAATAATAATAATAATAATAATAATAATAATAATAATAATAATAATAATAAAAACTTAAAAAGGCAATTTGGTTCCTTCACCAGGAAAACATGCTGGCCTTGCAGATCAAATAATAATAATAGACTTGAATTTAAATTGTAATAAATAATTATATATGCATACATATACCCGTCTTAAAGGATAAAATATTAAACACTGCTTGGTTTTTCCTATTCAAACAAATCATAGAAAATCTCGTAAATAAGAATAAAGCAACACTATTCAGATAAAAGATTTTACCGTTGCAAATTATCACAATGAAATATTTCTATGCAAATACCTGGACAAATATCTCCACCTAAAAAGTAAGTTAAAATTGAGAAAAATAGAAGGTAACTCTTGTGTCAATGGTTCCAGAACGATGCAAAGATGCCTAGTAAAAAAACAAAAACAAAAACAAAAAACAAAAACAAAAAAAAAACAAAAAAAAAACATGGAAGATGTGATATTCTGTGGAGGTAATGATAACACAAAGACGACAATACAATAAAATAATTATAATATTATGAAGAGTATAGACGTCATCATAAGGAACCGGTTTCATGTTTTAAGAACAAGCAAAAGGGATGATTAACAAAACTAAGAATTAAAATCAAATGAACGATGAATAATAAGAGCGAACTGTACATTTGATAACAGGTAAATATTTGGTGTTAGCTGGCAAAAACTTTTCTCTCAAGAAAATGCTTCATTATGAGATGAAGATAAACTAATCGCAAAGGTAGAAACTAAAAAAAATTAATACGATGCCTGAAAGGAAATTCTAAATAGAGAATAAAGTCCACCTGGCAAGTGAGATAGGAAAATACTAGTAAATTACACAAAGATAGGAAAATAATGGAAGTGTGTGTTTGATGTGATTCTGATGAGGTAGAGGGCGCCAGGAAAACGTATTGGAAGCAAATCAGAAAACGCAGTTAGTGGAATAACAATCTAATGCTACCGTAAATGTTATTCGGTTGTGCGTGTCAGAATTACGTTGTCGAAAATGTTTGATGGAGAATTGGCAGATTGACCACTTCAGTGTAAACTGATTACTGCAACAGGGCTTGCAATTAACGCGTTTGTTTTGAACTTCCTGCAAAAGGTTTTCCTATCTTGCAACAATTTTAATCCCGAGTCGAAAGAGAATAGACATATGTTTATGTCGCAGAATTTGTCGTACGATCATGTTGCATTAGCTCTCCTGTTACTCCACCTCTCTCTCACTTTACACACCCACCCACAAACACACACGCACACACATTAACATTGGTATTAACCTACATTAATTTGTTTAAATTTATATACTCATACATACATACATATATAGATACACGTTCGGGCACACCGTGGCGGTGTACTGGTTAGCAAGATCCTCTCCCTAGGACAATTACGACTGTGTAGTGAGTTCGATCCTCATTCGATGCCCCATGCTTTTGTCATTGTGCCACATCTAAGCAATGCTTGAAAATCTATATATATATATAGATACACATTTATATGAATACATATATATATATATATATACATATAAATATAGGGACATATATATGTATTTATATATATCAATATATATATATATATATAAATAAAAAGAAAGAACAGTAATATATATATATATATGTATATTAGCTTATATATAAGATACATATATATATATATATATATATTAGCTCATATATAAGATATATATATATATATATATATATATATATATATATATTAGCTTCCATTTATATAAGATATATATATTAGCTTCCATTTTTGAAACATGGTTAGAACTGTGTAGCGAAAAAACATATTGTAATTCAATTATTTTTTAATATATATACACACACACACACACACACACATATATATATATATATGTGTGTGTGTGTGTGGTTGCGTGTGTGTCTGTGTGTGTGTTTAGAGAGGTTTCGTTAAATAATTTAGACACGTTCTCTCTACTTATTTTTCGATAAGATGCTTTCATATTCGCCAATAATATTTTTGTGCGGTTCTTAAAAGTGGATTCAAAAACACTGGATTGGTTCAAACTGTATCTATTCCGAGTACTTTCGATATAGCGACAAGCTCATTCGAACATATCTCATGAAAGTATATATTAAAAAATGCACTGAGAAGCAGCATTACGGAGCTAGGTAATTGACTGTAACCTAGCCGCCAGATCATTCCCAATAATATTGCTGATTCTTCTTTAGATCCTATCAAGGATCTCCAAGTAAATATCTGGGGCCCGGACCGTATATGGCAGCAATATTCTAATCATGGATGAATGGTAGACTTATAGATATGCTAGGATAGATTGTTGAGAGAAAAATTGTCTCGTCTGATACAATGAACCAACTTAACACGTGATCTAACAATGGATTCAATGTAGTCTTTTCACCTCATATCAGCTGAGTGCGTTAGGCCGAGAAGGCGCAATGATTCACTTTCCTTGAGGATAGCATCGCCTATGCTAATGGAAGGCAGAGAGGGGTCTTTCAGATGAATAATGTGGTGAAGTTTAGTTTTAGAGGCGTTAAAATTGATAAGCCGTCTATTGTACCAGTTAACGACGGCCTTGATATCGTTCTGTACATCAACTGCAATTATGACATTGACTGCTGAGTCTTAGATTCATCAGTACAGACGCCAAGCTGAGAGTTGATTTTATCGGCAATTAAGTTTAAAAACAGCTTAGGATCAAGGAAGGAACCCTGGGACACCCACCTTAGTATGAAAGGGTGTAGATGTGTGTCCGTTCAGGGCAACTTCTATTTCAGGGTCTGTCTATATTTCTGAGATGAGGTATTATGTACATTATTTACATTATTCAGACTATTGTCCTCATCTTTCTCGCCAGATTTATCACAACGTTTCGGCCGTTGTACGCTCCGGCCTTCTTCAGGTCCTCAAGGACATATGAGACAGTGGATAAAGGCGTTGGTTAGATCCAGTGATAGGACCCAAAGAGTGTGAGTTCAGTACCCGGTTAAGGCAGTGGAGAACTTTCAGAGGGAAATTAGCAGGAGATAACTGATAACTGACATTCATCAAACATGGCACATGGAACAAGAACAAGTCTACCCCAGTGAGCGAAATAAATGGTTCAGTTAGAAATTCCAACCACCTAAAGAAAGCCGGAGCGTACAACGGCCGAAACGTTGTGATAAATATAGCGACAAAGATGAGGACAATAGTCCGAATAATGTAAATAATGTTCCATTTCAGGATTTGATAGAAACGACAGGATCATCTCAAAAACGTGCCCAGAGATGTCTTAACTTTTCAGCTTCTGGAAAGAGCTGAATGCCAGAACTTATCAAAGACTTTCGAGATATCCATTGCAAGAGCACGGACTTCATGGTCTTTATCCCGAGAATGATAAACTCTTTTCTCAATTATCCTTAGTACATCAGCAGCTGATTTGGAGAAACGAAAGCTGTATTGCTTGTCCAATAAAAAGCACCTGTGATTAGAGTCGATGAACCAATTCAGCATTGATCAAGACCACTTTTAGTTTCCCAAAAAGAAGTAGAAGTTGGATTGGTTCGACGGTTCACCAGAATTCTTTTAAAAAAAATGGAACAACAAACGAGGACTTCCAGCAAGCAGGAAAGTGGGAGGCAGCGAATCATTTAATATAGAGTTTTGAGAGAACAGGAACTCATTCGAGAGAAACTTCTTAATGACCATTACAGGGATGCCATCGGGTCAACATGCTTTGTGGGGATCAAGATTAAACATGACAGCAGAAACAATGGAAGGGATATTACCCAACAGAGAATGAGTTCTAAGTATCAAGTTCTGCAGGTAAACTCCTGATGGTTCAAAAGTAGGGTTTTAGGAGAGTTTGCAAGTAACGCATCCAGATTTGTTAGCAGAGGTTAATAACGCTGAAATCGATAGACACGGGGGGAATAGCGACCTAGGTAGTCCGATTTATCAAGAGGGCAGTATTGTGTAGCTCAACAAGAGCGAGTAGAGGTGCTAAGATATTAAACCAGCAGAGAAGAATGTTGCTCGGTTTAGTCAAGGAAACGAGGACGTGTATATATATATATATATATATATATATATATATATATATATATATATATATATATATATGAAGTTGTAGCCTTTCTATCTATTATCGAACTCCCTCTAGGCTTTGGAGATAGACAACATAATATATATTCTGAAACTAAATTACCTAGGGTACTTGGATGCGTGTTTTTCATTTTGATCAAAGGGAGTTCCCCGAGAGGAAATTCTCCCACTTCATTTTTCCCGTTTGATATAAATTAAACTTAAATTTGAACAACAGAATGACTCCTCGGATACTTGCATAAGTATATTTCATTCTGATCAAAGTAGGTCGTATTGAGGCATAAACAACCCACTGATATATTTCTCTTTTATTTAATCTAACTTAAGTTTGAACAAGGGAAGGACTCCTATCAAAAATATGGAAGTAGAAACCAAGAAGTTGGAGGTCACATCGACAAGATCATTGAGTAATATTGAAACGCATCATTTTTCTACGCAAATTATAACAATGATTTAAAATCGATCATCATTTTCTTGCAAATAATTGTGTGGCACGTGGAAAGGTGTGGGTAATACGTCTAGTATATATATATATATATATATATATATATATATATATATATATATATATATATATATATGGCAATTTAGAAAATGTACCTTTCAAATGCACGTATATATAGGTGTATAACTTTAGATATACAGCAGAAACGCCAGACCACATGTAGCAGAAATTGTTGATGCACGGAAAAATGGCTGAAATATAAATATGCTATAAAGGTACTAGCTAGAAAAATCTCGTCGAACGATATACCGAAACAGCTTTTATCTCAGCAGACCTAGGAATTAATTCAGTAGAATTTTTCCAATTCATGCCACTTAAAAACGTCTGATCGACAAGCCACAGTTATTTGATTATCTGGAGATTAACATCAGCCATGCTTATAGAAATAAAAAAAAATCTCTATATGTTGTGCGAGGTAACAGTTACATTTTGGAGGCGTTAACATTAACATGCTATTACTTGGCCAGTTAACAACAGATTGAAGGTACTTTTTTTCGTCAGCTGACAATTTGATTTTAAAGAACCAATCAGACTTACTAGTAAGGTTCGCGGAAATAGATTTGTCATTTTCACAAATACCGAGTCAAGAAATTTTCACATCCGTAATATCATTTCCGAACGATTTGTCATGGAAATTTCAACTATCACTTTCTGATTTTAAGTAAAAGTCCATTATCGTAATAATTTTTCTAAAAAAATATGTATTTTATTAGTCAAAAGTTCAGTCCATAGCATCTCAAGATACGTATATATATCTAAATCTCTGTCGCTTCATGTCTCTTCTGGGTCCACCATTTCTGATTAGAAATTATTCCACTTAATTGACGTAGATATACGCATTTTTGCAATCATATATATATATATATATATGTATATGTGTGTGTGTATGTGTGTATGTATGTATGTATGTATGTGTACATTACTTAGAGAATAAGAAGTACTTAACTGGAAAAGCAAAAAGAAAGGCCAAAAGGCAAATATCTATCTGCGCAGTAAATTAAAGTGCCCAACGCCTAGACTATATAGATAGAGCATAAAACGTTTCACAAAGACAACAACCAGCCAAGGACAGCTCAAATCGCTATTCGACTTTAACGCATTCAAGGTCTCCTGATGGAAAGAACGGCTGAAGATCGGGAGAGCGGGAAATTGAAGTAGCGACAGTAATTCGTTGAGTAAATCAACACACACACACACACACACATACATATATATATATATATATATATATATATATATATATATATATATATATATATATATATATATATATGGGCAGCAAACTTATTTAACACATGTTTTGTTGAATATGACAGAAAAGAAAAATATGATGAGTTTTTATTGAACTTTTCTTATATTTAAACATTTTCCGTTTGATGGGAGTGAGTGAGTATAAAAATTGTGCGTAGTCTCTTCCTCTATCTCGCTCTATCTCTCTCTTTCTCTCTCTCTCTCTATCACTCTCTCTCTCTCTATATATATATATGTGTGTGTGTGTGTGTTTGTGTGTGTGTGAGTGTCTATTTTTATACTGAAAATTAGATGGGGACTTCTGTCATTCAGAAAATTCGTCATTATCTATTTCGTGAAATGTAATTAGAAATAAAAGTAATTTAAATTCAATCTATATAGCGATGAAGAAAAAAATCCCCGCCATGTATAGTAATTATGAAGTTTCTGAGGTAAAGAATCTAATGTGAAATTTAATCTGCTTTGAGTTCGTTCTGAAGTAATTAGGATCATATTCTTTTTAGATATTTTTAATCAAATTATGCATTTTATATTTAGAGAATTTTTCTCTGTAAACATTGATATCTGTCTCAACATCGCTTTGTCTTTTAGACGTTAATGGCTCGAAAATTAAAGCAGAAAAAGAAGCTACATACAAAATATTAACAGAAAAGTTAAAAGAGTTTATATAACCC
>OZ010573.1:92451019-92456019 GCA_963932145.1 Acanthosepion lycidas | reverse complement strand
TTGTGGTGGTTTTAAAAATACGCGTGAAACATGTTCGAATGAATATATGCTGTCTAAGTATTTGCTAAGGTCATTTTGTTTGGTTTTTAATAGTTACTTTGTTTTAATAAATTTATTTCCTTTTTGCATTGAACAGTCCACATTGGACGAAACGCGTCGACTAAAAATACAGTTTTCCTATTGTCCTTTACACACACACGCACACACACACACACACACACATATATATATATATATATATATATATATATATATATATATGTATGTATATATATATATATATATATATATATATATATATATATATACAGAGCAGTTAAACCTATTTTCTCATTTAAGTTGTGAAACATGCGGTACGTATTATTATTTAAATACAACTGTTTCTATTGGTTATAATTATTAAACATATGTTCCCATTCTGTTTAATTACTAAACACATGTTTAATTACTAAGTTGAGTAGCGTTCACCATTCACTTACACCAGGCCACAATTTTTCAAAATGAAAGTATCATAGAAATAGTCTTCGTCAAATGACCCGTATTCAGTTGAGCTTCTTTTTAATCATATAATCTTTATTCTAAATATGTTCAGGCACGATCGACTTCTTAATATCTCCTTTCCTTATAAATGAAGGTTGATATTCTAATCTAATTTCAGGTGCCAGTTTTCTTGTTTAGGTATCTATTCGTAATAATTATTTTAGATGTTGATCAAATTGTGTGCAAAATTAAGCTAACATCACATTGTGTCAGGGCACGAGTCAAGTAAGAGCGCCAGATATACAGCAGTGTTTTGTCTTGGGAATTCTGAGGTTTCCTTCTTATAACATGGTGTGTGAAGAGGCAATGGAAGATTGATTTATCCCTTTTTTAATGTGAACAAATGAGGATTAAACAGGAATTGAACACAACGCAAATTTAACACCGATAACCTGTATACTATTCGCGTATCCTCAAGCTAAAATAGATTTTTCTAAAACAACATCAGCAGTTTTAATCTCGGATGGATATTTAAAATCGTTATTTTTTTTGTTTTTTTTACAGAGGTTTAAAATTCTTGTGAATTTAGGCGAGATTAGTTAGTTGAAAATAAAAATAAAAAAATCAGTCTGCAGTTTCCAGAGACCCCTGTCTCACTGAAGCAGAAGTAAATCTAAGGGGAATTAATTCCCAGTGAATAAATTATATTGTGTTGAAGGTCAATGGCTGCAATAGCTGAAGCGTAGTGATAACACAAATACAGCAGGCGAAGATTAGTTAGCGCTTCTTCAAGTGTGGTTTTATTGCTTTTGTTCTCTTTGTTTCAACTGACTCTATACGTTTGATAGCGGATAAGACCAGTAGAAAAAAAAAGACACTTATATACACACGGTGACCAAAGAAAGGTTCCGTCCTATATCACAAGAGGCTGAACAAATATGAGAGACTCCGGGGAATATGGGGATTTTACGGGTTTTGGAAAGACAGTAAACAGAGTAAAAAAAACGTGGAATTATCATTGCTTGTTTATTGCTAGTTCTAATGGTTATAAAGTTAGATAATCGTGTTTTTTTTCTAGACACTTTTTTCTGTAGAAACTATTTTACGCCATTATAAGTCTGCCATTCGTACGTGCATTGAATTTTGGTGCTACAGCTTGTCTTTTGCTTCTGCAATATATCTAGAAATTCTTATGAAAAATTCAAAGAAGAATTATCAATGTTATTGTTCCGTACCCGGTATCTCACTTTCGTCCGATATAAAATAGTTTCGCCATGCCTTAATCATAAATATTTTATGGTAATTTTTCTGACGAGCTTGTGTATTTGGTACCTCGAAGTCACGAATTTAAGCGCGGTACTACATTGGCTGCTAGGTCCCATTATTTTCCTTTTGAAATTATTAGATATAACCATAAGCTCTATGCTAAGAGTGCTTTCTCTCACATTTTTCGTTTCTTTGTGGAAACTCTCTTCCAGTTTATTGGGTTTCTGTCAACAATTATCTTCAAAAATGTAAATGTAACGTCAATCGTCATCTTCTCTCTGCTATATATATATATATTTTTACTGTCGTCAATGTAGCTTTTATCAGTTTCTTTCACTCACAGTATTCCCTTGTATCCGAGTGGCTTTATCGTTTTGCTTGAGATGATCTGGTTAAACAAATTGGTAATGATGAAATTAGTCGTTTCCATACAAGAAAAAATCGTTCTGTACTGGCTGAGAAGTTATTGTTGCTGTCTATTGAAGATTACTATTTTTTTTAAACTGTTTTGGCAAACTAGCTGCTCTTATCTTCTAAATGTTATCAATCATTTTAGTATTCTTAGGAGTTTTATTCCAACATTTTTTGTACTGGTAATGTGGAAAGTTAACAGTGTTTTTAGATAATTATGATCCATTCTAGTTAAATACGTTTCTCTTGTTGTGCTTTTGGAAGAAAGGATATTTTTTCTATTTATTAAAGCTTTTTTTTTATTTGTGATTTATACCGTGTTCGAATTTCAGTCGGGCTAGTTACATTCAGTTACACTTAAATTACTCTGTGAAAGGTATGAATCTCTCTATTCATCCTGTCTAGCTATGGGTTGAAAAGCAGGGAAAATTGTGCCCTATAGCCTTAGTTGGTAACCAGTCTATCAAAGGAATAAATAGTAGCTTACTAAAGCAAATAGTCATTCATCATTCAAAAAAATAAAAGAAAAAAAATAAAAAGAAAAAAGAAAAGAAATAAAAGACATGATAGTACAAGCATCTATCTTGTATGGAGCTTGACTTTTGTTTCTGTTTTTGTAGCACCAATCTATATGATCGGACCAAGAATAGGCTTTTTTTAAGATCTAAAGGATTCATTCGCTTAAAACAATTTTTTAATAATTGATCTGAAAGACAGGTGTATATCGATGATAGTTTGAACGATGTTGCACAAGTTGGACGTCATCTGTGACATCTCTATGTGCGTAAAACTCTCCCTATTTTTTGTTTCTTTGTGTAACTCTCTTCTCTTTTATTGGGTTTCTGTCAACAATGATCTTCAAAAATGTAAATGTAACGTCAATCGTCATCTTTCTGGTCAAGTGGCCGAAAACCTGTCTTCCAAACACTTTTGCTAATAAGTTTACTTATAAGTAAGGGTGTACAAATGAAATGTTTTGAAATTGAAAACTTAGTTTAACAGGCATTAAACACTTCTATTCATTCTTTCTTTCATTTTCTCATTGAAACCAAGTAGAGTTTGTTATATGTCAGTTCCGTGATTTCACGCGGTCAAACCATTATTTATGAGGTTTTGGCAAAACGTAACAGTCGTGCGAAATAAATAAGGAACTATCTAACTAAAAAATTACAATAGAGATATTTTGGCTTTGTACTATATTCCGGTAATACCCATAGAATATCGTCGCAGTTACTTAGGCTAAAATATGAGAATATTAATCCGAACAAATCAGTGGATGATGATATGAGATAATCGAAGATTGTAGATTGTATTTATTCTTGTAGACTCATCTTGTTGATCACAGGCCAGCTCGATTTTTGATTCTTCCTTTAGTTTTGAAATCTTCTAAAATTTCTCGACATATATTCCCTTTTATGGCGTTGATCACAACGTTTTTCTACTTATTCTTGTTTTCATTGCCCACTCACATTTCCAAAAATTCATTCTATTTTGCCTCTGCTTTGAGAGTTTCTTTTTATTTTCTGAATTTAGACTGTTTTTTTTCGATTTCCGCCATTTTTTCTTCAGATTTTTCTGTCTTCAAAAATCATTCTCTCCATTCATAATGATTTTTGTTCGTCTTTCTTTTTAATTTACTATTATTCTTTTGTTTTGTTTTGCATTGCATCTTAACTTTTACCTCCATTCTGTCCGTTTGTTTTCTTCAAAAATTCATTAGATCTTTCTATTTTCTTGTCTCGAAATCTGATCGTCTAAAGCTGATTAAAATTATTCCGGTGCCAGGAAATAAATCAAGATGGATCTTTTCTTTATTCAGTATCAAATGTCATTATCCTTATCTGTCATCCTGCGAGGATGTTTGACATCTTAACACGACATATCCTATCATGTTGGGCAGATATTACCACCCACTATCTTCATATCTATTCATTTATGGAACATCTTTTGAATCCTTCATTTTAAGGAAATACTTTGGAAACATTCATTATCTTTTTTGTTACTTTATAATACATTATTTGGGAAAAAATTTTGCACCTTCGAAAAGATTCCAATCAATAATAAATCCCTCTCCAACAGAAAAATAGATGTATGAAATTTTTAAAAAAAAAAATGGTGTTGGGAAATTTAAGACGTAAATCAAAGACCTTCATTTCACGGTTTGACAGTAATTATTGGATAAATATCAAATAAAAGTATCCCTGAAGTTTACGTAGAAAGCCGGCATGCCAAACACTGTCAAACGCCTTCGATATATCTAGAGCGGCAGCTTGAGATTTATTCAAGAGCTTGGTATGCATATTTAGTTATGGTCGTAAGTACATCATCGGTAGACCGGGCAAAGCGGAAACGATATTGTTTATCTGAGAGTAGATCGTGGGATATAAGATGCTTCTTCATTTCGGCATTGATTAAAGCCACGATGACTTTGACAAAAAGTGGTATGGACCGTAGTTAGATGGGTAAGAAAGTTCTCCAGAGTTCTTAAATACAGGAACGGCAGGGGAAAACTTCAAACAGACTGGAAAGCAAGAATCGGCAAGGCAACAGATTTATAGTTTGGAGAGAAATGGAAACAGCTCAGGGGCACATTTCTTTGGGACTACGGATAGTATCGCGTCACCATCACTTGCATTATGAGAGTCTAATTTAGAGATGATATCCAATATCATCGACGGGATTATGCACACCTCACTCAGTGGAACCTCAGTTCTAGGGGAAAATCAGGTGTGGGTACTCCGGATGAGTCAAAAGAGGATTTGGATGAAAATTTCCGAGTAAAGTATTCAGGATTTCAGCTGTGGATGTTAAGACTTCAAATTGATTGAAAAGAGGATAGATTT
>OZ010573.1:92418519-92443519 GCA_963932145.1 Acanthosepion lycidas | reverse complement strand
TTTACCCATACGGATTACCTACGTTTTCATAAACTATATATATATATATATATATATATATATATATATATATATATATATATATATATATATATATATATATATATATATATATATATATTATGAAGATGTTACATATGGAGAGACAAGTACTCACGATAAAGTTCCGTAAAATCTTCCTAGTTCCACATCTGACCACGTGGATTAGTTCGTAGATATACTGCAGTCGGCAATGCATTATGGAATTCAATTGACTAACTTCTAGCAGTTGCTTAATTCTACAAGCCACTGGCGAAACTTATATGTGTGGCTCGTGTCTTAAGTACTATCTTTCATTAACGACCTTCGTGTTATTGTAAGAAAATATAAATAATAATGTCTCTCAAACCACCAAACCACATTTATAACAGGATAATCTTGTTAATAAATTTGTTTTCTAATTGAAGATTTTTTATACATTATTATTTACCAGCAAAGATTGACTAATAATGAGCATACATGATGAAACATTGACCCAAATTTAAAAACGAAGGTTTATCAAAATTAAGAGGACAGACCAAATTGCTCTTCATTGTTAAATTTGCTTTTCCTTATAAGAATTTTTGGTTAGAATTAAGTTAAAGAGATTTTGGTTACAATTAAGTTTTTCTTGTGCCAACGTGTGAGAATAAATTAATATGTGAAATTTTAGCGCCTTTTTGTGCGGTGAAAACACGTTGATTTGGGAAATCTTACAACAATCAGATTTTGTCGGGTTTCAGTGAAACTTTCAGGACTTGTTAAAAAATGAATGAAATTATATTAGAATTTTTTGTTTTAGAAAATTTAGTAAAATTATTAAAGGCGTATATTTTCTTTAGTAAAAATTCTCGAATAATCAGGCCAGTAGACAATTATAACTATACCGTTTGAAAATGAAAGTGGAACGTCTGCTCAAATATGGGAATCCACAAAAAATAAGTGATATATATATATATATATATATATATATATATATATATATATATATATATATATATATATATCACTTAAACCTTATTTTATATTTATAAAATTATTATATATATATATATGTGTGTGTGTGTGTGTGTGTGTGTATTTGTGTGTGAGTGTTATTTTAAAAAATATATATATACTCCTTTTATTTCAATATCCTTACCTGTACAAGGCCGTGTATATGCAAGTGATTGTGTGTACATTTATATAAATCCTTATAATCGTGTGCCTATCCATATACTTCTATTTGAATCTTTAATGTCCTTAGCATTCTGAATATAAATATATTAAAAAAAAAAGCTTGTCTTTGAATGTAAAGAAAATCATAGAATTATCAACCAAATTGATCGACTTTGCGCATCAGGATAAAAATTTATTTACTGATATTTAATTTATTTGAGGTTCACCATTGCTTGCACATATACAAAAAAAATGCGTCTCTATGCAAACACGTGATATAAAAAGCCACAAATAATTTAAGTTTTATTGAAATTAATATTGGCTATATAACTGGCCCTATTTTTCTGATATCTTTGATGTTTCGAATATATTCTCTTGATCTTCTTTAATGCGTGGCCTTGTTTCAGTTGGGTAGTACGTGTGAATTACATTTATACGATTACAGTTTTCGCTGTTATTCTAAAGCCCCATTCATTCCATTCAGGCGATAATTTTACGCTCCTGTTCCCGTCCCGTTTATCTCCCATTATAGGAAACTTAACGTCTTCAGTGTCAGCTTTCAGTAGATTTATTCAAAGACGTTGACAAAAGCAGCTCGACTTTTAATAACACACTAAATCTATTGCAACAAATACTTTATCTTATTCGCATTTTTCAGAGTTGTCATAGTTTTACGCCTTTCATCTTTATGCAAATAATTGCTTTTCGTTGATAATGATTTCTAAGAACTAGTACAACGAATATAATTCTCCCTTTAAAGCCAATGAATATGTAATATATATGAAGTTATCAGTATTTTTCATAATATTATCTCCTTTACTCATGCTTTGGAAAGCAAACGAATGTTGGCATAAAATTAAATAGTTTGTTTCAAAGGCATGTTATATTTTAGAAAATTAACGCGTCTTCAAATAATAAGAAAAAACGATATTTTATTTTATCTCAATTTCTGTTTTATTTCATCCAACTACTCTCTTATTCTGCGAAACTTATTTCACATAAACTAATTGAATAATTTTCATAGCAGCTTGTTTTTTCTTTCTATTAAACTATATATTTTTAGTATGCATTTAGTATATTTTTAGTTTTTTTTTTTAACTATTGTTCATTTGACAGTTATAGATGTTATTATAAACACAAGGTTTCAGCTAAGGACCAAGTACCTACATAACATTATTAAAACAAGTTTTCAGACAAGTACCCAATGTTTCGGGCAAGTACCCTTCGGTCAATAATCAGCTGCCCATTGTCTGTCTTATATCTCTTGATTATTGTGTTATTTTGTCCCTGTGAAGCTAGTTATTGTTCATTCCTGCTCAAATAGTGTTTCACTTCATGTTCCAAGGAGTAAACTCATAACAACTTCTTCTTTCATGTAGCGTGTCCCTTCAGGGCATAGATGATCATGGCCCTCAACTTCTTCGTGTCCCTTGTAGCTCATAATATATTTTGACTATGTCATTCCACCTAAATCCTTTTCTATCATCCATTTAAACAAGCTGATAAAGTATATTTCACGCTGCTGTCCTCTGTCCATCTCTAGCTCAATCTGCCCCGTGAGCATCAGATTTTTCAAACCCACCTTCCTCATTAAGTGCACCAGAAATATCAATCGCATCTTTCTGATGTTAAGCATAAGTTTTCTTTTTGTTTCCATTTTTATCAGACTTTTATTTTCATTTTGTTGAACTATTGTTCATCTTGACTCTCATAGATGTTATTATAAACACAAGGTTTCGGCGAAGGACCAAGTACCAAGATGTCATTATTAAAACAAGGTTTCGGCCAAGTACCCAATGTTTCCCCAAGTACCGTCTTGACAATAATCAGGTGCCGATTGTCTGTCTGATATCTCATAATTATTGTGTTATTTTGTCTCTGGTATGCCAGTTACTTCTCATTCTTCCCAAAACCTGTTCTACCATCCATTTAATCAAGCTCATCATGTTACATGTCCATCTTTTCCCCAATCTTTCCTGTGAGAATCAGATTTTTCAAACCTGTTTTCCTCATTAAGTGCTCCAGAAATTTCAATTGTCTCATCCTGATGTTACGTATAAGTTACCTTTTTGTTTACATTCGCTCTTGAAGCTCGTCGTTGCTCACGTGTTCGGTCTATGTTATCTTTAACATCTTTCTGTAGAACCACATTCTGTTGTCCAGCATGCACTGCCAAATAGGTGGACAGATATCAATATTTAATATTCTTTGTTTCTAACACGTCCGTACAGATTATATTCATGACAATTAGATAACTTTAATACGGGTGTGGCACCATTTAACGAGGCAGAAAGGGAAAGGAAAGAAAAGAAGGAAAGGAGAGGCTAAGAACCGAATCGTGAGTGATAAGCAAGAACACACACGCAGCTAAGAGACAATGGATAAAAGGATATTTTGATAAGTAACAAATGGCGAAAGAGTGTCATTACAATGACAGGGAAATTCTGAGTAAAAAGAAAGGGAAAGAAATAAAGAATCAGATATGTTTTGGCATCGGCTGTGTTATCTAAGGATAAGAAAACAAACTATTGGTACGGGAAGACATCTTATTATCAACTACAGACCGGCTGGCCAGAGAAAGAAAAAAAAAATTCAAATGAAAATGTTATTTCGTTAAGTGACGAAAAACAGACAACTAAAATGACTTGGACAGATATGAAAAATTAAAAACCACCCACGAGCATCCTTGGCCTGCGATAATAAAATTTTGTTATCAGGAATTTGTGCCGAAAGTGAGTATGAATGTGTTTTCTTTCTTTCTTCGAGGCGACAGACTGACTGGAACTTTGGAGATGTTTTTTTTTTAGACCATGTCAAGAAGACCACACATTCTGATAATTAGCGATAAAATACCTGACGTAAACCACGTGTAGAACAAGAGTTATGACCGCCATTGTCATATTGTCCCGTTCGCGGCTGGAGAAATGATAAACCATTAAGGGGAAGAAAAGGGAAAGGGAAGAGATAATTTTTTTTTTAAGCAAGATATTTTTTTTTCTCTTCTTCCTGAAACAAAGCCGCAGATTCGTCCACGTCCGACTAAGACATCCTTGGTCGAGTGGTGATCATGTGATGCACTAGGGAGGCTGTTGCCGCCTATCTGGAGGATGAGTAAGAGAGGTTGCCACGAAGATGTGGGGAGGGCAGTTCACGCCCCTCTGAAGTATGATGAGAAGGTGGGAGTGAGGAAAGGTTCCCAAAAATGGAAAAAGGTGGAAATTCCTAACCAGAGAGCTGGATATGTATTTAGAATTATCGAGGAACCCCGCGGCGCCGACAAACTCACCCCGGTTTTGGTCGGCTCCCATATAAACGAAGCCACAACGAGCAGAAATGAGTCGAGACCCAGCAGTTCCCAGAGTCAGTCTCCGGTTGAGGCAATCCTCGCAGATAGCTGACCAGGATTCGCGCACTTTCCGGACCCACATCTTCAAACCAAGAACAATTATTTTGAAGAGCGACTTAGATCCAGATCACCGAAATAAGTTTTTCTTTTGACTTTCGTCCAAAGACCCACCGAAACACCAACTTCTTAGAGAACAGACGACTTGAAGTGTTAAAACTTGCCTAGCGGAAAACGACGTGTCACAATCCATAGAACGGGTCGGGAGATAGATGCAGTCCTATGTATCGAACAACTAGACATAAAGTTTGTTACCTTTTTCTTTGATACTTTGAACTTTTGAGTTTTCATTTTATTGCCTTTTATGCGTATTTTTGTGGTATCACCCCCGTTGGACTCGGTTTGCAGTACGGCCCCGATGACTGATTGATTTCCTCTGCCTAGATCAAATCACAACGTGGGTAGGCAGACTGGGAATCAAAGTAGGACGTCACAGTTGGTGCCGTGGTAGACTGGGATAGAACGACACGGTTGGCGCTGCTACCAGGGGACGACGTCACACAGGTATAACCAACTAATCAAACAACTATATAACTCTTCCTGAAGGAGATTAGTTTTGTATTTTTAGAGTCTTTAAATTGATGACCACAAAGCTAAGCGCATATGCAATACGGTTGTATCTTGCTTTGTGGCTATGATGGTAGAGTACTTCACACGACACACTATCTTCCTACATTTAATTTCTAACTTTATAAACCCCATCGTCTGTCAAAGAAACTTTAGTTAAGATAGATAGATAGATAGATAGATAGATAGATAGATAGATAGATAGATAGATAGATAGATGCATACTGTTATGACAGGAGAGAGAATTATGGGTTAATTACTTTAGACATACGTAGATAGATAGATAGATAGATAGATAGGGACATACTGATGTGTAAAGAGGGAATTATGTTTTCTTTGCTTTTAACGTACTAAGATAGATAGATAGATAGATAGATAGATAGATAGATAGGGACATACTGATATGTAAAGAGGAAATTGTGGTTTATTTGCTTTAAACGTACTGTGATAGATAGATAGATAGATAGATAGATAGATGCATACTGACATGACAGGCGTGAAAATTATGCGTTAATTATTTAGAAATACGTAGATAGATAGATAGATAGATAGATAGATAGATAGATAGATAGATAGATAGATAGATAGAGCTTTATCTCAAAATTCTTCGTTGTTCCGCGTACATCTATCTTCTGTTAACGTTCATTTATATACACTGGTAAGTGTCTTCGAGGTAGAATACAAATGGATGTTTCCATTTATCCACTAATGACCAGCCAATGATCACATCAGAATTAGCTGAATTGATTTATCCTTAAAGGTGCATGCATTTGAATATGAATAACCGTGGCTTTCGCAATTCAATATCATTGATCGAAAGAGCCTATATGGATATTTTCCTTAGTTGCGAGTGTAGCAGCCTAGATTAACTCCCTCCCGATATGAACTCTGGTAGAGTTTAGAGATAACCTGAATAAGACGCGAAATACGACTGCGGTGAAACTACTTCAAACTACGTAATATAAAATAGTGTAGTCTAAACTATATCCCATCAAGGTCAGTTTATATTCCCATTTAATATTACTATCAATCTGTGTTTTTCTACACTACAGTTATTGGACCAATCTACAATGAGGTAAATATGGCCTATAAAAATACTTAAACTGTAATCAAGTATTCGTGTTTCTAAAAACGGACAAATCTTGTTCAAGTCAATTGCTATTCAGAGGTTATGTCTGTTAATGAGCAATCAGAATAAAATTGATAACTGTAGAATGTACACAAGAAAACTTTGCGAACTTTTGACACTAAAGAATTTATGGTTTCCCTGATTTTAATAATAATTATTGTACAATATGGGCAAAAGGAGAACGTATATTCTGATCTAGTTGCACATCATCTCGCATAAATTTATGCTAGGAGTGTAAACTGATAAAATCTAATTTATATCCCGGGTATAAGACAGTCACAAATGGTATACTCAGAACTGAGCGCATAGCATTTCATTTCACACCTCATTCTTTCAGATAAACAATATTACTTTCGTTTCACTAAGTCAACCTCTGATACGTTAACGATTATTACTGAATATGTGTATCAGTCTTTACACAAAAACGGTGAGGCTCAGGCTGTGGCTTTAGATATGTCGAAGGCTTTTTACAGTGTTTGGCATGCTGGGATTCTTCACAAGTTCAAGTGTTATGGTGTCACTACCATAATATTTGACTTAACTATATATTTACATTGTTGTACTATTTTGATTCTTGTATCTTCAATTTGTAATTTACATTTTAGGCTCATCCATTTGCAGACAATCAAGAATTCTGGCTCCTTTCAATTGATGTTTAATCCATCGTCACGCTTTCCTTGACTCCCTTCTGTTAGATTTTTTCTAATAACAATACAGTTTCTTTTGCATATCTTGCATTGTTAAGATTTTGGCTACTAATAATGAACACTAGTATGAATTTTAATTCTCTCAGTATGTCAGCGTATTCATAATTGTTCCATAGATAGATATCTATGTATGAATACGAGAGAGTTAAAAAAATATTATCATTATTTTTTAATTCAAATAATTATGTGCATTTTTAATTAATCCTGAAGACTCATGTTATTCAGATGAAACTTTTTTAAAGATTTTCAGCGAAACAATACCACACAAAAATAATCTGTTCGTGAAATTTAAGAAATACAACACCAATAAAGAGTGTTTTTTTCGCTTTCATCGATATTGTTTTCAATCATGATAAAATCAAAGTTATATTCTTCTAAGGATATGTATTTGATACTAGCGCCAGTCTTTATTTGAGTTCAACTAAAAGAGATCATATTCAAATACTAATTTGCATATACATAAAATCCTACGTATTTGAAAGGTTGGTGATGTATAGTGTTCTTATATTTATTTTTCAATATTTACCTTGTGTTATAAACTCCATAAATTACAGAACAGAATCACTCTATTTTTCTATGTACTCCACGTATAGCTTGAAAAAAGATTGTGAAAATGTAATATTTCGCCTACGCAACATTTTGATGACATCTCTGACATGTTTATGGATAATAACTTCTCAAACGCAAGATGCATCGAACGGATAGATATGCCCAAACAAAAAATTGAGTTTTTTTAATCATTTTACCACCAACGCAAGGCGTTAATGCCACTAGAACGCAAGTTGGGTTACAGCTAGTGAAAATGAAAGAGAATTAGAAGACTTAGAATAAGAGAATATTGAGGAAAGGATAAAAAAGGGAATAGAGTTCATAAAGAGAGAAGATAGCGATTGACGTTGCATTTAAATTTCTGAAGATTATGATTATCAAGGAACCAAGTAAAGGTGGGAAGTGCGAGAAAAGAAACTGAGTTTACGTGGTGGTTAATTTTAGTTATATCAACAGTAAGCAGGTGGGATCTAGACGCCAATCTAGTAGCACGCTTAAATTCACGTTGTCCGGGAACCAGAGGAAAAAAAAACCCTGTCAGTACAGTTGCCATAAAAATATTTGCAGAAAAGACAAAAGGAGCTACGTCAATTCGGTGAGACAGTAACTGAAGTTGAGATGCCAGGTCGATCACATTACAGATTCAACTTTGGGTTTTTTTTTTCAAGATTCAGATTTCGTACAGTAGGAACGCCAGACTAGATATATCAAAAGTATTCGATGCATGGAAGAATGGTAGATTTATAAACGTGCAAGATCAATTCTAACGAGAAAAGATTAATCTGTCATGACAAATTAAACCGCATTTCCTTGCAGCAGACGAAGTAATTGATTGGATATAGTTGCTTTACTTCATGTCAGTGAAAAACAAGACGCCTAAAAGGCGTAAGGTCTTATTCTCCTGGAGTTTAGCATCAACGATGCTGATGGCAGCCAGTAAAAGTTCTCTGTGTTGGTTACATGAAAATTGTTTTGATTTGGAAGCGTTAAAATTTACAAATCATTTCTTGCCCCCAATTCATCACTGATTGTGGTTCCTTAACAAGTGCAGCTGCCAGGTTTACTTCGTCAGATCTCTCGAATTTCCTACTGAGAAAGGAATTAATGGTAGTGCTATCTGTATAAATACCTAGTTGGGAATTGATTATATCGGGGAAATCATTGATGAATCATTGATGAATCATTGATGAAAATCAGAAACCGCGTAAGACTGAGGATAGAGCCATTGCGCTCGTACGAAAGAATCTGAAAGCGAAACCGCGCGTTAGGACCTTCATTAGAATTTTCCTAATTTTGGTGAATTCAGTGACGGCAAACATTTACACAAATCCTCACGATGAACTCTTAACATACAAGAAAATAGATTTAGATAGTTTTTATATTTATTTATGCATTAATTAGATACAAAATGCCATGCAGTTTCTAAAGAGTTAATGCATTTAATTATTATTATCGGATTAAATTTAAATTCATTAATTCTTTAGAAATAGTTTTGCTTACATTTTAGATGCGAAATCGATCATATATAGTGTTTCGAGAAACTGTGAATGCGGGGAGGTTCATTGTTTAGATGGGAAAACAGAATCCTGTCAAGTTGTGACCAGCGGTCAAAAGCTCGATGGATTTTCCCTACAATGGGTTCCCATATTGCCGGAGAGAAGATTGTTAAGTTTTCTCCAATGCGCAAGCCGGTAGACGTAATATAAACTGTTTATAAACAAACGTGATACCAGATAAACCACAGCTATCAACAAAAAAATAACGTTCGAATAATACAATAATTATAAATATGGTGTTTTAATTCTTTTAAATTAGTATAAGAAAGAAAAATAGTAATAAATAATTGTTAGGTTCTTAAAATGTAATATATTATAAAACTTTGATACTCCTTCAAGGATGCCGATCAAAATAGAGTTGAGTATACTAGTGGTCGGCAACCGTTGGTCAACGGACCACTGCTGGCCTGTTCAAAATTTCTGATGGTCTGCAGAAAAATTGGGACATTATTTCATTTTTTATGAAGCTTCAGATTCAAAAATGCCGAGTAACAAAACGTATAATGGATGATATATATGTTCAAGACTTTATGGAATCTCGAAATAAATGCGAATACACAAGTACACAAATGTGACATCATCCAGCCATTGTATAACCTAACATTACTTGCAAAGTCATCTTCAATAGTTGTTGCTGAATTATTTTTTCCTATTACTGTTGATAACTGGTTACTTTAGTTGGCCTTTCGATTAAAACAATAAAAAAAATAATATATATATATATATATATATGTGGGGGGTGTTTATAATTATTTAGATATATGTGTGTGTGTGTGTATATATATATATATATATATATATATATATATATATATAGAGAGAGAGAGAGAGAGTGAGATAGATAGATAGATAGATAGATAGATAGATAGATAGATAGATAGATAGATAGAAGCATGTACGATTGATATTTTATTTTGAACAGGAATTTGCATGCTTTCCAGCGTAAAACCTGTTCATTGCCGACCGTCTTATACGTCCGCATTGCACGCATTGAAGCGTAGAAATAGATATATCCGTGCCTAGTCAAGCGCCTCTGATTTGTCCACTTAGCTTCTTCTGCGCTAAGTCTTCTCCGCATGCGATTATAACACTGTGGTTGCATGGTAGCAACATGTCTTCACACTTTCATCTCAGATGTTTCTTGTTTACTCTATTATTTACCAGGTGCTTTTGGATAAAGTTTCTTTATATATATATATATATATATATATATATATATATATATATATATATATATATATATATATTACTTTACCTATATGCTATGATCGCACACCGAACATATTTCATATTTTTTTACTGTTGTTATTAAAGAAGCTCTGTTATTGTTAATATTGTTATTGTTATTATTGTTACTGTCTAACGCAATAGCCGTAATATTATGTAGTCTTAAACAAATATTAGGTTGGTGCAAAAATAATGACGTAATAATGTCGTTTTTTGACGTTAAAAATACGTCAAAAAACGACCTTATCACGTCATTATTTTTGCACCAACCTAATATATACGGCATTCATTTTCTTCAATTTGGCGTGTACTTTTGTGGACGTCGACGATCATGTGTCTCCACAATTTCCTGCCCTTTTTAGCTCTTAATAAATTTTCTCTTTTCTTATCACCTTGCTATGCTATCCCATTCACTAGGCAGGTTATGCGTCGTTCTCCTATGTCCTGCCTGTCTTCAATCATTTCCGCGAGGATAACATTTTCCTATCCCACATTTTCCTATCACACATTTTCCTCTTGCCTTAGAAATTTAAAATTTCCTTTTCTGATTTTATGTCTTTTCGTTTTATGTGCCCATTCCTTACAGGGCGTAGGCGATCATGGCTCTCCACCTCCCTCTATCCCTTGCAGCTCTCAACAAGTTCCTTCACTCTGGTTCCTCCCCCAGACCACGTTCTGTCCGCGTTGTTTTCCCTTGTCTCTCTTTCCCTCTATTCGACCCCTGAGTATCAGATTCTCCAGGCGTCCCTCCTTCCTTTTTATATGTCCCAAAAAACTTCAACTGTCTCTTCCTGATATTATGAATAAGCCTCCTCCTTGTTTGAAACATCTCCAAGACCTCATCGTTGCTCGGTCCATCATATCCTTAGCATCCTTCTGTAAAACCACATCTCTGTCGAGTTCCCTTCTTCATATCTGAGGATATCGTCCAAAATTCGATGCCTTAATAAAGGATATATTTCACGTACCAGTTTAGTATTCTTTTCTTTGGTACCAAATATATGCACCAGTCTTGCAGTTCTCTGTCCAGCTTTTGGAATGTGCCCTTGACCATCGCAATGCATCTACGGATCTCAGTGTCGCACTTATCTTTCTCTGTCAAGACGTTTCCCAGACACTTAAACTTCCGCGTCTACTTGATTCTAGTGTTCCCGACCTGCAAATCGCATTTTGGGGTCATCCTTTTACTGATGACCATGCATTCCGTCTTCTTGTAGTTAATGTTCAGTCCTTTCTTCTTACTCTCCGTCGATACATTCTAGAGAAGATTTTGTAATTTCGTTTCCGTGTCTGCTATCAGTACTGCATTATCTGCATATCTTATGTTGTTAAGATTGTGGCCGCCATAGCTAAATCCCGGTACGGTTTCCAATTCTCTCAGAATTGCCTCGCTGTATAGGTTGAATAGTTTGGGTGAGAAGACCCATCCTTACCTTATGCCCCTTTCTATTTTTCTATATTCTTTGAATTCGTTTTGTTTCTATTATCTATAATATATATATATATATATATATATATATATATATATATATATATATATATATATATATATATATATATATCAAGCTTTTCTACTGAAGGATGCTAGGCATACCATGGCCCGAACTTGTGAGAAACAACGAAGTTTTTAAGGATAATGGAAAAATAACGGGTTCAGTGAATATAGAAAAATATAGAAGAATCGTGAAGGAAAGGACAAACAAAGAAAAAAGCACTAGAACGTTAGGTAATATCAGTACACTTATATATATATATATATATATATATATATATATATATATATATATATATATATATATATATATATATATATATTACGATTTTTTTCTATTTCTAAATGCGTTGCTTAGATTTTGGAAGACATCTTTTGCTATCCACTTCCCAGATATTTATTTGTTACACACCCAATTATATAAATTTCATTAGTGACTTTATGATTAATTCCTAGTCATAGAGAATTTTTGGTAGATTTTCTCTACACAACATGAAAATCATTCTAGCACCGTACATACGTGATTCTCTGCTATTTATTTCGTAGAGCTTAGTTTATATACAACAGTGAGACTTCATTCTGTGGAAAGAAGATAATTTGTTACTCACAGGGCAGATTGATAGCAAAAGAAACATATGAAAACTAGGCAGTACCTACCTAGCGAGCTTGAGTAAATGGATGGCTGAACAAGTTTTAGAAAACATAAGAAAAATTGTTAAGAGTTACAAACGGCAAGAAATTGTGGAGAGCCATGATTTTCCAACATCTTCAAGTAAAACGACTCATAGAAGAAAATAGCTGTTTAATCTCTACGTTACATATATGAGACGCATGGTGTCTAATGAAATCATTACTAATGATTAAAATGTCAAGCTTAATGACAATTATTTATTGTTAAGGCGCCTTAAATGTGTATTGAATAGATCCTCGAGATTTGTTTAAAATACAAAGTTTGTTTTGGTAGATAAGAATCAAATCGTAAGGATCGAAATCACTAATGCCGATAAGGATCGAACTTACGACTCAGTAGTAATAGTCATGCTTTATAGTTCATTAACCATTACTCGCCGTGACATCGCCTAACATACTTTGGTAATGCCTAAAATGACTAAAATTAAAGTTGCTGTTGTTTTACTCTCTCTCTCTCTCTCGCGCGCGCGCTCTCTCTCTCTCTCTCTTTCATATATACATATTATACAGACATACACACAAACACGCAACACGCAAACACAACTCGCGCGTGCACACACACACATATATATATATATATATATATATATATATATATATATATATATATATATATATATATATATATATATATATATATATATATATATATATATATATATATATATATATATATATATATATATATATATATATATATATATATATATATACACACACACACACGCACCTATTGAATTTCAGAAAACTTCACACGCACAAGTATTGAATTTCAGTATTTCCAAGCGGTCAAAACGGAATAGGCCATTATTTATGCGTGGCGGAGAACGAATTACCTCAGGAACTAACAAAGGGAGTAACAATAAGAATTATAATAAGATTCTAAATGAATATAGCTAACATCATAGATACTTATATTTACTTATATATCTTTTTAATCATTTCATAAGGCGATAAAGACTCTAAAACGCAAGGGGTTACGGAGAGTAAAAGATTCTGAGAAAATTATTAAGAGCGGGAAATAAAAGAATTACGGGAGACAGAAATTGACAATTTATATTGCATTTAAATTTTTGAATATCAAATTTTAGAAATACCGAAAGTGTTGAGTAGGGATTATCGCCCAATTTTAAAAAATGTGGAATTTTATAAAAAGAACAACAGCTATTAAGAATTTCGTAATGCTATATTTCCTAAAAAGGATAATGAGGAAAAAATATTTAAAACATGATGAAAACAGATATATACGATATCAAGAGAATTGACTAAAGACATGAAAGAATGAAACTATAATCACAGTGAAACGTGTACAAGATACATACATTGAAAGGGATTATTTACTCAGCGCTAATACTTATCAATGAGTGTAGGAATACTTTGGATTGGTTTCATGATTGTCTTTCTTGAAATAGACAACGAACGAAGAAAGCGAACATTGAGAAATAGAGTAATATTTTGTGGACTAATTGTGGAGAATGAAATTATAGATCTCTTCAACCATTAAGTTCCGACCGATTCTTTTGCGCTGAATTTCACAAAAAAATGTATTTGGAAAGGTATGAAACCGTCTTTTTTCTTTCCAGCTAAGGGTTGAAATGCACAACGTATTGGTGTGTCTATCTTGTTTGACATTCAGTATCGTAAAAAGACTGATCTGAATTAAAACCAGTTCCGCCTAGGTTTAGCATCTTCACACTCCGAAAACTTACTTGTTCTATAGAAAACAGCAATACAGCCAGTTGGTATTGTAATTAACAGGGAGAAATAATCACATTATTCCGGAGCAGTAGGAAGCAAAAATAAATCCTATTATAATTGGGCTTCATTTGTTCACAGGACGGTTACGGGCTTCCAATACCTCATGAATAATGGACTATTCCGATTTGATTGCGTGAAAAGATGGAAGAGACACTACTTGGTTTTAGTGAGAAAACGGAAGATAGAAAAATAGAAGGCAAGGTAGATATTGAGTTTTGAGAATAAGATTTAGCTGATAAGAGAAAATACAGCAATTTGATCCTAGCCAAAAGGCCGAGAAGCGATTTTATTTTCCTGCCACTCCACGCTGGCAGGATGAGAAACGAAGTCAGTTTAATGTGAAGAGCCCGCGATCGTGCACCCGGGCCAGGTTCCAAAATAGCACAGACCCCCCTCACACACCCCTCGTAACTGTCGGTTGCGCCAGAATCGTCATTACTGCCGATCCTCCACCAACAATTTAGTGCTTTTAGGGAAGTAACTCCACGAGCAACTATTTCTCGAGACCGGGAACATCTTAATAAAATCTTTGCGCTCTATCTGAAGTCAGGCACAACTAAAAGATGAAATGTAGCTCATCCGTTCGATGTTAGATACTACACTTTAATCAACAATTTTCAAAAGACCAAGAAATTGGCGACTGCGATGAAAGTCCATTTTTCATAAACAAATTATCGAAATCGAGTAAGGCAATCCAGTTAGCATAAATATAACATCGTCTTCTAAGTTATTTTAGAATTATTATCAAGATGAGGATTTAGCTAGTACATATATTTACTTAAGTTATTTGGGAAAAAAAAACAACACAATTTTGCTTGAATAGGCATAAACAAAAAAAAAATCTTTAGCATAAAACTAAGCCAATACTTAGGTACCTCCATGATAAAAAAAAGAGCATAGCACGATGAAAAAGGCGCCAAACTTGACGAAAACAAAATTTTATCATCTAAATGCTTATGTTATTATTAAGAGAAAAGAGCAGAGTTATTTTTATTATTTTTTTTTTAATTTTTCATTCATTTTAGAACATTCTAAATTTTGATTAAAAAAAACCTTGTTTCTCTTTGTGTCACCAGAACTAGTAAAATAACATATACAATTCTTAGCACTTTTTTTTTTTTTTTTTTTGTATGGCACACATTAATTTGGAAATTTTTGCAAAACTAAAAATAATTGTCTGATGTTAATGAAACTTTCAAAGACTATACACAGATGATCGAAATTATTATAAATATGTATTTTTTAATTAAAGTAATGGCAGAAATATTTTTTATATTTATTACCCCACCCCATAACTAATTTTATGAAAACGCTTGAAATTCGATCGCGTCAGGTATAGTGATTTCGATAGTTAAAAGCACAATGTTTGGGGAATGCAAATCATGTTTTTTTTTGCTTTTAATTGGACCCCCCTACCTGAAAATCAGCTCTGAATTGTAACATACAAAATTCAATAAGACAAATATATTATTTAATTTCAAATGCTTTTATATACTTTTACTTGTTTTTATGAATATGGACAATATTTTCTGAAAGCAAAAAAAAATTTCGATGAAAAATGAATTTTTAATACAATTATTTGTTATTTAATTATAATAGAATTTTACATTAAGTTGTTAAAATAATATAAAATTAGTTAAAAGCCGCATCGGATTTCGTAAGTGTTTTTATGAGATAGATCTTTTTTTAGCGCGTTGTAAATTGTATCATTTTGACTAATCAGAAGATCTGCAGTAATTAAGAAATGTAATTTTGTGTTTATAATCGAGCTGCAATTACGGAAGACCAACCAGAATACAATTAAGTTGTTTTATTTGAGTTAAGCATTGTTCTCCGTTGTTAAGGCCTTTACTTTTGCGAAACACGTTTGGAGAAGTTAATTTGATTTTTATATTTTGACTGTGAAGGGTACCTACAAGTATCACTATCATCTTATGAAATTTATATGATCTTATTTTTACATTAATCTCAATTACGACATTTTTCCATGAATGAAATATCAAAATTAATAATAAAATGAATGGAAATACAAATAACACACTAAAATGTAATAAATGTACATACAATAGTATTTTATGTACACTTCTGATAAAATTTCATATGAAAGGTATCTATAACTTAATTAGATACCTTTCTTATGAAATATGAAATTTAATCTCACTCTTAAGAGTCTTATTTTAATTTCTTTATGATATATTTTCCATAAAGCATAGTAAACGTAAAGGTGAAAGCTAAGTACAAAAAAATTAGAGCGCTGAAAGTTTTCCTTAAAAATAACGAGGTAAATAATTTGTTCACTTAAATGTAAATAATTTCACTTTTCTCCTTCCGTAGAACAAATTATCCTCACGGAATCCGTCAATATGTCATTCATCACCTGTCAAGTGACGCGAAAGTTTATGAACTGCTTTGATTTATTTTCAAATGTCATCTTTTCGGCGCAGAAGATAAGTTTACCTTGGTTCAAAATATTTAAAATAAACATTATAATTTCTGATTTTCTTAAAATAAGTTTTGAAAAAATGATAATTGATATTTAAAAGAATTTCAAAGTGAGATTTTCATTTTTTTTTATAAAATGGAAAAAATGGTTGCCATCTGTCAATTTTGCTGACTCAAAAAATAAAACAGGATTTTTACCGAAAATTTCGGACGTGCTAGGAGCGATTAAAAAATATAAAAAAATAACCCCAAAATACTTTGACCTTTCTTCTTAATAATAACATAAACATTTAGACGATGAAATTTTGTTTTCGTCAAGGTTGGCGTCTTTTTCACCATGCTATACTCTTTTTTTTAGCGATCTCCTGGAAGTACCTACTAATACTTCTTCATATTTTGCAAAGTTGACATTTGCCTATCTTCAAAGAATATATTTTGATATTATATCTCTATGTCTGTATACCTGTCTATTTCTTCACTTCAGCGTTCTGTCAGTAAACAAATGAAAAATTAATTCCCGTGATTGAAAATCACTTTTATATTTTTATCTTCAAAATGTTTTCGATTAATAATTGTCGTCGGGAATAAATGTTTTCAAATAAATATCAATGCAGCTCTATAAATTGTTATTGTAATTTCACCAAGTGTCCAGAAAATTAAATCATTCAAAACACTTTTGAAAAGATGCTTTAAAATGTCAAGCGGAAAAGCAACAGAAATACGAAGATAAAAATTAATCATCTTTCAACAAAGTAACAAAAACAAAGATATTTTTGTAAGACTTCACTATGAAACAGACAAGATATGTGTATAACGTTAGATTTCTTCTGAAATATTAGGTTGAGTCATAGATAATTTCAGGTTTTGATTATGAAATTTATTTCTATCTATAATAGGCAGGATGTGTGTGTGTGTGTGTGTGTGTGTGTGTGTGTGTGTGTGTGTGTGTGTAACGAATGCACGGCCGCAATTTTCGACGGATTTGCACCAAAATTTACATGCACTTGCTCCAAGTTAGCGTGAAGGCCAAGACCGACTTTGCATTTTCCATCCCCCATCGATAGTGGAAATAATAGATTTTTTTATGCTTCTACGGCAGTTTTCATGTAGTTTGCGACCATTTTCTACTGGCCAGAGTGAGAGCATATAACTGGTTGCCACGAATAGGCAGGAAGATTCCATTGGCCAGTGTGCGAGCCAACAGCTGACTGACACGAATGTTAACTAGCAAGCTAGCATGCAAAAAATTTCGATAGCTGCATTCGTCACAAGTGGGAAAAATTTAAATCTGCATGTCACTTTACTCCAATTGGCTTATTCGCTTGCTTAAACTCAACGTTGATTCTGATTCCGCAGAACTGGGTTGAGTGTGAAAAAGTATATGTTGTTAACATTCTTTTTTTCATTCGGTTTTTCCAGTTACGAGTTCTTTTTTGAAGCTGACCGTTTTGTGTTCATTTTGTTTAGTTCTTTTTTCGTAACAGATTTAATGCTTAGTATAAAGCTCAGGAAAAAAATCGCAGTGTGAGATAGGCAAGAAGTAAGGCATGTAGCAACATCAGCACGGCAAAGGGCACTCCTTTAAAAGCAAGGAAGGGCAAAAATATTTTAGGTCAAGTGATAGCGATTGCTGTATGAGTCGTACGATTTTTGAATCAAGCACGTGCAACGCCGGGCCATGCTGCTAGTTCGTCAAAAAATAAAATACTATATTTCATTCAATTTGAGGTGCAAAACAAGGATGTGTCTTCTCACCGGATTTATTAAGCGTATACAGTGAGGGGATCCTGAGAGAATTAAAATTTCTACCAGGATTCATTATTGGCGACTAAAATTTCACAGCATATGATATAGAGGTGCCACACTGTTGATAGCAGACAGAAAGAAATCTACAATTACACCTACAGAAGTTAGTGAAGGTAAGCGAGAAGAAATATCTAATCATGAATTCCTAGAAAACAGAATGCATGTTTGTTACCAGAAGAAATAGCCCAAAATGCGAACTAAAAGTTGGAGATACCAAAACAGGTGCCACAATATAAGTGTTTTGATGGCGAGCAGAAAGTGTGACACTGGAATCCGAAGACGCATTGAGATAGCGCAAAATATAAGCAAAGCTTAAAGAAACAGATACATCTTCGTTAGAAATAAAAAAAGAGAACTGAAATGTTACAGGATATCTTTCCTCCTATATGTCGGAAAATGCAAGACACCCACCCATCTCGCAGATGAAGAAGAGACTTTAAGCAACATAAATTTTGTACTGCAGAATGATGATGAGATTACGACCGACTGAATATGTGAGCAACGGCAAAAGTCTGGAGAAAATCGAAACAAAAAACAAACATCAACTTAACATCAGAAAGAGACAGCTGATATTTTTCGGACACCTAATGAGGAAAGAGGGCTTGGAAAACCTGATACTCACGGGATAAAATGAAGGCAAAAGGAACAGACGAAAGCGAGGTATTACATGCATAATAAGCTTGACTAAATGGTGGCGGAAAATGGTTTGGGAGAAATGACAAAAAGAAAAAATTATTATGAACTACAAAGGACAGGAAATGGTTTAAAGCCATGATCGACAAAATTTTTAGTGACAATAAAAATAAAAAAGGACAGTTATAGATAATATATGGAAGAGACAGTTGAAATTTCTAGGATATATAATGATGAAAGTGTGGTTGGAAAACTCACAGGACAGGATTGATGGCAAGAGGGGCAGAGGAAAAAAGCGTATTGCCTATATAACTAGTTTGCGTAAATGAATGACAGAACAGGGTTTAGGAGAGATAACCAAAAAGATAAAATTTATTAAGAGCTGAAAAATACAGACAATTGTAGAGAGCCATTATCGCCAACATCCTGAAGGGACACAGCACGTAGAAGAAGAATATATTCCTATGGTTTGCCATTAAATTTTTCAATACCTTTTGAATAAAATCCCCGCAGGTTTTGATCTCAAAATGTTATCAGCAAACACTTGAATCCAGTTTTTATAAGAATATGTTTTTTTCCCATAAGAGAGTTGTTTTCAGCGATTGAAAAAATGTAACAATCGCTTGTTTCAAGGTCAGCTTAATATTCTGGTTGGGGTGGATGTACCGTATTCAAAAGTCTTCTGAAAGAATTGCTGACAGACGTTACATTGTTATGAATAACAGACTTTGTTCTTTATTTCGCTGTGTACGATTCCACTGCCGTGCATATATATATATATATATATATATATATATATATATATATATATATATATATATATATATATATTGATGCATGTTTCATTAAATAATATGGACAAGTTTTGTCTATTTATTTAAAGTAAATTCTTTTCATATCGTATGATAAGCTTAATAACATTATCATTGAAAGATGAAAGAAAATCACCATTGATACATCTTTTTTTAATCCTATCTAAGCTTTCGGATTACATAAGCCATTATCAAACATGACAATTACATTTCAATATATTAAACAATACACGGACAAAACAATAATGATAGTCTGTTTTTGTTGCATGAAAGATTTCCAAGCATATGGTGCATACGAGACGCGGAAGCAAAAATCGCACCGCAGATCGTGACGTCACACTTGACCACGCGAGAGTGAAAACGAGAAGTATTAAGTATGAGAAGATGCTTCTTTTATCAATTATAGGCATTTAAGAATATTTGTGGAGATTTTATAGTTTATTTTGTTCAGGTTAGGTTTGAATTGTTTTATGTATATAGCTTCAAGAATTTTTAGTTTTTGTTTATTGTTTTCATGTTTCAGTATAGTCGTGTTTTCAACGAGGATTTTCCGGAATTGTGTATGCGGCCAGGCATGTCGTGTTAAATGTCTAAAAATGTTAGTCATCATTCAAAAGTATGCATTTATATATATATATATATATATATATATATATATATATATATATATGATGACAATGGAAATTGTTTATGTCTTAACCTAATAGTTTATAAATAAATATCTAGCAAAGTAACCCCCTCTCAGTAATATAAAATATTATTTGATATTGGCACCAAATTCTTATCTTCTGTCTCGCAATGATCTTCTAGTTTAGTGGTAGGATAAAGAATTGTTTAGTTCGAATTGTTCAGAATTGAGAGACTCGATATATTCGGACCTGCAACAGAGAATGTAGAGAATGAACAGTCCGTCAATGAATTCAATTTCTCCTGTAATTGCTTCTGTCAAATAAGAAACAAACACTCTTTATCCCTTGTCGTTTGCCGACCTCTGGTAATGTGGTTTTATCTCTAAAGTGCCGGCTAAACGAAAGGCAAGAACAGAAATACACTGATAATATGCTCTCTCCGTGAAAATATCTAGAGCTGGTCGCTACACCTTACAAATAGCATAATATTTGTTACCCCTTGTCAAAGCAATATAATCCTGTTATATACTTCAGTCCTATGACTAGGGGAAGTGTATTTGCTTCAGTTTATCAACTACTAGCAGTATAACCCGTCTTCGAATATTTGCCGTTCAGTTGGAGCAGTTTAAGTTTAAAGTCAGCCCACCCGAAACTCAAAATTATTAACAACAATTGAGTGCAACTGTGGCACATCCCCAAACGAGGGTGGGGGTTACCAATTTGAATGGTGGGTGGCCCTGAAATGAGCCGTTTTTGCGTTCTCAATCTTGCAAGGAACGAATCCCTTTCATGGACCGTCATAATAAAAAATATACCATAATTTTTATTTATAATATATTTTTTTGTAAATCTAATAATCTTTTGCGTTAGATTTAATGTCACGAAATTGAGTGTACTCTGTTTTTTACAGAAATTAAATTTATCTTTGATTTTTACGAAAAGTGTAAAATCAGTTTCTTTTTTTTTTTTTTTTTTTTTTTCGATTTTTCACCTTCAAGGTTGTAATTTTCTCCAGCCAATTTGGACTCAAAACCTGCACTGAAGAATTATCTATCAAACAAAAAAAATGTCATCGAAAACTGTGGAAACGCATAAACGACATCCGATCACACACACACACACACACATAAATACAAACACACACATTTTGAGAATTATAGATGTAAAAGGAATAGTTGTCACAGGCATCTTCTTAAAACATGTCGTCCATAACAGGTTTTTATTAAATAACAATATAATGTGTTGTAAAGATTAACTATTATGCAACATCAGTCCACCTAAATGGGCGAGAATCAATATACATATGGATGATGGGAAAATTTGTGGCATTAAAATGTGGATTTACAGAAGGATGGTGAGTATACTATAAAGGCAAAATTTGAGCAACGAGGAGGTTTCCAGGAAAGATTTGACCTAAAAAGTAACTTGGTTTTAAAATCAGAAAAAGAAAGTTCTGAAACATAATGAAGAAAGCGTACTGGGAGAATTCGGTATCCTATGCGATACTGTAGACTAGGGAGGCAGAGTACAAATTCAAGTAACCTACCTGACGAGTAAGTTTAAATAGAAAATAGAACAAGAAGTATGAGATATAGCAAAAAGATAAACATTGCTAATGACTACAGAGAACATGATATTGTGGCATTACCCACGTCTTTAATGAATATAGCACATAAAAGTATAAGCTAAGGACGGAAACATTTGTAAATTCAGTCTGTGGCGGTGTTGTATTTTCCCCTCCTGCTTTATTTATCATTTAACTGCTTAATTCCATCTGGCAGGTTCTGAAACAGTTCTGTTTAAAATACGTCTCATGATATACAAACCAGTCTGATCATTTCACGTAGATCTATACAATCTTTGTAAGAAAATCCTATAAGATTCGTATTTTGCTCTAGAATTATTTCATTCGAAGAGAAAGACACGCACCTGTTTATCTGTGTAACAAGATTTTAGAAACTGCCTCTTCTCATCCATCAGAAACTGCATTCCAAGTTCCAAATCCGCTGAATGAATCAATCTAATAAGAGACATTATCGGTCTACAAAATAGGCAATGCCCTGCAGATGTAAAAACATAGATGTGGAGTGATCGGTACTGATCATTTAAGAAATCCATATCATATTCTAAACGAATAAACACAGAGAAAACAGCAATCCTTCTTTCTCTCCAAAAGCCAATGTACATACGATGAGGAAGACTATATGACTCAAGACATACCTTTCAAAAACAGAAATCATGATCTGTAATTGGAATGAAAGCTATGATGAACCATACGCCGAATTTGTTATAAAAACTCAGGTTGTACTAAACATTTAAAATACATACGTGTATTGATCACTTATAACAAATTTATTATAAAGATAAAGAAACTGAACGTGGTCTGTGTTGAATTAGTTTCGCCCAACACCGCTAATTGATACCTGAAAAATTGAGTCATATTCTTGAACAGCCACGTCAGGTTGAGACTTTTTGTATGGATGCCATGCGTTGTTTGGAACTATCTAAACAGTAACTTATATACAAACGCTTTTTCAGACCAACGCGGGAAAATAGCTTTGAGCGAGTGAAGCCTTTGAATATTGGTGAAAATCATCATTCTTTCAACAATGTAGAAAGTCACTACATAATGAGAAACACGGAAATGTACCAGATGGCAGAAAACAAATCATTTGAAGATGTTCAACAACGGTAACAACTAAAAAGGATGATACATGTTAAGCGGAGATAAAATAATGACGAAATCAAAATGTTGACGGTCCACAATTCTTCAAATAAAAGGGTAGGTATGAATTGTTCATCAACACTAGAAAGAGCAATAACAGCTACTGGACTTGAGAAGCCTACAGAGTTTATTAAAATCCCGGTAAAAGATGAATTCATTTCAATCGACAATTGAATTGGATCCATTTCAGTTTAAATAATTCATCTACATATTTAAACGAAATATTTTATTCAGTTGACTCTGGCTTTGTTTTTTGTCTTTTAGCCCACAATCTATTTCTTGCTTCATGAAACTTTTTTCTTTAAATCATGTATTCAATCACAAAACGAGGATCTGGATTTTGATTCGCCTAATTCATTAATAAATATTTCATAAAATTGCTTAAATGCCAGTAAATGCTGCAGCGCCATATACATTTTATGAACTAAAGGTATAAGATCTGGTGTGTAAGCCGTATGAGGAAGTGACATCTTCCTTTATTATACAGAACTTGAAACACGAAGATCATTAATATCCTGTACGAAAATTAATGACAATTTCCTTTGCAATGATATCTAACAAGCAAATTATTCAATTTATTGTTTCCAATTATTGCGCTACTATTGATTCCTTTTAGAGAATTTAGGATAGCAGAAAAGTAAATGATATCTGATGGTATTCTAATATGTGGTCTACCAAAGAATATATTTACCATATTGTTGTGAGGTCTGACACTCAAAGAGAGTACCGGTTAAAATCCTACATGGAATAAAATTTGCAGGAAAATGCTAAGAATTATAGCCGATTTGCTTAAAGACTTTTAAAAGTTCTACAAAATCTTTACAAGCCACAATTTTTTAAACGACTTTTAGTTACAGAATTTCTTCGTAATATTTTAGTAGTTACGCGTATATGTGTTTAAATTCGTACTAAATTTGAATTCATTAAAAAGATTTTGAAAGTCAAACCCATACTACAATAACTGAATATTTTCCGTTGTATATATCGTATAAGTGACATATTAGAATATCTCCTTAAGCCAACAATTGTTTTCTGTCTATGAAGATCTTGTCCTAAAATAACTTCTTTATCTCGGGAAAAGAAGACGGATGTAAAGTAAATGCTGGTTTATGTTAATTTCCATAAATTTAGAAGGAAGTAAGTTCCAAAGATTCAGAATATGTTTTAATTAATATACCGAGCATATGGCATTGACTGGATTTAAAAGAAGGAAAGACCTAATAAACTGCTAAATTTCTTTTAAGAAACCCAAAATATGCAATACCGTACATTTTCCAGGATAGATCGCACTTTTTTCACCAAATGTTTGGTAACCATCAACAGCGCGATCTATCCCCTCGACACCATAGAGAATTTGAAGTTAGACTCTGGCGTATCAAGCTTCCAGGTGAGTACACTGGGTTCAAGCTTAAGCGAAAGCAAGGGAGAAAACGAATTTATCTCATCATTTCTATTTTACGCAATCGCCAACAGTACCGCGTCACACATTGAATAGAAGCGTTCGATCTGCACTGCTCATATTTACCATTTATAAACTGATTTACGACGAATGACTATCCTTTTCAAGTGATTTTAGGACTGAGTCTATTACCGGTATCTAAATTTTCGTCTAAACAGCCTTGCACTCGATATTAGCTATATTTACGTCCAAAAGGGCCATGTATCTCCACAGATTACATTGCGACCTACCTGCAAGTCA
>OZ010573.1:92398519-92413519 GCA_963932145.1 Acanthosepion lycidas | reverse complement strand
AGACAACAGTTTAATCCCTTTAAAAGTAAAAATAAACGTAGGAAAAATATTCATTGAACTCATACACAAACACTTCCCCTATCAACCATTCCCCACGATATATTCAAACAAAAACACAGTAAAATATCAGCTATTATTGCACCGATGCGCAAGCCTGGGGACGAAATAAATACTGTTTAAAAAGACCAGACGTTCTACTCAAACACGGGAAAGAAAAATAACATTTGAAATAATGAATATATAAATTTAATATTAATAAATATTTATATTACTGCTAATAATATTCAAACTCAAAATATAAAATAAATTTGTATTTGATTCTTTTTATTTTTTCTTACAACATAAAACAATAGTCTTGTTTCGAATTTTAATTAAAGTAACTCGTGGAAAAATATATCTGAGAAAAAAAAAATAGGGACGCAGATCGATAGACGGTAAATGTGCGTGAGTGGCTGGCAGATATATAACTCTTCTTTGATCGCCTGAATCTCCTAAAACTGAAGCGTACCACTTGGGTGTCTGATACAACAGTCAGTGTCACGGATTTGGCAAAGAAGCTTAAATGTTAGAGAACAGAAAAGCAGAGAGCGAAAATGTTTTCGAGAACTATATATCTCGCGAATAACCACTGTCCACTTGACTCTCTGGCTTGCAAACTTCTAACTCACAGTTTCTATAGTTATTATCTTTATATTTTGACGAGACACAGACATCACGAGACAAGCATACAAAACATGATATACACCAATCCACCCACCAATATATATATATATATATATATATATATATATATATATATATATATATATATATGTTTACTTCCGTGTCGGCATAGGATATATACACTTGGGTACAAATATGTATGATTTCATATATATATATATATATATATATATATATATATATATATATATTATCATTATGTTACTATTGACTATTATTATTATATGATTATTATATGTTATTATTATTATATTATTAATAATATTACTATTATTATTATTTTTGTTTTGTCACTGCTTACCTATTGTTGTTGTTATTATCATTTTTTAGTGCATGAAAGTCCGAGCGTATTTTAGTTGTTGGGTAATATGTTTATTTCTAATATATATATATATATATATATATATATATATATATATATATATATATATATACACGAAGAAAGATAATTTTAAGATTTGGTATATTTATGGGAGAAAGTCCTAAATATCAGAGATAGAGCGTATGTTAATATAAATATAAAAATGAATGCTCAGAGGCGACAGACTGTTTCATGTTTGACGCATTCACCAATCCGCGAATGTTGGATTTTTCCTCCACTGTTTATATATATGGGTCAGTGGTGCATTGTGGGTAATCAATTCTGGCGTTTATTTTTGTGGGGTAGCTTTTTTGTTTATTCATTTATTTATTTGTTTGGGTTAATTAATTTTACTTGTTTTTCATTTTCATTTTTTTTTATTCTTTTCGGTTTTTTGATGTTTCATAATGTAGTAAAAAATTGTGGGTGGGATTTGCTTAGATCGCTTATTGAATAGTTCGTTTTGGTCTGGAAAGATAATTAATGCTATTTATTCATCCAATGTTTACATTGCTTGCCGTCGTCTATTTTGGTATTTTGGCGAGGGACGGTTTTTAATTAATTTATTTATTTGAATTGTTTTTTTATTTATTTATTTTTTGCTTATTTATGCTTATTTTTCATTAGTTCTTATGGTTATTTTAACGTGGGCGATTTGTTACTTTGTTCATTTATTTATTTATTTGGATTATTTTTTATTTGTTTTTCTTTATTTATTTATTTTGTTTATTTGTATTTACTGTATTTGGTTTTCGATTTTTGAGTGACGTAGTACTGTTTTGTTTTTGTTTTTTTTATCATTATATAGCATTCATAACTATTTTTACGCCCAGTTTTTGGATTGGTTGTCGTAGTCTATTCTAATTTTATTTTGACGGGTATTGGTTTGTTAATTTGTATATTTTTTGTTAGGCTTAATTTATTCTATTGTTTTTTTATATTGTTATTTGTATTCATTGATTTCAGTTTTCGATTTTTAAGTAACGTAGTAAAAAATGTTTTCATGTCTACATTTTGAGATGAGCTCAGATCGTCTATTTAGTAATTTATTTTGGTCTAGGGAGGTAATAATAGCTATTTTCCTCCAAGCAAAGTTGACAGGTTTTTGATTGATTGTTGTAGGCTGATGAATTTTTCCTTATTTTTCATGATATTTTTGGTGTGATTTGTGTTTTGTTTTTAATTTCCCAGATATACTTAGAAAGCATTGTGCTATTCGTGTATTGACTATTTGCAAAAGATATTTTGTGTGCATAGTTCCTTTGTTTCCAGTGTCTTTCAGTTACTCCTATGTATACTTTTTATTCATTATCTTGTGATTTTACGGTGGCTTAAATATATTAACTATAATCTAAATTGAAAATTAAACTTCTGTTCAAACTTACACTTCTAATTAGAAATTTAAAATTTAAACAGCGGGCAACGCTAGTATCTATATACGTTAAAAGATATACATATTCTGTTTCAAGGGAGTAACTCTCTTTTTGCCTGGGATAAACCACTTACGTTGATATCGATAATAAAACTAGAATAGGTTTGCAGGGATAAAATAATAGTTATAATAACAATATTAATAACAGATTAATAAAAAATAATAGGTTAGAATAATATTAATATTAATAATAGTAACATTAATAATAATAAAAAAAATCAATATGTTATTCTTTTATCATGTTACTAATATTACAACTTATTATTATATAATTATTATTATATTATTAATAAGTTATTAATATATTATTAATATTATTATTATTATTATTATTTTCTTATTGCTTAGCTATTTTTTTTATTAATATTATCAAATTTTCTATTTTAGTAGATTAAACTCTGAGCGTAGTTTCGGTTTATATTTCGTGATGTGTATATAAAATATTTAATGTGTATAATGAAATAATAACCTCAAAATATTTCATTTATTTTTTTTTCTGTGTGGTTTCTCGGTTTCTGATACTATCCATTTCCCCACTATGGCAGCTGTTTATATATGTATGTGTAATATACTGTTGTAACACAGGTGCAACTAATTCCTTCATGTGAATCTGAAATTAACCGTTAGGCGGTCACTTGCACTTGTTTCCCTCGGGGACACTGCGTGCAATGTCTAATCTGATATGATCTGGGGTAAGATTCAAATTACAAGTATAATACATAGCAAATATTGAATCATCATAAGTCTATCTCTTGCTTACATGATGTTGAAAATGTGACGTGGTTTACAAAGTGTCCAAATTGTTACACTCCCTTACAATTCCAGCCTGTCTGTCTTTCCGTGTTGTCGCCATTAGTCAGACGTCATGTGGTGAAGATGGTTTGTTGTCTGTTTGATAAAAAAGATTACAAAAGAAAAAAAAGTCATTCTTTTCTTCATCTTTATTTCTCTTCACTAATCATTTGGAAAAAAAAAACAATATTTCTAGAAAATCTTTCTTTCTATTCATTATAATTAGAATAAATATCCCTATAACAAAATGATAGGAAGTGTCTACCAGTAGACTAGCATATCATTGTCCAAAGAACTATACAAGTGGTAATCAAAAATTTCGTTACACTCATAATTTCATTTTATTTCAAGATCTCCACCAACTGGCTCACATTAAACAAAAACTTGTCCCTGTTGATATAATTGATAGCTAAAAGTTTTTGCTTTATTACTTCAAATATATGTAAAGTAAGCAACTCTACAGAAATAAATAAAAAGAAGTCCACAGAACACAATGAAAACAACTTTATGATAAAGACTATTAAGACAGAGGAACAAGTTGGTATTCTGTAAAATAAAGAAAATACTTCGACTCGGTTCTATATATCTGACAAGCAATCTCTAAAAAATAAAGTTTAATTATATATGACTGTCTACGTTTTTATTGATTTTGTGCCAAAGGACATTAATTAACGCTTTACTTACTTTAACTGAAAAGCGTTGAATGACGATAATTGACTAACATAGTTTCGCTTTTGAAATTGGCGCTTTCCCTCCTTTTGTTTTCAGTATATCGCAAGGTTTTCAACACCTAATTTTCACTGATGCTATTTAATACCTAGAGTTTTGGAAGAGCTCAATGATCTATTTTTGATCTTCACATCCAGACGGAAAGAGAGTATGCGTTGTCACACCTATCTTTTTTTATATATAATTTCATAAAATACCTTTCATGTCTAGTAATGTCGTAAATAAAATTAACTTAGATTACATTTTAGACGTTTCTTCTAGATAGGCAGTATTTTAATCCCTGAAATATTTTCCATACAACAAAAACCAAAAACAAATGTAGGAAAAGTATTCATTAAACTCATAAACAAGTACTTCCACATTAAGCAATCTCCACGAGATATTAAACAAAAACACAATAAAAATCAGTTACAGCTGCACCGACAACACAAAAACAAGCAAAAAAAATTCCCGCACATATGAAATCCCTCTGTAACTGAAGAAAGAACGAATGCTCTTTAAAATGCAATTGCTTAGAGAGCAATATAGTATACCAAACCACTGTTAAATAAGCAGAGAACGAAGAAAACTATATATAGGACTAACTGAAGGACCATCGAAAAAAAGAAACTATGCACAAAAAATATCCTATAGAAATAGAAATATGGGAAGAATGCTTTCTAAATGTATCTGGGAAATTAAAAATAAAAGTCAAATCACGCCAAAAATATCATGGGAAGTACAGAATAAAGTATCAGCCTCCAACAATAGATCAAAAAATGTAATCTTTTTCTGGAGGAGAAAATAACTATAATTACCAACCCAGACGATCACAAATTAAGAAATAAACAATCAGAAATCAATTCAAAATGCAAACACGAGAACTCATTCTTACAACATTACTTAAAAAGTGAAAACTAAAAATTATCTAAAAATATATGATAAAATAAATGAACATGAATAAATAATGAAAATAAATTAATCCAAATCAATAAAGTGAATAAATTAAAAATAAATTTAAAAAAAAAACTATGAAGGAACACATAAACACAAGTTAACGTAATAATAACAATCAACCACAAATAATAAAATAATAAATAATGAACAAAATGTTAGCAAACAACAATATAAAAAAACCCTCAAAAAGTGCATTTGCATCGGCAATGGTTTCCCCTGATTAGTCCCCGAGAAATATTCGAAACATAACCGTTACCACCCATCTAAATAATCGTTAGAATAATACAATAAAACTACACGTAATGCACCACTGACCAGCATATATAAATACTCGAGCCAAAACAAAGCTCACATGAACAGGCGATTGCGTTTAAGCATGAAACATACTGTCGTCTCTGGGTATTTTTACTTCAATGACCACTGTTATATTTACATATGTTCTATCTCGGACATTAACCCCTTTAACCCATAAATATAGCATACCATAAATTATATTTTTATCATACACACACAAATATATATATATATATATATATATATATATATATATATATATATATATATAGTGAAAATAGACACTTATATTAACGTGTTTGACGAAAGTAGACTTTGCATGTTTTTATGCTAAGTTTAATTTATTTCACACGCTTTATTGGCCTCACGTTTTCCACTCTCATGAAGTGAAGCGACTATGTCGAATTAATAGCGGCATCTACTGTAAGGGAATGATGGATAGAGGCTCGGTTCTCGAATTCCAGTCGAATCCGTTGCATTCACTTACGTGCTAACACCTTTGGGGAAGGTATGAATCCTCTTCTTCCCCCAGCTATGAGTAAATAGCGGAACAGACCGGGTTCCATAGCCTTGGATAGAGAAAAAGAAATAAATCTCAATCTATTGCGCCAGTCATGTATCGAAAGATACATGATCGTCTAAGCGTGTTTCACGCATGACACAAAACTGATTGACTGCAAGGCAATCTGAAAAAGTTTTTTTCTCATCAGAATCTATCTTGAACATTTACAAAACTACAAGTGCGTCTGTGCATTGAATACTATTGCCATAACCAGTCTGGTGCTCCTGCTGTACATCCAGATGCTGTTGATCAAAATCAAAGAATGATTTGTAATTTAATCGATCCTGACCAAACATCTAGGCTTGAGTCATTTTCCTACCGACGTGACCTGGATTCTCTGTCTTTTCTGCAAATATTTTCATGGCAATTTCTATGATGAGGTTTTATTTGTCTAGTGCCCCGATTAAATAAGATTGACGTCTAGGTCCCACCTATTTATTGTTGAAAAAGCAAAATGCAGTTAGCATTTCAACTCCAAGAATTTCTTTTCTTGCACTTCCCACATGTGGAACTCCATTTCCTTGCTTCCCTGGAAATGACAAACTTCAAAAATCTAAATCCAGCGTCAATCGCCACCTATATTCTTGAATCTCGTTCATCGCTTGTCTTTTCCTCAATTGTCCCCATTCTCAGTCTTCTCTTTCTCTTTCACTCCATATAACAACTCCTGCGTATTAGTTGAATTACCGACTTGCTTGAGGTTAAATGATAAAAAAATGTATGAGAACAAGAAAGCTTTGGGGAAATAACGACATTTTCGGTCGCCCCTGAAAACGTCGCCAGTCTTAATCTTGAATAGTTATTTTGAACTTGTCTAAAGTTCAAATCCAGTGGACGTTAATGGCCACAATATAATTATCACATATTCTTTGACTGTGGAAGATGCTATAGATGTTTTATTAAATCTCTCTTCTCCCCCCTCTCTCTCTCTCTCTCTCTCTAGCCATATACAGTATATAAGACGCTTATTGAAACACTTACATAAGCAATACATCTTTAAATCTGAAAGCCTGCCTCTACGAACAAAAAAGGATCTATGCTGGGACAATACTTTAAACTCGCTCGTAATACACAGGAATTAAAATAAATAAATATGCATACATTTCATGTTACAAACGCCACCTCAATGAAAAATGAACATAATGCTTTATACCGAAAATTCTTCAAGGGAATCCTGAAAAGTATTTTCCAACTATAATATAAACACACGTCAAAAAATTATATTATTAAATATATTTGTAAAGAATCCAATATATATATATATATATATATATATATATATATATATATATATATATATATATATATATATATATATATATATACAATTAATTTTTTGTAAGTAGCGTAAATATTTCCACGTTGTTCATCTCATTTGATGCCATTGATTAGCTTAGTTTTATGGAACCATGTCATAAACTTCCTTTTTTTTTCTCGTCTATAAAAATACAATGAATATTTAATGATGTGAAGTTACTGTAAGCGCTCGCTTTCTCACAAATACACTTGGAATTGTATGAATCTATATCTTCTTTCACAGCCACGTTGTTATTTTGTAGATTAATTTGGCAAGAAACAGAATGATTTCGTTAGAAACAAAGCAGAAAATACGGAATTATTAGAGAAAATTTTAGAGAAAATTGAAATAAAAATCCGCCTATATTTAATATCAGAAAGAAGCACTTCATATTTCTGCAGTCCATACTGAGGAAAGAGGGTTTGGAAAATGTGACACACGCAGAGAGACATTTGAAAACTGTATAATCTACCTAACGGTTTTGTGGAAAGGGCTGATAGAATAAAATTTAGGTGAAAGGACACGAAATTGTCCCTATTCCTTTATGTGCTGTGTCCTCTCAGGGCGTAGACGATCATGGCTCTCCACAGTTTTCTGTCCTTTGTAGATCTTTGTAACAGATGTCTTTTTATTATCGCCTCTAAAACCCTGTTCCGCTCCATTTACCCAAGCTTACTAAGAATCTTATGTGTTGTTTTCCTCTCTCTTACTTGACTTCAGTTTGTCCTGTCAGTATCAGATTTTCCAAGCCCCCTTTCCTCATTATGTAGAAATTTCATCTGTCTCTTTCTAATGTTAAGTTTCAGTTTCCTTTTTGCTTCCATTTTCTCTGAAACATCATCGTTGCTCACATATTCGGTCCATGGTATCCATAGCTGTAGAATCACATTCTTGTTGCTTCAAGTCACTTCTGCAGCTTTGAGGAAAATTTCCAGCATTCACTGCCACATAGGAAGACAAATATTACATAACAGTTCAGTGCTTTTTACTGTTTATAAAGAAATACTTTCAGATATCAGTGTCGCAATTCCCGTCCTCTAATAAAACACTTCCCGAAATTTTCTACAGAATGATTTAATTCCTTCTTAGGTAAACTGCATGGATTGTGTCTATAATATGTATCCGTTACCGATGGGGAAATTTATGGTGGCATGCCGAGTTCAATTTCTAAGTGAAACCGTTACATTCTTTTTTTGCGCAAATTACCTTGAGAATTCTCTTCTTAGCCCAGTTAATTTTTTGTACCATTGTCGAATCAGATCCAGACCCCCAATTATTATAGGGCCAACAGTAGCGTTAAGTTGCTACATTTTTCTAATTTAATTTTAAAGACCATTACATTTACTTAAATCGTCACATTCTTTAACAGCTATATTTTATATGGTGTCACTGCTAAATATGTCATTGCGCAGGTATTGTCATAGTAATCATCGGGCGTAGTTTTTATATTTGTGTCGATTACTTTGAGATAGATTTTGAATGGTATAAATCCATGCCTTCTTGTAGCAATGTGATTAATAAATGAAAAGAAATCTGTTTTTGGTAATAAGCAATCTTTGAAAAAAAAAACAAAAAAAAACAAAAAAAAAAACAAGTCCTAATTCAAAACTAGTTGACTGTGGGTCTAGAAACACTGCTCCTTGTAAACTTTCGTTCTTGATTTGAATATTGCTGCCACGCCTAGTCTGATGCTCCTGTTATAAATTTAGAGTTTCTTGATAAAATCCAAAGAATAATCTACAATGTTATTGGTCCTGAACTGGCGCCTTGACTTCAGTCACTTTCTCACCGCCATATCGTAGCTTCCTTGTGTCATTTGAACCAATACTTTCATGGTAAGTGTTCTGATGACCTTTCCTCTATGGTGCCTAGACTCTATGAATTTAAGCGCTTACTAGATTGGCTGCCACGTCTCAATATTTTAAATTTGGAATGACTAGATGTATCCGTATTTTCTATGATGACAGTTTCTTCTCTTATCGCTCGTGGAACTATCATCCGTCTTGCGAATCAACTTTGATCTTCAAAAATAAAAATGCAATGTCAAACGTTATCTTCTGTCTTCTAAATTATTTTTTTTTCCTTTTATTTTCTCTTTTTGAGTTTGTTGTTTTCATATTCTCTCATACTCAGTAAGTATCTGCGTTTTAGTGGCTTTCTTGCCTTGCTTGGATTGAAATTATTTTTTAAAAAATTGCCACGGTAAGAAGAACAACAAAACCTTGAATGCTGAGGGTTTGGTACTATACTCCAATTAAAGAGTTTAAAATGTTAACAAAATACAAATATGTGTTATCATCCTCAATGATTTTTTTTTTTTTGAACGAAACGCGTCAATGAAGATTTTTACTCTCTTTCGCTTAACAACTTTGAAGCTGTGTGCAACACACACACACACACACACACACACGAGCAAACACACGCACGCACCCATATATATATATATATATATATATATATATATATATATATATATATATATATATATATATATATGTGTGTGTGTGTGTGTGTGTAAAATAATATGATACATTCATTTGTCATCCCCATATATTTGTGGCAAATGTCACTGTCATAATGCCAGAGCCAAAAGGAAAATAAAAAAAAAATTCTCACACTAAAACTTATTTAATTGCTTTTTGTTTTTTTTTAATCTGAAAATATTTGGAAAAAGGGTCATCCGTAGTATACAGCTATCAATGTCATGGGCAAAGTTTCATATCTGACATTTGTAAATAAAAAAAAAAGTCGAATATAACTCTTTAAAATCATCACGGATCTTTTCACAAGGAATTTACATTACGAACAGAAACCCTATTTTAAAATCATGAAAAACATTTTCTTTTCAAATTCTGAAAAATGTCGTGCTTCCAGGAAAGTCTGATGAAAGCTAATCAGCAAAAAATTATCACAAAATCGTTTTCCTATTCTTTCTCACGAGTCTCTCTCTCTCCCTCCCTCTCTTTCATTTACACGTGCACACACACACACACTCACACACACACACACACACACACACACATATATATATATATATATATATATATATATATTTATATATATATATATATATATATTAGGTTGCTGCAAAAATAATGACGTAATAATGTCGTTTTTGACGTATTTTTTAACGTCAAAAAACGACATTATTACGTCATTATTTTTGCACCAACCTAATATATATATATATATATATATATATATATATATATATATATATATATTGATGTTTATATCGAATTATTAACATGTCTTATTAAAAAGTTGTTTCAATTTCTGTATATTTTATTCATGTACATTTATATTATATATACATGATATAAATATACATGAATTTTAATATTAATCAATATTTGCTGGCAGTAACAAGATAATTATAAATTTGGCATGATTCTCTTTTCTCCGTAAAGTAAATACAATAATCGAAAAATCCTTCTAGAAGCCTATATGAAAAAATCAACATTTTATTTAACTGGTTTATATTTTTAAGAAATTTTCTAAAATTAGTGTGAGTAAATTTACTTATTGTTAGTAAAATATTTTTTTCCCTACTTACCCACAAATAAGTGCATCACTTCGTAGTGCTGAGTCTTGTCATACTCTGAACCATTGAAACGAATACGTTATTATTTCGTTATTCGTTTTATTTAATACACGAACAAAAATGCCGCTTAATAAATTCCATATCATTTATTCTGTCTGTCCGAATTTATCGAATGATAATTTATCATTATTTACACTATTTATATATTGATTATTGTCTTCATCTTTGTTCCTGTTATCATAACGTTTAGTCAGGTGTATGACAATCCGAGTAACGTCCGAGGAATTCAGAACTGAGACATTTACTTAATTACTGCCCATGCCTATGTATATCTCGTCTAGTTCTTATTTTTAGCGCTGCACTGTTATTACTGACTTACGGACTCAACACAAGGAAATACCGGTTCCCTAACTGATATATACCATACCTATGAACACCAATGGGTATGTCCCAATTCTTGGACAAGTGGGGGTAATATTAGGCTGGTGCAAAAATAATGACGTAATAATGTCGTTTTTTGACGTTAAAAATACGTAAGAAAACGACATTATTACTTCATTATTTTTGCACCAACCTAATATGTTGTCTAAATAGTCCACGACTAGCAGTTGTTTACCTACATCACGGCGATAGCGAGTATTGTGGTTTTTTGATGTTATAAAGATTACCATTTCATTTCCAACCTCAGTTTTGGTTATTCCTCATTCAGTAACACTTCGAGATAACAACACGAACATTCACCGAGGTTAATTAACATCGAGATTGGTCAGTACCTAGATGGGTAACAGCTGGCGAATACCAGATGCTGTAAGCGTCAGGATGGTGTAGTGGTGTAATGGATAATATCTTGGAATTGTTAATCGGAGAACTGAGATTGTTATATTCACTTACTCGCAAATACTCTTGGGGAAATATTGTGGTGTCCTCCCTCTAAAGAATCTATGTTTGATTCTTCAGACTACTAAAAGATTAGTAGGAGAGAAGGCCTTGGGGGACAGTCGAATAGATTGTTCTACCGGGCTGTGCCTGTTCACAGCTGCTATCGAACTCTCTTCCTTTGTTAGAAAAAGGCATAATACGAGGCAAATAGTTTGTTACGCTTCTGAAATTTTGACAATAAATGACGTCACTCGACCGAGGTACAACGTGCGTACAAGTAATACGTACGGCTGGAGCTAACAGAAATATATCCAGCAGGCCAATTCAATGTGTGTGTGTTTTTTTTAAAGTCCTTTGAATAGGGCAGCAGAACAATCCCCAGTGTACCATTGCTGTCACCATCTCAAGTTTTTTCGTCCTTGTGCGCCATGAGAGACGAAGCGTTATATACATGGCAGATGATCGGGCGAATTACATTCCTTGTTTCCACCAGTCCAGGCCCTCACTACATAAACACATAAGACTACCTACACTGAGTTGACTCAACCTCATTCTATTCATATTACATTAGTGAGGAGAAAGTTCCACTCAAACAATTTCTTCCCAGAACTGTCGGATTATGGAACGGGGTCTGGAGATGATGCTTCCTCGATCTCTACATTCCTATCCCCTTGAAATCGAGGGTCAACGATTAAATATCTTGCATATACTCATATGTACCGCTGGTTCACTCCCTGTACGCCCATAAAACATCGTCATTTATGAACTATTTACCTTGAACGGTTCACAGAATCATTAAAAAAAAAACTATACTTCAATTGGGTTAATTGAGCACAGTATATGAGTCCCGATCTTCAGTATAACAGTTTAACTGCAACTGTTGGTTCACCTAAAATCGCCATTAATATGCATTCGCTTGATGCAATGTTTCGTATCCATTTCCTTCTTTCAGGGGCTTTTAACAACGATCGGTTATTTCAGAAGGGAAATGAACTGTTTTTATCGACAACACGTTACGCGGAATTCGATTAAAAACGTTCTGAAGATTCCGGCCGACACTAGAAAAACTGAGCAGTTACGAGATGTGGTTTAGAGATCTATTCACAGGCCAGATACATCGTGTATAAATATGTGTGGCCTGCAGCTTTCTAAACGGCGTAGTTCGGAAAGCTACCGACCGCTAGTAGAATCGATACTATGCCGAGTTACATCACGTTGTCGTGTGAGTGGAAGATCCGACACGATACTAGGTATATACAAAATAACTTTTGGCACGCCAGTTTATACACTAAAGGTAGGATTTCATTTAAAATCCTTAAAGGCTATATGAAGTGTCACAAAATCATTTCAGGCAGATACATCGTGAATAAAAACAGGAACATAATCTAACTAGTTCAAAGAATAAGCAAAGTTAAAAAGACGCCCCATAAAATGAATAAGTTTCTTGTGACATGTTGATCTACTATTTCATGGTACATAATTAATAAATATTTCTTATAAATTGTTCTGACAACAAGCAAAACTTTTAATTTCCTGTAAGATCGAAATGTGGCAAGGATTTTGCGGCATTTTGCCGAGGTGTTGATGACAAATTAAATGATTAAATCGTAAACAAGGACAGTGAGAAATGGTTCTCTGTCAACAAACATCGGATCATTGGCACACATCCTTGACAAATCCTCATGAGATTTATCGTCTTAGATGGATTTTGAGGGAAACATTTCTAAAGGTGCTATTAATCAAATGAAATTACGAATAGAAAAAGTAAAATATTATGCGAAGGTAGAAAGGAATACGAAAGCCATTTTTATTTCAAAATATTATATTCACGTGCGTCTTAAGAACAATTTTATGAAAACAGAGAAAAAGGCTACAATATAAGAACAAATGTCGTTTACTAATCCGATTTATGGCTATATCACGTCGAAACACTGGATCACACAAATCAAACAACTTTGAGCTCGGTCAGTACCTAGATAGATGTCCGCTTGGGGATACCAGGAGCTTGGATGTGCGCGTGGTGCAGTGGAAAACGGCTCGGAATAAGAAAATGCAGAACCGAGTTTCAAGCTCATTCGGTTACTTATATTTACTTACGCGCGAAAACCCTTGCGAAAAGTAATAATTCGCATATTCTCTCCCCACTTATGAGTTAAATAGTAGAACTTATCTAAGAAAAATCGTTATTACCTCAAGAAAAACAACAATTATACAGTCAAATTTTATTTCCTAGTTTTAAATAATCTGTAAACGATAGATAATCTGTTAAAAAACAAACAAAAACAACAAAATTATGTACTAATTGCTCATGTGCTTACATAATATATTTTATACATATATATTTGCATTTTATTATTTATTTTATCAACATTTAGAGTGTTTATATTAAATATCAAATATATACAACCAGTAATATCATGAATGTAATCTTTAAGTCCCATCTATTAAAGGATTTATGTATTCTAAACTACAACGTTATCTATCTGTCTATCTATCTATTTATCTATATCAGTATCTATCTATCTCCTCTCGCTCTATCTCTCTCTCTATGTGTGTGAGAGAGAGAGAGAGATAGTACACTGAGGTCATCACCGAATGGCGGCAGCCCATTTCATGTCTGATCGCAAACTTCAGCCCATTTAACTCGATTATTTATGTATTATGGTTAATGAGACATGATACAAGGTCACAATTTTCCAGTTGTGTTAGACTAACGTGTATAAAAATGGGCAAGAATGCAATTAACTTATAGTCGTTGTATATGATTGGTGGTTAAGTTTTAACTTCTTGCTTAATATTCATTACTCATGCATTATTCACTATTCGCTGTAAATTATTTTTGTTCTTCTTGTTGTTTATTATTATCATTATTATTATTATTATTATTATTATTATTATTATTATTAAATGTACTTGGATTTAGTGATGCGTGCAAACTTACAGTTACTTATTTTTTTATTGTTCTATTTACCCAGTAAATTATATTAATAATTCGAATTTAAAATTTAAAACCCATAATCCATCATATTATAAATAATCAAGCTAGCATCCAACACATATGGCCCAAATTGTACGTTTTCACTAGTTGAGTTGATCTAAATGTCTCAATTTTATATTTACAAACGCTTTATCCCTTATATTGTGCACTTTTACCGATAAAAATAGGGTATGCGCATATATATATATACGCATATATACATAAATATATATATATATATATATATATGTGTGTGTGTGTGTGTGTGTGTGTGTTTATGTCTGTGCATGTGTGTGTGTGTGTGTGTAAATTTCCAAGTAATTAATGCATTTCATTTTTAGTTCGAAAGTACTTATTATATTAACGGTTATATGTTTAAAGGAAAAACGTTTTTGAGTAGAGACCCTATTTATCTAAACAGGGAAACTTACATGTACCGTTTTGTGCATTTTAAGTGTAAATATATACATATAT
>OZ010573.1:92381019-92396019 GCA_963932145.1 Acanthosepion lycidas | reverse complement strand
AAATGACTCAAGTCAGTTTGGCTTTGGCTACATTTGCCTACTTGTGTGCTAAACCACTGGCAAACTAGCTAATATTCAACAAAAATCATATGTGCTTGTGTCTGGGCTATCTGTTCCTAGGATCTATCATTATTATTATCATTATTATTATTATTAGTAGTAGTAGTAGTAGTAGTAGTAGTAGCAGTACTAGTAGAAGTAGTAATCTGTATCCAGTGTCATGTTTCATTTGCAGCGACATTTTCACGTACACCAAGTACATAATATCAATTAGTAGAATGAAAGAAAAGCAAATTATATTCCATTGGTCGTTGGTTAAATCGAACGAAGGAATATTATGGGGAAAATATCTTAAAGGAATCATTGCTTTCTATAATTGATTATTCTGATCACATGTATATACATTTTTGCGGCCATTAATAATAACAATAAATTATAAACTTACTTCGGTTTAACAGTTATTCCCATTCCACTGTAAAACAGCAGCCAATTTCATAATCTGTGAAAGCAAAGCAATGTAAAAACTTCCACGGGGTCACATACATATGTACACAACATTTGAATATCATGTATCCGTTTTTTCAGTAAAATACTATATTCATATAATCACAGAGTTATTATTTATTCCACAAATTTTTTTCTTACTTCCTATGTTCACAAGCCGATTGTCTGCTAAATGTTCATTACACCATAAAGGACAATTTCGTTTTAATTTGATTAATGCTTTGACGATAATTTAGATCTCTTGAAATTGTCATGACAAAGAAAAGAGAAATGTGATGAGATCGAAAGAACTACATGTATAGAGATGACAGATCAGAAAAATACGACGCATACGCAAGAACATTCTCTTGTACCTTCTAAGCGTTTATTTTGCTTCTGTTATGCAAAATCCAAGGTAGAATGCCGTGCTAAAAATTTAAGTATTTTTTCCATCCAGAATGTTATAAAAATAAACAATTGTTTGCGTAGTAACTTTCTGTTCAGATTCCAGGATTTTGTGATAAAGAATTCGTTTTGCATCCAAACACAATGGAACACTTCCCCTTCAACATTGTGGTTTTTCTTTTATTTTTGTTCTGATTTAGTCTTTCATGCTGAATTCGTTTCTCAACCCAAGAGACTAGTTTTACTAAAATAAAACATGTTTTGCGTATCATAGAAAAAACACAAATACATCTTTGTTCAGACAAATCGACTTTCTTTTCAGAGGCATATTTCGAATGTATTTTTCTTTCATCTAAATATTGAAATGATTTCCTACAAAATAATGTATATGTGTTAAAGTATGGTGACAGGAATGCAACAGTGAATAGCTTGATGTTTAAAATCACTTTTAATATTTCTCCAAAATAAGATGCTGCAATCGTTCCATTGAAGATATATATGAACATACATACATACATACATATATATATATATATATATATATATATATATATATATATATGTGTGTGTGTGTGTGTGTGTGTGTGTGTGTGTCTGTGTGTGAGAGAGAGAGAGGAAGTTTGTTTAGAATATATATAAATGTATGCTCTACTTAGAGCTAAAAGTGCTCTGTATCAGAGATAGTGTAAATATAATATGTGGATGTGAACACCACTTTCCAGACCTAAAAATTGTGTTGTAGGATGAAAGCAGCTTTGGCTGTTGACTATTAATACGCACATATATATATATATATATATATATATATATATATATATATATATATATATATATATATACACACACACATACACACACACACACACACACACACACACACATATATATATATATATATATATATATATATATATATGTGCGAAGTGTCTGTTCTTCGTGTTTGGCATTAAATGTTCTCTTTTCACCCAAGCTAATGTGTTTAGTAGATCTTAATCATTGTTTCGACTCACTGTAACGGGATCATCGTAAAGAGCATATAACTTTACATAGAAATAAAGCATACCCTACAGAATTTCTTGGTTATCGTTGTTATATTTTTACAGTATTATTCTCTTGTGGATCTGTTGAATGATTAGGGCGCACGGGAATGGTGATTCTGAGAATCATAAATTATTTGATATTCTTAAGTGTAGGTTATAATACGAGCGATGGTTAGCCGAATACACGGATCGGTTCGATGATGTAGCAAAATAACTTTCTACCACGTTCTATCGCTTCTACATATATTTTAGGATATATCTTCTTTTTTTTTCTGAATTCTTATTTTACATTCGTCTATTATTTTGATTGAGATAAAATTAAATAGCAGCAAATATTATCCGATTTACGAATTGCATATCTGTGTAAACTTTTTCGGGAATACCCTGTATATTATATAAAATGAGATGAATATGAATTCGAATATATATATATATATATATATATATATATATATATATATATATATATATATATATATATATATGTGTGTGTGTGTGTGTGTTTGTGTGTGTGTGTGCATATTGTCTCTATACATGAAAACTTAGGCATAATGGAATGATTAATGGCACACACACACATACACACACATATATATATATGTGTAGATAGATAGATATATTGAGGGAATGGGACAGAAAATGAAATAAAAATTACTGCTACCTTTTACAATCTCACCATTATGCATGTATGTATTAGAAATCATGACTTAATTAAAATTGGCTCTCACATCTTGCATATCAATGCAGAAATAATATGAACACATTGTTCCGTGGCTATTTTCAAATATACACAACCACACACACTATATATATATATATATATATATATATATATATATATATATATATATATATATATAGTGTGTGTGTGTACTTTTAACAATTTTTCTATGTGGCCACCCAGATCTGCTCTTCTTCGTATTTACTATCATGTTTTATTGTTTACTTTTCGTTTTTTTTTTTTTTTTTCATTATTTTTTTTTTTTTTTTTTTTTTTGCTTTCTTTTTGGTTCGAACATCGTTCTTTTTAGAGAAACCTTTCTTTTCTTGGGGAAACTTCCAAATATAAAGGAGTCGCTAAATATCCCTTTCTAAGGAAATGGTGGTTATAAATTACTGCTTCATAGAAGAATTTCCATAAGGATGGCCAGTCGTATCAGAAGTCCATTTGTCACCGTCATTGAGTTAATAAAAACGCAAAGTAAAATGAGAAAAAGAAGAACCATTGGCATGAAAAATGGAAAGAAATTAAAGAAATAAAAAAAAAAAGATAAAAAAAAGAACGAAAGAAGATGAAATACAATGAAATGGCCCCAAAGTTTAATATTCTTGAAATAAATCATCATGTATAATGCCGCAATGATGCTAGCCACAGTGAATCAAATCTATATCTGCCTAAATGCCGAGGTGAGTTTGAAAATGCGCCTACCGCTGTAGAAAATAACTATTTCTTGGAAATGACGAGCATTGCTCAACGTTATTGCAATATATCTGAAAATCGTTTAGAAACGATTCTGATTGTTTTTGGGTTTTTTTTTTTCTCTAAATAATTCAATTTCTTTCCGATAATATTATCAGGTAACATTCAATTTTTTTTTCATAACTGTTTCTGTCAAAAAATTAACTTGATTTAAAAATCATATCCCTTATTATACTTTTATAAGAAGGTTATTCACCATTTTTTGTAAGGTCTATCTCCCCTAAGCCAAAACATCAATACTCAATGAAAAACGTGGTCATTTTTTGACTATTTGTGTCGAATAATTGGTAAATATCTAACATTTTCATTTTCAATACTTATCAAGTTTGGCTGTGTATTTCAGTTGTGTTCTTATATGATTTAACATTGACATATCTTTTTGATATATATCTCTTCCATTGTTTTTTATGCTGTATTGGATCATCTATTTTGCTCGATAACGGATCGTGCTACAATGTTGATTTTATGCTCTTAATCGAACCAACACGGGGAGCGATTCCAAGTCAATAGGTCTGTATTCCCTAATCAGATCCCTTCTGTAGGAAAAGAGAGAGAAGATAAATTTCATCAGCAATGTAATTTGGTTCTTTCATTAAATACTTCTAAGGACGCGTCGCGTTGTCTGAATAGAATGGAGAACACTTTACGGATTAATCACTGTTTGGGTCTATGCATCTTAAATGCTTACTTCGTTTTCTTTTGAGCTCCATTCTCTCTTTTTTTGGTTTATTATTATTATTATTATTATTATTATTATTATTATTATTATTATATCCCCTTTCGTTTTTTCTGGTACATACGCATGTCTTTCCGGGTCCCGGTCAGAGACCTAATGCTAGGAACGGCATCATGACATTTTCACACATATTTTACATAGATAAAGACCTTCGTAAGGTGTGGACTGTACTTAGTACATTTTTTGTATTTCTTTAAGTCATGGGCTACCAGGGATTCATCCAATTATTTCTAGGGCTCCAAATACAACTGAAATTGTCAATGTCCTCATGCATCACATTTCTGAGATTTTGATTTCAAGGTCCTTGTATTTTGATAGTTTCATGAAGATCTTCAAAGATACATTGCAGTCTGAAGGGACTTCCATATTAATAAGGAAGCACATTTTTTCTTTGCGGTCTCTAATCATGATGTCAGGGCGATTTCCTTGATTTTTCTGTATGTGTTTATTGTAAATTCCCATGAAATTGTTACAATTCCTGTCTCCGTAACCGGGTCTGGGTGGTGGTCATACCAACTTCATTCAGTTTTCTTTCCCGAAGTGTTGCAGATTTTGTAGTGCAGATATTGACCCACACTGATGTGCCGTGTTTTATACTCAGTGGCTGCTAATACCGCACAAACAACACGATGGTCAATTGTTTCTGAATATTTATTACAGAATCTGCATTTTATTATTATTATTATTATTATTATTATTATTATTATTATTATTATTATCTAATTGAGCTTTCACAAATATGTTAAGTGGCAGCATACATTGCAACGATAGTTACTTTCGTCAAAACTCAACAAGAAACCTAATGTCAGAAATGGCGTCAGGATATTTTCTACTGAGCATTCTTGTAAACAAAAAACAAACAAAATTCAAAAATCCACACACATTTTACATCGATAAAGCTCTTCGTAATGTGTGAGCTGTAAATGTGAGTACAATATTTTGTATTTCTTTAGTGTATGTGCTGCCATAAATCCCGTAAATGTGTCTATCGGAACGTTTTCCAATCAATCCGAGGGTTTCAGCTACAACCGGAATAATTGATGTCACCATGTGCCACATTTTTTCGATTTCCACTTCAAGATCCTTCAAGATCTTCAAGGATTCAATTACAAAATACAGCCACTGCCATGTAATTTGCAAGTCAAATATCTTCCTTGTTCTCATAATCTACAATTCTTGCCAATCCCCCTTTCATTCATATCGCATCTAATTTCACAGTAAGCCCCTAGTTTATGTGGCTCTTGTGGTTTGCATTTATTAAACATTATTTGTTACATCGACTCTGTGGTATAGCAGGTTTACATACAAGAAATATTCTTCTTAACAATTCATGCTAAACACAATCATTTTAACTGTTATATACAATAAAATTCTTCTGTGTAATTCATGATAAAAGACTTTTCTACGCGAACATATTGCAAATTTAAATTATTAAATTACCCAGTTAAATAAATATTTGCGTTAATCCCTTTGATGTTTTCAGCAAATCTACGGCAAACCCACTGCGTAGCTTTTCTTAAACATATCCTCCTCGACATTACTAGCATTTATTTTTTTCTCTTTTGTGTTTATATTATTGGCTAGTTGAATTTTAGGTTTCATTTCGTTATGATAAATCTCTTTTATTATCGATAAGTAAACGGAGGGGATGTGAGCGCAGATGACAGCCTAAAATGAGTGATGAATCAAAATAAAGAAAAACAAAAGCGGGGGGAAAAAGTTATAGAAATGAGAAAAGAAAGCAGGAAATTTCCTCGACATGTTGTCGTAATTGAAACACGATTTCTTGCTGCTATTACCAAAGGGTGGCCTCTAACGTACAAAGCTAACAAAAGCCTCGCAGCTGTTTACGAAGTAAGCTTTACAAATTTTCTACCACCCGGTCTCTTCTGAGGAAAGTGCAAAGCTCTTTAGTAAATTTTCAGGAGGTTAAATTTCTGTTATATATATCGACCTTCTGTCATTTTTTCAATATCTAAATTTGGAAGAACCGTATATTAGCATAATTTTGATGAATAATACACATAAAAGTAAAACCCTTTACACGCAAGCACACACACATACACCTCCCTCGGAGGTCCTTTATATTAAACATCTCTCTCCTCCTATCAACTTATTTAACAATGGAAATTGAGTTTTGATTATATTTTTAAAGTGGAAAATGGTGGCGCGAATTCAAGCCGAGGTCAACACGCGAAGGTTTGGAATAAATTCTATTCAATCAACACAAAAATAAATTACAACGTACATTATTCGGACTGCTGACCTCATCTTTATATTCACGGCGTTTCGGCTCCGGTCTTCTTCAAGAGATTGGAATTTCGAACCCTTTAATTCGTCCACCGGGGTAGATTATTCCAAGTGGCTTGCCTCATCTGGATGTCTCAGTTATCTCCCTTTAATACAACTCGCCAAGCTCTTTTGTTCACCATTTCAGTCACTGGAAACAACCAACAATTTTACCCACTGGGTCATGTCTCCTTGAGGACATCAGTGTATGAATTTCTGGGACTTATTAACTGAATATCTCAGTACAATTATTTACAAGAGGTCATATTACACTTTTTGCTGTCATTATTGCTTTGTCTAGCACTCCGTATTATAGTTTCCCATATTGTATCCTTTTCTATGCTTGATTGGATTAAAAGATTATTGTGATCTAGCATGTAAGCTGATTCCTTTAATTTTCGTACTTTATAGTGGTGTTCTCTGTATATTATTTCAATCTCATCCCACAGATGGCGGTGATCTTCCATTTTTCCTCCATTTTCCTCAATTTTCTATCTCCACACGTGTTTCTGCTTTACAATGTATTTGCAGTCTTAAAGAGACGGCCTATTTCTCCTTTATATTTCTTACCACAGCTGCACTGGATGATGTACACACAGTCCTTAGTCATGCTCTCCTCAAGGGTGGGGGCTAACTCAGAATAGCTGTCGGACCAAGAAGGGTTCAAGAAGTTAACAACACTCAGAAAACAACTTCGGTCTGCCTACGCTATATGAGCGGTTTATCGGAGAATATACAAAAAATCAGTAGTTCGATGACTTTCGAAACTATGTACATCGCATGGTTTCGAAAGGTATAGGAAGTTACATAATATTCATTATGAATACACGACAGAAATATATGAATATATAATATGTTTTGTCCCAAGTGAAATAGAGCATTTTAAAGATTTTAGTTATTTCTTTAAGTCAATATGCGTTTAGAACGTTAGGACACCGAAAAAGAGACATTGATTCAAATCTCAACATGGTTTATATGCTTGGGTGATCTCATCGTTATTTTGGCAGGTTGACAATTTCAGTGTGTAGCACTGTTTCTAAACTATAGAGAACCATACCAAGGTTTGATTGAAATGAATCAAACGAGGAAAGTTTTTATAAACCATCCACCTATGTGGAGAAAAAAGACTACAGGACAACATATCCGAAATTTTAAGTGCAATGGCGTAGATTATCTCGTTATTACGCTCTCTCCCAAAAATTACGACTGAAGTTTGTAAATCATATTTGAAGTATAAAATAGAGTCTACAGACTGATACTGCTAGTTTTGAAAATACACGAATGGTTATGAGTTGTTAATAATAATAGGGCTTGTGTATTAGACGAACAGCTAATATATATATATATAGTTTTAAGGTATGTTATATTTATGGCATAATCCGCTCAATATTAGAGATAGAACATTTGTAAATATAAAAGTGAACATTGAATTCAACACTCAGAGGCGACGGAATTTTTCATGCTAAACGAAATCGTTAGTCCTGACAACTGCGTTTAGAATGAAACAGTTTGTCGACTTTAATGTTCACTTATATATATATATATATATATATGTATATATATATATATATATATATATATATATATATATATATATATATATATATATATATATATATATATATATATACTGTTTATACGTTATTTTTACAGATGCAATTATTTAAGTAAATGATTTGTGTATAATAAGCAGTACTAATTACATTTACCGGCCTAAATATCAGAAATTTCGTAGAAAATATGATATCTCTGAATATGTATCGAAGGACATATATTTTGTATGAAATTTCTCGGATATATTAGTCAGCAAATGCAACTTATACTATTTATCATAAACAGATCAGTTGCGTAAATAATTGTATCTATAAACATAACTCATAAACAGATTATATATATATATATATATATATATATATATATATATATATATATATATAGAGAGAGAGAGAGAGAGAGAGAGAGAGAGATAGAGGCGCGTATGGGTGTTCATATTTCCTTAAACAATAGTGCATTCAAAACCAGATTTCAATATCTATGTTTTGTCAGAAATTCATATCTTTTTTAGTGACGGGTTTTGTCGAGTAATCTGTGTTTTTGACGTGTCCGATGAAAATTATCATATTTAATATATACATGTGTGTGTAATTTTGATTTTACTTGACATAAAAAATAAAATACACACATACACACAAACACACACACACACAAACATACATACATATATATATATATATATATATATATATATATATATATATATATATATATATATATATGCTAGTAGTCTATTTGGTCAGCAGATTATTCGTAAAAACATTCTTTAACTATTCTTTTTTTAATTTTTTTTCTCTGCACACAAAAAATGTTTTCTTTTCTGGGTGGAGAAATTTTACAAATAATTGTTTATTGTATTTTAAACACAATTAAACTAGCTGAAATGTAGATAATTTCTTAATTCACGTATACGGATAATATATTGTGACCATGTTTACAAAGGATATCTTTAAGTATTTTTATTCTTTTTATTATTTCTGTATTTTTCAAAGGTTAACATTATTTTTAAACGATTTTTCACTTGCAGATCCGTATCATATTTGTGTTCCCGAGAGGTATATTTTTTTATCGAGGTTTGTATAATTCCATTCAGTTTTAAGTATGTCCGTATAGAGCTCTGGTCAGACAGATGTAGGATCAACCGGCTTGACAAGCGTGCATTGTTATATGTAATATAATTATCTATGGATTTGTTTCGTTATTTATTTTACCAACCTCGATACACAAAAAGAAACATTTGATTAATATATAACAAATGTATATCGTTGCTCTCGACTAAGAAAACACATTTTATTCATGCACCACTAATATATACAAACACACACACAAACACACACACACACACACATATATATATATATAATTGGTGTGTGTGTGTGTATATATATATATATATATATATATATATATATATATATATATATATATATTTATAGCTTTTACGACGTGTGATATTTATGGCATAAAGTGCTCAATATCATATATATATATATATATATATATATATATATATATATATATATATATTGTTCAAACTGCTTTCAGTAGTTCACAGCCTTGTACTGTAATTGGTAATTGTCTAAATGTTCCCATATGTTCAGTATGGTGAAAGTCAACTTCTGGCTCAACATGAGTCATTATCCCACTGAAAAATACAAACACATATTCCGGCGTACATATTGGTAATATTTATTCTTTTTTATGTGAGTTGTCCATTGAGATCTTTTGCGAGTTTGGCTCTCGACAACATACAATCATTGTAACTCGTACCAACGTTCTTTTTCACTTATTTGTAATCCCAATTCATGCTCTTCTAGTCAATTTACTCAAATTTGTGATGTAGATTTCCCTATCTCCTTTTTGTCTTCATTATATCCTGTGAGTTTCAAATTCGCCGTCCCTTACTTCCACCTCATGTGTCCATGACATTCCAATTATTTCTTTCCGATTCTAAGTAGAAGTCACATTTTTGTTTTATTTTCCTTAAAAAATTCTTCGTTGTTAACGCATTCCATCCTCTATCCCATGGCCTCTTCGACTGTGAAGAAATTGTCCGGCCTTCACTGTCGCATAAGATAATTAGTATTACGGAGCAATTCTGCAATTATTTCTTTATTTCTAAAGAGCTCGTTCTATTTCGTAACAATTTATTTAGATTTTGGAAGGGATTTTCGCTGTTACAATGTGTCTTCGGATTTCAATGTCACATATTCCGTCGTATGTTACAACAATTCCAATTTAAAATTCTGCGATTCTTTTTTTCCATTCCGTACCTTGAGTGTTTGGCTGTCTCTCTAATTAATGACCATATATTTAATTTTTAGAACCGATGGTTATTTCTTCCATCTCACTTTACTCACTTGCTTAGGTGTCCCTACAATTCTCAGTGTGTGTCTGCAATATTTTGTTACATGCGTTAGGTATTTTGTTAAAATTCTCTTCACCAATAAATATTTTGCTCCTCAGACGTGACAATTTTTAACATACTGGATATAACATTTGCCTTTTATATTTTTCAGTTTCAAAATCTCCTTTTTCTTTATTATTTTTCATCGCTAGATATTGGTCATCTGTACACTAGTCCACATGAATATAGCTTCTACAAAGGGTATTGCGGGCGTATTTCTATGGCCCAAAATAACAGCAATCATGAATCATCACATCCCGCCAGAAGTTGCCATTATCTTAGGGTCCAATCAGCTAAGTCACGAGACTTGATGAGGTGCTGTAGTTTAACAGGTGCACTCAGGTTGGTATTATACTCCCATATAAAATGGAAGCCAAATAACACTAAATTGAGGTCTTGGATGTCTATCTGGTACGTTGTTCATTGCAGAGGCATATACGCAAATATGTATGTGTCTAGTACGTTGTTACCTGAAGATGCATGTATGTTAAACTATTGTCGATTTTCAGTTAGTAGCGACATTACTAAACTGATGATGATTATCATTAATAATCTGTTGTCGGCTACTGTGTTATTAGAGTCGAGAAATAATGACATTCATAATGCATTCAAGAGACATCCATGACACTAGAGAGCGAGATGTGTCAGAATATATGGATAATTAATGATGTAATAAAAAATTTTTTTTTTTAAATCGTGTTCATTTTTCTTTATACATTCATATGTTTTCGCTACATAAAAACTACTTTATTTTAAATCGTGTTTATTTCCCTATATAAATTCAAACTTACTCTTCGCTACATATAATAACTCTATTCAAAACTTAGGGTTATGGGCCTGGCTAAATGGATAAATCAATATTTTTGCTTGTTTCTATGCATATGTCTTTAAAAGCGTACATGAAAAACATTCTAAACAGTTAAAATTGTAAGAAATGTAAAAAGGCTTTAATAGATAAGAAATTCTGCATGTATATATATATATATATATATATATATATATATATATATATATATTAATTAAAGAATATCAAACACTTAAGATACCATAGGTAATAATTTTTATTTCATGAGAGACCTAACAAACAGCAGTTCTCAATCTTCGAAACCTACAACAGCGGCTCTCAACTTTCCAGACTTAAAACAGATGTTTAATATTCTTTACTTAATAAAACTTTGCTCTGTCTTTGGAAATAGAGCTCTCTCTGAATCGATATTTTCTTGAAAATTCCATTCCATTGTATCATTAAAAATCTAGATAAAGTCTTGAAGAAAACTAGACAGCGCAAAAACGCTTAACAACAACAATAAAGAAGATGGCGAACAATTTTGTGCAACTGGTGACCAAAAATGACAACCCTGAAGCATCATGGGAAAAATAATACGAAACTATTTCTTTTAAAACACGTAAATAACCACACCTTCACAGGGGAAAAGAAAATAGCCAAAGGAGAAAATCCTGTGGATGGGTTAAACTACTAATGGTATATATATATATATATATATATATATATATATATATATATATATATATATATATATATATATATATGGAAAAGAACAGACCACTTTAAGGTTCCAAGTAATAAGTTATTTCACCACAAGCCTTTTAAACCCAAGGTGGATGATATCCAAGGAGGATGATATTAAAGGGGTTGTGGTGAAATAACTTATTACATGGAACCTTAAAGTGGTCTGTTTTTATTCAAACATATCTGCTCTGAATTTTACATTCAGCTCTCTGGATATCATCCTCCTTGGGTCTACCCATGCGGATTACCTAGTTTTGCATAAACTATATATATATATATATATATATATATATATATATATATATATATATATATATATATATATATATATTTGTGTGTGTGTGTGTGTGTGTAGTTTTATATTTAGTCATTTTTGCAATTAGATTAATGGAGTGTTTTAGTAATGTTACAGTTGAACTACTTAATATTATTAGAATTCTTGTATTTGTTAATGTATTGTGAAGATGATGAGATCCATTTAAACAAAAAAAAAAAAACGCATTTTACCGGAAAAAGCGTATGTCCTCTTTGGCATCATCAGTTCCAGTAAAAGAAGAAAGACAAATGTATGTTTTAGGAGAGTGTCTTGTGATCTCTGAGACTAAGATGGTTGGCGCAAATCACATTAATTACTCCAGTTGATAACGTTCTGGCGTAACACTTGAAGAAATTCTGAATGTCTCAGTGCTTATACGATTTGGACAGTTTTGTTTTTAGACTCAGTATATATATATATATATATATATATATATATATATATATATATATATACTGAGTACCTTATTTGCAAAGCTATGTTTGCCTTGAAAGCGTTAGCCTATAGTAAATAACTAGTTTTCATGTATTAATCATCATCATCATCATCATTACCATCGCCACCTTCTCTTCCGATAGCAACAGATGTCACTTTTCGAAAAATATTTCTGGTGCAAAAACAACGCTGACTTCACGAGTGAGGGGCTACTCGAATTTATTCTGATTTACTCTATTGTGACGTCACCCCGGCCTCTCTCTGCCCCCGTGCTATCCTGTGACAACCAATGTGACTTGGTATTGGTCGCGGCACGAAATATGAAGTGATCCTGCTGTCACGGCACCAAATGTGACGTTCTAACCCTTGGCTGATTCGGATGGGAATCTGGTAAGTTTCGGTATCAGCTTTGTCGTTCCCAGCTCGCCTCCAACGTCTGGTTACCGAAGTAACTGCTTTTATTTCTAGTCTAATCTACCAACGTTATGATTTGATCTTAGGTAGACGAAATCATTCAGTCGCCGGGCTGCAGTGCAAGCCGAACTCGACCAAAATGTGACACCGCACAAGCATATGTAAAAGAAAATAAAGTAGCAACTTGAAAAGTTCAAATGTGTTAAAAAAAATAACAAATATTTTAATGTGTGGTTGCTGAATACAGGACTGCGTCTTTCTCCCAAACCGCTTCTATGGATTCGTGACACTTTGTGTTTGATAGGCGAGTCTTAATATCTTAAGTTGTTTTTCGATAACTGGTTTTTGGTGTCTTCAGGCGATATTCGCAAAACTTGTTTTTTTTGGGGGGGGAGTGTAAGTCATTTTTCAAAAATAAATTATTTGTTGGTTAGAAGTCGAAGTCGGGATACGTGGATCTTCAGTCAGCTTCCTGCGAGGCTGGTCTCAGAGCTCACAGCTCAACTCTGTGTGCGTCTGTCTGCCCAACTGCAAATAATTCCCTAATTCTTCATTTGCCGTCTACTGTCTGCGACTCTGTTTATATGGACGCTGACCAAAACCGGGTGTGGGCTTGTAGTGGTTTGGGTTCCACGATAATTCTAAATCCACAATAATTTATTACTTTCCATTTTTGGAAGTCCATTACATTCTGCCCCAGAGGCGTTCTTAAGGAAATCGTCCTCCCAAATTCTTACTTTCTCATATTGGTATCTCACACCAATCCCTTCAGAGGCGTCAACAGGCCTCCCTTCTCTCTCACAGTGGTATCTCACACCAATCCCCTCAGAGGGCGTCAACAGGTTTCTCTTCTTTCTCATAGTGGTATCTCACATCAATCCTCTCAGAGGCGTCAACAGGCCTCCCCTCCTTCTCATATGTTTACCTTCGCCTACCGCTCACGCCACCACTCAGTCAATGACGCTCGGCAGCGCGGGTGTTTACAATTATCGCTCAAAGAAAAAAAAATATCTTCCTTTTTTTTCTGTCTTTCTCTTCCCCGAGCAGACCTCCTACGACTCGTAGTGTGGTCCATAATCTCTTTCTTAACCGAATGACGTCTGGAATTTTTCAACGAGACTTTCGTCAAATAATCATCGGGGTTGATCAAGTGAATCTCTTTGTCCCCTCAATGCCTACGTACTTCCGTCGCCACAATCTGTCCAGGCAACAAACTCTTATCATGGCTAAGTCTGAACATAAAACAGTTTTTTTTTTCCCAAAACCAAATGATATCTCCGAAAGATAGTTAATGGTTTATTCTTCCCTTTTACTTGGGTGGCCCAGCTGATGTTTTTCTCGGTCAGTACGTGACCTGATTACCATTATCTCCCAGCTTCTGTTTCGTAGGCCACTTGACCAATTTGAAATTTTCATTATTGCCATGGGCAGATTGCTATCATCTTTCGCCGCGTCATGACAGAAATTAATTCCGACAGATCCGTGGTCTTACGAATTTCCTACCTTCCGCAAAAAAAATTTTTTTTTTCGCAAATAAAAATAAAACCATTACCACTTTTCTTTGTTAAAAAAAAATAACATCGCTCAGTATGACTTTTCGTGATAGCTTCTTATCGCCTTATTTATTTCAGCTTCTCGCCTTAATTATTTCTCGCTTTTAATTTTCACGCGACCTCTAAATAGTGTCACACTATGTAAGAAATTAAGATCGGCGGCTTAGTCCCCACCAACGAAAGATGACAGGGAAAATAGTAGCCTGAATCACCCACATGATGCCAACATCAATCCAGAAGTAATTTCAGTAAATATATCTGTTAAAGTTTGAGGTCACTGTTATATCCATTTTTCCATAATTCTGACGATATTTTATCCATCGCACCTTCTATGTGTTAAATTTCATAGCTGCTTCA
>OZ010573.1:92371019-92376019 GCA_963932145.1 Acanthosepion lycidas | reverse complement strand
ATATATATATGACTGGCCACTCGTATCCGAAGATGCCCGTCTACTAGGTCTGTTGCCTAGTATCCATTGCATCAGACGCCTGCTCGGGTGCGTTTCTGTTTGTTCAACGTTCGGTTTATGCAGCAACTTTGCTAAATATACCTTAGTTACAGTTTCTGCGTCCTATCTAGCATAAACAGTCTGAACATCGCCAGCACGCTCAAATCCTCGTTCACGATGACTTGTGATTCCTGCTAGTACATCCATCAAGGATACACAAGGATTCCGTCTACACAGTTTCCCTCAAAATGCTTGGGTCAACCCGTGTTATGGTTTTCACTGAAGTTCCAAGAAGGTATCACGCTGGGATTGATTCCTCCAGATCGATAAAATCAGATGTCACCTCTTCCTGACTAATCGAGCTTGGTTAGATTCGAAGCCTGGTCTCATGATCATAAAGCGAACTCGAAATTGTATATATATATATATATATATATATATATATATATATATATATATATATATATATATATATATATAAAGCTGTTATATAATGCATATAGGAACATTGTGCAATTCGATTTACCATATAAAATATCAAATAAAATAGCCCCATATAATTTAACGCCAGTATTTTTTAAAACAATTTCGTTTTTCCTCTTATATTTCTTTTTATGGATGAATAGAAAATGCTAACTCGTTTACATATGAAAAATAAATTAGATTTTCAAGTATACATGTTATTCTGATTTTGTAAAGCTTCGATAATAAATACTGTAAAGTTTCGGAAAAATACCTTTCGAATGAGAAGAAACTAATTTAAAAGTTCCTTCGTGTGACTATAAGCCTGCACCCAGCAGGTGAAAGAGCTTTTGAAACACAAGTCGAAAAGCAATAAAAATTGTTCGAAACATGTGTGGCAAAAACAGTCAATTTATTAACATCACACGGAATAATTCATAGATAATACTCGCATAGCAATTTTAGATAGCTTATATCTGTTGATATATTTAGGGATCATATTCATTGGAAATAAATTTTTCTGTAGTATCTATTGGTATCATTCACTGGCCAAAGTGATTCAAGATTTATAGTGATTTTACTGTATACACAACTTAGTTTTCGTTGCAGTTGCAATGCGATGCCTTTTCTTTCTGTTATGAAATGCAGAATGAAATAGAACAATAAAAAAGGTAGAATAATAGAGGTATTTCTTCATGCCACCACCACCATCATCATCATCAGCAGCAGCAGCAGTGCCCTGCCTGCTTCATTCGTCGTGGGGACGTAGGGCAGAAGAAACAGACAGCGTCCTCCAAGTTGATCTGTTTGCGGTATTTTCATGTCCGCCGACTCTTTTGATGATGGATGACCAGACGTGCGTCACCGTCCTCGATTGCGTCCGCATTCAAAAGTATCTTGCATGATCGTCCTGCAGAGGCAGTTATGCCGGGTGACGTGGCCAAACCATGCCATCTTCAGACGCTTAATAGTGCAGAGAAATGATTCCTGTTGGACTTTTGACCTTGCTTCGTACATAGTGGTTTTGTGTTCCCAGGAGAAGATGCGGAGTTTTCTCAAGCTTTTTTTCCTGTCTTATCCAGAACTGTCCAAGTCACACACCCATAGAGAAAGACGGATATGACCATTTATTTATATGATTCAACAAACAAGCTTTCTTATTCTCATTTCGACTATCCCCTCCTTATTAAACTGAATTCCATAGAATAAATGTTGGACTGGATTATTACGATCTGGATGCATGGTTGTAGGTTTATATATTTATAATTATGATATATACTTATTTCCTCAAAATATTTGTCTTGTATTGCCTTTCATTCACATACGTGCTTATATTCGTTTATTTTCAGGCATAAAAGTTCATTTGTTAAGAAACAATAGTGAATATACGAAAATGACTTATTCAGATTTTCAACGACGTTACATCTAAACGTAATGATCAAGTTATTAAGAATGCATATACTGCGTGCAAATGCATAATATATGAACACATATAAAACCTGTAAATTCTCAATGGTGCGTAGAACCAACATTAGTACTCAAGCTATGTGACTTCCGAAAGCAAATGTGTTGATTTACTTTCGCAACAACCAAACGATTTAGATTCAGAATTGTTCTCATAGCCTCATTTCCAACCAAAACCAGAGAGTCCAGTTGAAATGGAATATAAATAAAAGGCCTGATAAATAGCAACATAGATGGAATATCTAGTTCGATTAAACCAGTAAGATTAATTCACATCTGAAAATAATTCAAATAAGAATTAGGTTAATACAGCTTGAAACAATAAAAATGTTAACATATTCAGGGTTGGTTGTAGTTAAGGGTGAGCTATTGTCATAAGGAAATTCGTATGTTGTTCTTTTTTAAATTCTAAGTAATTACTTAATAATTTATATTTCATTTCAGAAGAATATCGTATGTTATTCCAGATATTGATACCTTGTCTTTTTTTTAATATTTACTACCAAAGAACGTATGTTTGTCGTCATCTTTAATTCTGGGTTTCTTACAAGAAATTCAAACATCTTTATTGTGAAGATTTGAAACGAGTGGATAAAATACGCTTTTGAAAATATTAATAGACATTTCTAAAAAGCAACGAAAATAAAACTCTTCAGCTGAGGGCGAGATATGTGATACTAAATAGGTGGATATGGAATGAAGATAATACTATAATCATAGTTTATCGAAGGAAATATCAGTTATCAGTTAATTCGGTCGTTATAAAAATCATATAGAATGCTGGTATAAAGCTTATTTAAGAATGTGTCTGAAATATTAAAATCACTTTATTCCATATCTTGTAATTCGCATGTAGGAAATTAAAGAAGTTTTATGCATACTTTCTTAAAATTAAATTGAATATTTGCAAATTTCTTTAAAGATATTAATATTCTTACAGCGGAGTACATGTGGGGAAGGGATAGCAGCTCGGATTAAAGAATCGGAGAGCCGAGTTCGAATTCCAGTAGAATCCATTACATTCACTTACGTGCTAATGCCCTTGGGAAAGATATGAATCCACTTCTTCCCCACCTCCCCACCTATCTATGAGTAAATAACACAACAGACCTGGTTCTATAGCTTTGAATGGCAACTGGCCTACCGTAGAAAGAAATGGCAACATACCGCAGGAAAAAAAATCTGCTTCGTCAGTCATGTATCGAAAGATACTTGATCGCCTAAACGTGTATCCTGCATGGTACATAAATGACAGTGCTAATGCTATTTGGTGTCAGGAAAGTGTCAAAATAACAGGCCATTAATATCGCCACATTGCAAAAGGAAATGGACATATCCTCGTACGGTTTAATAAAACGGATAGAATGATGTTTCATTAAATGATTTAATTTATTGTAAATAAAAAGTAAAAATCGATATTAACTTATGTTGTTGCATAATGGGAATTAGAAATATCAAGACTGCATTGCGCCAAATATACAAAAGTAACAGCCTAAATTTAAAAATCAATATAGTACATCAGACCGAAACTTTCATATGGATGACATGAATGGCACAAAAACCTTTTGGAAATATCTAAAATGGCAGCTGTATACAACTGCTTTCTATATTAAATGGTTAAAAATGGCTTTGAGCGAATGAAACCTGTGGGTCTTCGCGAAGACAATCCTTCTTCGAACCTTATGGACTGGCGCTGCAGAATAACAAAGACAACTTTACCAGATAACAAAAAACACATCACTTGAGTACTTTAAAAACAGTAGCAACAACTACAATAGATATCGCATGTGACTCGAAAAGAAAAAAATGGCATAAGATGTTGAGTTTAAACACTACTTCAAATAAAAGGTTACTCATCATTACTGGTCACAGCCATAACTAACACTGGATTTGGAAAACTGTTTTTGCTGAAAAATTGTTTTAAAAGAAAGATATTATAAATTTCAACCGGCACCGGTACTGACTGGTCAATGAATGCCGAATGTTTCCTGATGTGGAAACGTCACCAACCCTGCTGTCTCCCTCTTTGAAAATATCTGCAATACCTGCAGGACCGCTCCCAGGGACTAGAGTCAGAAGAGGAAGTACGGAAACACCATGTCATCGAGCCCAGGCCGGACATTGTAACTACTGCAACGGTTCACGCCTTTCCTGCATTGAACATATCAGTAACAATCGTGCCTGCAAGAGACTTACTCTTGATCTTCGTTTTGCGAAGCCAAACCATGATGATGATGATGATGATTATTACTATTCCTGTCTGTTTTGCACCGGTTCAAACACTAATAATAAAAGCCAGCATGATACGTGCAAAAATATACTCCAGGAGCTAGTTGGATATGCGTAGTAAGTGGTCTGGTAACCTCTAGCGTGGTGAGGCTATGGTTTTATCCTATATGTAAAAAATATATGTTAAAATTACTGATTCATTCGAAAGACCGTCGTGCTATTTTCAGCCATATTTTGGCGCGAAACAATGACATACAGTGTAACCCGGATATAAAAAACCCGGATATAAGAAACCCTGATATAAGAGAAACCCGGATATAAAAGAGATTTTCTCTGGTCCCAAATTTGAGCCTGTGTTAATGTATATATAATAAACCAAACCCGGATATAAGAGACTTCTTCTCCGGTCCCGACATCTCTCTTATATCCGGGTTACACTGTATATGGGAAGTTGTGATATATCAGTGAGACCAGCCTGCTTACCGTGTTTATCGATGTATAACATCACTTACGGTACCCAAGAATCTGCTGTTGCAACGAATATAAATGATAAATTAACTTTCCTGTCTATATTTCTGAGATGAGGTATTATGCACATTATTTTCATTATTTGGACTATTGTTCTCATCTTTATCCGGAATGTCGAACTGAACCCTTTATTTGGCTCACTGGGGTAGACTAGTTCCACTGATGTTAATTTCCCTCTGAAAGTTCTCCACTGCCTTAATTTCCCTCTGGAAGTTCTCCACTGCCTTAAACGGGTATTGAACTCACACTCTTTGCATCCTGTCACTAACCAAGCCTTT
>OZ010573.1:92323519-92363519 GCA_963932145.1 Acanthosepion lycidas | reverse complement strand
ACATACACATACAGGGTCAGATGGGTAAATTATCACCATTTTATATTTTTATTTTGCACATGCGCGTTGTTTCATTTGATTTTGTCGATTACACTGCTATTAGCGTCCGTTGGCCATTATCTGTGAGAAGGAATGACTACCATGACGGAATTAATTCCACCCAGAAATTTGGAAACGGCATATTCTCCTGCTTGAAATTCGCGACCGAAGCTCCAATACAATCATTTTAGAGTACTTGGGTATCAATTTGAATATTCGGAAAGACGTGGCTGAGTCTAATGATTAATACGAAGGTGTTTGAAGTGACCACTAGTGATGGCGACGCCATTCCTCCAATCATCGTACCACAGGGCCACAAACACAACATGGGGGCTTCATCAAGTGATTTGAAGTGACAGTGCTGCCTTGGATCAAAAGGGTGGTTTTCAGAAGAAACTTTGTCTGGCAATACGACTGAGTAACGTGCCACATAATCAGGAGTACCTAGTTCTGGCTCTTAGATTATTTCTCCGATCAAATCCACCCTTATATCCCGCCACCTTACTCCCCAGTTTACAACCTCCTTCATTATTCTGTGTAAGGGAGCAGTTGAGCGACAAACCAACAAAATTCTTTGTAATACCAAAGAGGAATTGGATGTAAGGATTGTGGTAGCATTCACTAACTTAAACAAGGAGAGCATCCAGAAGTGGTGCCGGAGATTCAGGAGTCCTCGAGGCTGGGATTGAAGCCAGTGGCGATTTTATTGAGTAAATTTAATCTTTAGTATTTCAAGATATTTTGAACAATTTTGGTAAATATATCTGTTAACAGGAGATGTCATCTTTAGTGTTACAAAGAGATTTGTTATTTTCTCGCTCAACTGCTCAATTACACAGAATATCGAAGGAGGTTACAGTCTGGGGAGTAAGTTGGCAGGTTATAAGGGACGTGGAAATTGTCTAACAGCCATGATTGCTATCTCTTTTTTTGTGGCACGGTAAACAGTCATCTTGCCAGACATAGAGTTTTTTAGAAGCGGTCCTCTTGAAATTTACTTTTGCATAATTTAGACGACAATTTATCCATACATCATTGTGTATATTGGGAATGCAACGGGAATAATAGTGAAAAGTAGAATTGCCAAATTGCTTTGAATATTGTCTGTATGAACAGGGGTATTCACTTGGTCCTTGAAACAAGAAACCATAATCATATGCTCTTCAGATACTTTGAAGTGATCTCGTTTGACGCATGCCCCGTTTGCTGTGGCGAAAAGCCAACTGGAAGAAAACTTACCTTCTACGATAGCCCGGATTACCGAAACATAAAAAGTCGTTATATATAGACTCAATATTCAGAAGAAGCCTGCATTACACACATATTTCAGCGTGCAAAATGCATACACGTACGCACAAATATTTTACGTCCAGGTTAAAGGTCGGGATTATGAATGCTACTTAATCTACTTAAGCAGGTCTAAGCATCAGTGGGTTGAATTATATTTCTAAATCCCTTTATTCGAAATTGACATTGGACTCGAGTGTACTAGATTGAAATGAACAAATTTCATCCATTTTCTCTCTTTCTCGATATGTGTTCATAAGTATTTCAATTTTCCTGACATAATGATGATAAAAGCTTTTATGTTCTCGATAAATATTTATAACATTCCATCTTGACAATGAACTTAAACCAGCTTACTTCATATTAATCACATAGTTCGAAGATTAAACTTGAAAATATCATGTTAAAATTTAGCTCTGTCTGGCTCCGAATTATTTATCTACAATTGAAAATATATACATATACATATATGTGCGTGCGTGTGAGAGAGAGTGAATATATATATATATATATATATATATATATATATATATATATATATATATATATATATATACAACTTGCATTATATATTAGGTTGGTGCAAAAATAATAACGTAATAATGTCGTTTTTTGACGTATTTTTTTAACTTCAAAAAACGACATTAATACGTCATTATTTTTGCACCAACCTAATATATAATGCAAGTTATATATATATATATATATATATATATATATATATATATATATATATATATATAGTATAAAAAAACTAACAGATCGATTATTTGTACTAAATATATATATATATATATATATATATATATATATATATATATATATATATATATATATAAATATATATATATGTATATATATATATATATATATTAGGTTGGTGCAAAAATAGTGTCGTTTTCTCACATAGTAACATATGTGAGAAAACGACATTATTTTTGCACCAACCTTATATATATATATATATATATATATATATATATATATATATATATATATATATATATATATATATATATATATATACATAACTTGCATTATATTGTATTTATAATGCATTTACAGTGCGGCAGATGAATTGTCGTCTGAATAGCGACAAAATGAAAATAACACTGACATTTCATTCTAATAGATATATTAACCAAAATTACACCTGAAATATCTTGAAATACTAACGTGTAAATGTATTCAATAAAATCGCCATTAGCTTCATCCACGGTCTCCAGAAGACTTCGAACTCTCTTGCAACTCTTTTAAACGGTCTTCTTGTTTAAGTTGGTGAATACTGCCATTATCCTTTTCTTCAGTTCTTCTTTGGAGTATTTTGGTCTCTCGCTCAATAGCCCCCCCCACACACACACAATAATCAAGGGATTTGTAGTCAGTGGAGTTATGTGGTCAAATGTAAGGGGTGATGTGGTCGTAAATATTTTCTGACAGTCATAACTGTATTCCTGGTTTTGTGTCATGGTGCAGAGTCCTGTTGCCAGACATAGTGTTTTCCAGCTGTCACCCACTTTAACTGAAGCAGCACTACCTCCGCAAGTCACTTGATCTAAGCTTCCGTGTTTGGAATGAGTAATTCACCAACATATTCTGGAGTTCTTTTTGTATCAGAACGATCAGAGTGGGTTTTCAGATTAACCGTAACTTCTTAATCACCGTGGGACTCATACAATTCTTTCTGAATCCTCTGCACTGTTCTCAGATTTACATCCAAACACACTGAAATGTGCGTATTGGAGCTTTGGGAGCGAATGCCAACTATGTCATTTTCTAATTTTTGGCGGAGTAAATTACATCAATGTGCTCTTTTTCTCACAGACGGTGCCCAGTTGACCATAATTTACTGCGATGTTGACAAAATCAAAAACATATACGGTGCATGAAATAGATATATAAAATGACAATTTACCCATCGCACCCAGTATTTGTGTGTGAGTGCGTGTGTGTGCGCGCGTGTGTTTGTGTGCGCGTGTGAATAAAAGTTCAGATATAATTCGAATATATCTGCAAAAAGATATAAATAATTATGAAAGGAAAGCCAATTTAGCCGACGTATGTGATGTACTTTATTTTACAAGTATTTGATAAAGAGATCTAAAAGTGTCGTTTTTCTTTGTGAAATATTAAATTTAAGAACACTTATAAATATGCATTATTTAAAATATATAATAGATAAATTAATTAATTAAACTAAAATAATATAAAAATTAATTACATTGGAAATAAATCAACAACAGCAATAACATTTGTTCACTTTCCTTTATTAGAAATTGAATTATATCACTTAGCACCCTCCATAATTTACCTTAACTTTAAATTATAATAAATAGCTTAATCGCAGTGCCATGTAAGCAGTCTTGAATGAAACCCACATTATACATACATACATATATATATATATATATATATATATATATATATATATATATATATATATATATATATATATATATATATTTATATATATATATATGTATGTATGTATATAATTGCCTCAAATAGAACAGATTTTATCTTAATAATAAAAAAAGAGGGTGAAATTTCTAAGGATTCTTTCAGTTATACATTCGTCAGAAAAATCGTTGGCGAAAATTATTATTTTATTTGTAAAAGGAACAACGAAATGTGAGAATACAGTTTGCACCCGACATAAAAATATGAAATCGTAACTATCAAATTATGTGAGTCAATTCAATTTGCAAAGTTTAAAAAAAAATCCAAATAAAATTGATTAACAAACTTGACAAATACATCAGAAATTGTTCAGGAGATAATAAAACATATGAATATGATTCTTTTATTTCCTCTACGTAAGACAGCAATAAATTTCTTTAACTGGTATAGAGGATATTGAAAAATATTCTGATGCGTGAGAGATTTTCTTTGCCATTAGGGAAGAGGATAGGCTGAAAACTTTTCAGCATCTTCACACATCTATCTTTGTCCACACAGACGCAGTTTTCATTTTTGCCTCTCTTCATATGTGTGAGTGTGTTTCTGGGTATCATTTGTGTGTTTAGTCTTTTAACAGGTTCTATTGTCATTAGCTATTTATACTAACAGAACACTGTTCTTTACATACGGTCACATGCACATTGCAAAATGGCTGCTGTAAAATTATTGATTATCCTTATATAATTACGTACGAAATGCATTCTGGTTCTATTTTTACTTAACATCATTTTCAGTTCATTGCGAATAATGATAAAATCTTGACATTTGAACAAAAAACCTGGGGAAGTTATAAACACATAACTAAATATATATATATATATATATATATATATATATATATATATATATACACACACACATATATTAGGTTGGTGCAAAAATAATGTCGTTTTCTCACATAGTAACATATGTCAGAAAACGACATTATTTTTGCACCAACCTTTTTTCCTACCCACACTCTTTCGATCTCCTCCGAGATCATCTTCAGGGCTGAATTACAACGACAAACTTGTTGTAATTATGATCTTTGCGATGGTGATTTTTGAAAATATGCGTGAACACGCTCTGTTAAAATCATTTTAAAATTTTAAATTTATCCGTTGTAGCTATGTTGCAATTAATCTCTGGGGATGGTTTCCCGGGAGATCGAAAGTAGGTGATATATACGTATGTATGAGATAAAGATATATATATATATATATATATTTATATAGCAAGAGCAGTTTTGGGGGAAGTGTAAGAAATTATTTCTGTATGTATGTATGTATGTATATATAATGATAATTTAAACAAATATGCTCCTTAAAAGACCTTTAAAATTACTTCCTTCACTTTACATTTCACCTCTGAAAATGGCTCATCTAAGTCAAAAAGTTTTACAGAATCTTGGTTTTGCATATTTATTGTCATATTTGCGAAATGTGATTCGAAAATGTGATTTAGAAAATACGATGTATAAATATAATTGGCTTCGAAAGTCTATAAGAATACCATTTTGAAACAACTACTCGTTTGAAAGGGAAAAAAGAAATTGGAATTAGTTATACATTAAACTTTTGAAAGAGTTAGAAAAAGATAATACCTAATTAAGTAAAACGCATATTATGTATTCTATATAAATAAAGTGAAATTGGAGTTTCAATTCTCCGACGAATTCTGAGAATAAAAAGCCCCAGCTCTACTTCATTTTAATTTACGCCTCAATACTAATAATATATATTATCTACTTCTAGGTAAAATCACTATTCAGCTTTAACTAATTTTCATATTGATTTTTAATTTAACTAACTATTTTTCGTTACAGTCATTTTATTCGTGGATTGTTTTGACTTTCTTATCAAAAATAGTTCTGTTTAAGAATGTCTTCTTATATAGTGCAGAAAAGTATTTGGAATTTGCATTTTACTTGGCCTTCAACAAGTTGGCATCTATTTGTAAAACCTTTCTTAACTATAACAGGCCAATTTATGAATGAAATCTTCATTTAAATTTTTTGTTTCAAAGATTTCAAGTAGAGAATATGTATTATATTGCCACGCGATGGCGAGCGGGCGAATCCTTCTAGAATATATACATCTCTATCTCTTTCCATCCCTCTCTCTCTCTCTCTTCATATATATATATATATATATATATATATATATATATATATATATATATATATGTGTGTGTGTGTGTGTGTGTGTGTGTGTGTGTGTGTGTGTGTGTGTGTGTGTGTGTGTATGTGTGTGTGTAATTCTCTTTTATTATTTACATTTTTCAGACTGTTGTCCTCATCTTTATTATCATATTCATGACGTTCCGCCCATTGTACAACCCGGCCTTTTACTGGTAATATACATTGCGATTTCCAACTGAGCCCTTTATTTCCTCCACAGGGGTAGATTGTTCTAATTCCACGTGCCACACCTTTTCTGGATATCTGAGTTTCAGTTATTTCTTTTTAGTATCTCAACTCTCCAAGTTTTTGTTCCTCTCTTCTATGGCTAAATATTGAGCTCACAATCTTTGGGTCACATGAACCAACCAACGCTTTTATCCACTGTAACTAGACTATTGTACACAGTGGGATGAAAAAAAAGGTTCAATTCAAAATTCCAATGTATATCACCTGAAGAAGACCGGAGCGTAGAATGTCCGAAAAGTCGTGAATATGACAATAAAAATGAGGGCAACATTCCGAATAATGTAAATAGTGTAACTAGTTAAAATACCTCATATCAGCAATATAGACATATATCCTCTTTTATTGTTTTCGTTACTTTAAAAATATTTCGCCGTTCCTTTAATAAATTTATAATATCATGCTTGTATGTCTTTTTGAATAATATTTCCCTGCAACCATTTTCATCTATATTATTCGTGCTACATTGAAAGCAACATTGAAAGTTTCCTTTTCATTATATCAATATAATTTCTTGCTTGATTTCTGTCGTGTTTTCATTATCTTTTTGATTTCCTTTGCAATGTTTCTGTAATGTAAACTATTTTTGGCATAGCTGCATGGATAAATAAGCATGTGCATGTTTGCCACTTCAAATGCACATGGGTGCAACAGTGTGTATGCAAGCTGTGCGTTTCCTTACGACTCTGCAGCCATTTAAAACTTCGAAGTCTATATTCAATAAATGCTTGCTGATTTAAGCCAAATTTGACGTTTCGGTAAGCGTAAGGAGCGTCTAATATTTGTCGATCTCAATGCAGCAAGCTTGCTTACTTGCCTGTCAACCCAATAAAATTTGATGACTGTTCTTGTCATTTAATGAGTAAATATTTCCAAGCCTAGTTTAAGCTGAATTCTGATGATCCCTTGCTGCATACGCTGTAAATACATATTTATAAGTAAATAAGTGATAATAGATTTAGATCTAAATGAAAATCCGAACGAATGGTAAATATATTGATACTTTGAAAAACACTCATATGTTTTGCTAATAAAAGTTAAAATTAGGCAGATCTACTTTTTAAAAAAAATGATTCAATTAGAGTAATAATAATAAAAAAAATTCTAGCGTTCATACGGTTCAGCTTATTCACGTAATGTCCCTCCAATATAGCTTAATGAGTTTGTTTGTTCACCAACAGATGTGAGCTTATTGCAAAGAGCGTAATATATATATATATATATATATATATATATATATATATATATATATATATATATATATATATATATATATATATATATATAATAATATTTTTTGTTTAAAAATATGATTCCTTCGCTACATAAGCGAAAAATAAAAACAAAAATACTAAGGAACCCCGGATTATGCACCCAACGTGTTCTTTTCTATTTTCTGCATACCTGCACAAGGATACATATATATATATATATATATATATATATATATATATATATATATTAGGTTGGTACAAAAATAATGACGTAACAATGTCGTTTTTTTGACGTATTTTTTAACGTCAAAAAACGACATTATTACGTTATTATTTTTACACCAACCTAATATATATATATATATATATATATATATATATATATATATATATATATATATATAGAGAGAGAGAGAGAGAGAGAGAATGAGTGATAGATAGATAGATAGATAGATAGATAGATAGATAGATAGATAGATAGTTAGATTTATTAAATACGTCAGACAAAGATGATTTAATAATTATTTTTGGTTTAGTTATTCCAGCATATTAACGTTGCTGGAGTAGGGTAGTACAGAAATTTTACATAATTTTCATTGTCCCAATTCGACCAATTCTTTAAATCATTTTCAATGGGGCGTTGTATTACATTTTTTATTTAAATGGCCATATGCTCACGTGACTTCCATCCCAGCCGCGCTGAACATGCTCGGAATAAATGCTCTTCTTCAAAGCAACACGAAAATAAAATATAACTTGAACAGTAAAAACACAAGAAAAAATCTTACAACACCAAAAGTCCCTTGAAAATGGCGAAAGAAATGGTCGAAAGCTCTTTAAACACTTGAACATTATGATAGGTTTCCGTACTCTCTTACTTCTACAAAGTGGAAAATTATAAGGATTCTGGAAAAAAAAATTAAATACGTGTTCCTTTTTTGCCGTATTTAATGAAAGATGTTTTAAAGAAAGTTTGCTACATAAATATACATTGATTATATATACATACATATATATATATATATATATATATATATATATATATATATATATATATATATATATATATATATATATATATAAATTACTCCTTATCTGAGGAACATATATGACTATAAAAAATCTAGAAAACTTTAAATGACAACGTCGGTTAAATTCATAAACTCTTGATATTTAAATAATATATAATGCATAAATTTATCCCAAATTGAAATAAGTTAAATATTATTTGCATAAAAACAACCAACAACAATATTATTTACTCACCTTAGTTTATTAGGTATAAAGTAATTTCACTTCGCATTTCCCATAATTTACCTCGATTTTAAGTTAAACAGGTGAATATTTACGAGCGTCTCTTGAATTTAAATGTTGCGAAACTAACAACACTTTAACTTTTTTATAAATACATTTTGCAAAATAAAATTCTTACATTTGCCCAGATAAATTATATTAGAGGATGGAAAGCGTCGGCGGCTAAGATAATTTTTCATTTTGTCTTTATATATATATATATATATATATATATATATATATATATATATATATATATATATATATATATTAATTAAAGAATATCAAACACTTAAGATACCATAGGTAATAATTTTTATTTCATGAGAGACCTAACAAACTCTCATTTCATGAGAGACCTAACATGTGTGTGTGTGTGTGTGTGTGAAAATATATAGAAAATAGGAAAGAACTGGTTAGGTAAATAATGAAAAGTTCTTTAATATTTTTGTTATTGTTTTTAAAAAATAGTGCTCGATACAAAAGTAGAGCATAAATATAATTATTTATTTAAAAATATGATTCCAACACGCTACATAATTCTCATGTTTCAAAACAAGAGCTGGGGTTTTCGGCTCTTGTTTTGAAACATGGGAACTCTTGTGTTAGAATCATATTCTCAAAAGAAATAATTATATATATATATATATATATATATATATATATATATATATATATATATATATATATATATATATATATGTATGTATGTATGTATGTTTGTGTGCGTGTGTGTGTGAGTATGTGACTGCGTTTAAAATAATGCTACTGTAAATATAAGTTTGTGACAAAGGGTAAACAATATTACGAATATATAAGTAAACACAAATATTGATCAGAAATGTGTGGATATCTACAATACCTTAATAATCAAAGCTAGGCTTGACTACCGTCAACCTGGCAGAAATGCTTTGAATTAAGTAAGTGGAAACAGCCTAATTGACTAAAATATTAATGTGATCTGATCACAATATTTAGTCAAGTACGTCTCGGGTGTCATTAAATGGTCAGATCATAAAGATTGAACCATTGTTACTATTAGGTTGGTGCAAAAATAATTTCGTTTTCTCACATAGTAACATATGTTAGAAAACGAAATTATTTTTGCACCAAACTAATATTTCATCTACCATTAATTGTAATTCGCTTGAATATAGTTGCCTATTGAAAACGGATCTTGTAAAATAATCGGCAAAATGATGTTATTTAAATTAGTAGTTGTTCTTAAGTCATGCTTGAATATCTTCTTCGCCATCGTAATTATCTGCACTGTATCTGAGTTTATCAATTATATTTATTCAACTCTTTTATTTGATGCATTGTCCTCCTCCAATTCCTGCATGTTTAACTGTAGTCCAGCCAATGCCGATCTACTACAGTCGTAATAATTTTAAATTCGAAAATTATATTAGAAAAAAAAAAAACTTTTAAAATCTTCGCTTCATTCTGAATAAAGAAACAATTTTCAAAAGTAATAATGCTTCTCTTTGAAAGTAAGCTTTACTTTGTCTCCAAAGTGTCCAACTTTGCGTAAGATCTGATAGTCATTCGTCCATAGTTTTATTTACATAACTTATTTATTTGAAATAGTTTTCTGATATTGTCTTAGACTATGCAATCTCCTGCCATAGTCAGTTTCTGACATTTGATTCCTAGTATATTCCAAACAGGAATAATTCTTCATTTTATTTATTTCTCCATTTGTATGCTTCCGTGAATCACTACGCCTTTCAGGAATTCACAACAGAAATCTCTAAAACCAACAATGTAAATTCTTAACTGATACAATGAATTTAAAAATCATATCATGAAACAATAATAAAATCGGTGAGAATAAATTTGGTAAGAAATATTTTTATTTATTATTTCTCGCCTTGTAGATGATATTGTTACACATTTTCTCCCGATACGAGTGGTTGATATTGAAATCCGGATAAAAGAAAATAGTTTATTTTTCGAATATTTATATTTAATACATGCAGGTTGATTTGTCTGAATAATCGGCGCAGAGCAATCTTCCCATCTCTATTCCCCTACTTTTTATATTATACTAAACTTACCGATAGCTGCCTTTTTTGTTGTTTATTTTTTAGTTTACATCAGCGTGTAAGTCATTTTAATGGTAAATGATTTTTCTATATAGCATATTGACGACATGAATTGAAAATTCATGTAAAAATTGAAACACGTGAAAATGTGAAATTGAAAACTTATGTACTTAAAACTCGTCTTGATCTATACAATCTTATTATACAAATATATTTTTTAGTAAATGCTTCTTTTTCTTATATGCGCCATGTCCCTTCAAAACGTGGGTAATAACGAATCTCCATAGATTCCTATCCTTTATGGCCTTTATTAGTGTTACCCATTTTTCCTAACCTCCTGTTCTTCGTTTCGACAACCAATCACCCAAACTTATCAGGTTAGTGGTTCACTGCCCTCTTGTATCTCTCTAAACATATATGACCAGTGAAGACAACGGTCTGTAAACCCTTCCTCATTATGTGCTCAAGAAATGTAAGCCTTCATTTTCTAGTTCTGAGCATAATTGCTCTTTTTGCTACCATTTTATTTAAGATTTCCTGGTCACTCGCTCCGTTCAAAGAATTCTCAGCAACCTCCTGCTGACTCCTGTTACGTCTGTGAAAATATTGTCCTTCATTGGCTGCCATACAAGACAACTGGTATCACATAGCGATTCCGATTTTTTTTTTCTCAATGAAAATTAATGCTTTGTTCCTAATAGCATTTTCCAGTTTAGCTTTTGTGATTTACATTTCGATAATTTAATACGGATTCCGATTTCAGTGTCGTATTTTCTATTCTCTGTTAAAACATTAAGATATCTAAAATTTTCTACTTGTTTGATCTTATGTAAACATTTTCTTCATTTATGAAAAATATATCTTCTTCTTCTTCTTCTTCTTTTTCTTCTCCTTCTTTTCTCCTCCTCACCATTCTCTCATCCTCCTCCTTCTTCTTCTTCTTCTTCTTCTTCTTCTTCTTCTTCTTATCTCCTACTTCTTCTCCCCCTCATCTTTCTTCTTTTCTCATCCTCCTTATTCTTTTTCTCCTCCTCCTTTCCTCCTCCTCCCCCTCCTTCTTTTCTTCTTCTCTTCCTCCTCCTCCTCCTTAGTCATCATCATCATCATCATCATCATCATCATCATCATCATCATCATCACTATCGTCATCATCATCTACTCCTCCTCCCACCCCTTTTTCTACTAATCTTCCTCCTCCTCCCCGTTCTTTCTGTTGCTAGCCTCTCACTGTTCTATTGCTATTTTCATGGCAGATCTTCAGGCAAAATGCATTCCTTGGTTTCGCCAGTCGAAACCTTTCACATCTAGGACCTGCTAGGCCAATTACTTGTGCTCATTCCTTTCATATTCATTTGATAACGAGTAATGCTAAGTATACTATGAGCCGAACTTCTGAGCTACGACGAGGTTTTGGAAAGTATGAAAACAAAGTGCAAGCACATACTTAATATCAGGAAGAGTCAGCTGAAATTTCTGGGAAACGTAATGAGGAAAGTGGGCTCGGAAATCTGATACACACATGACAGATAGAGGGAAAGAGAGACATCGAAAACAACGTGTGACAGAATAGGCTTGAGTAAGTGGATGGCAGAACAGGTTAAGAGCTACAAGGTAAAGGATGAGGTGGAGGGTCCTGATCGCCTACATTCTGAAAGGACACGGTACATGAAAGAAGCAGAAGTTCAACTCAGAGGGATTCTTCCCGAGAACGTTTGCAACGGGAAGGACTATCGAGGTGATACCGCACGAACGTACCCTCTTCTGGTCAAGAATCAACCGATATATATGCAGCATAAACACATGATGTGCAACATTTGCTCTCATATACGCCATCGCAGCATCCTCATTCAGCAATCCTATACCGTGAGTGTCATTACAACTTTGTATTAGGTGAACAATAATAGGGAAAAAAGCTCTTGAAAAGAGATGACACAGGTGAATGAAGAGATATATTTCAAGGATGTACAGAATACTGATCCGGTCATTACTATCTTTGTTTAATGTTAATGTGGGAATTTATCTATATTAAAAGTTTTAAATCAGAAAAATATCATCTAAATTATTAGTTATAGTCTGAAAGTGACATGAGAAAATGGTTTTTCTTTTAGAAAATATGATAGCATTATTTCTCTTGCATCTGTTATGCGTTAAATGTCGTATATGTATAATAATTTTGACATAGAAGCATAAACATGATAAATAGAAGAGAATGCGATACGCCATCATGCCCTAACAGGAGAGTTTCCGGAGCTGGAGATCAATATGTGTCAAGGAATAATGAATAAATCTGTGATGCAATTTGTACGAGATTACGTGCTGCAAAATCGTCGGTCCGACGTAAAAATCGTTCAAGTCAAAACCAAATGATGCTTGGTCAGTTGGTCAGATTGTGGGAATATGGGTCGAACGTGGTCTGCCTTCGTTGTCCTTTACAGTCTGCCTTCGTACTCTGTGTATTCTCTATTTATGTGAGATTATTGCGTTAATTTACTTCCTTTTTCTAAGGTTTTCTTTGCTTGCTATCAAATATACTTTCGAAATATTGCACACGTATCTATATATTCTCAAAAATGATCGCATCTTTATTATATCGATGAACAAAGCCCTTGTCAATTATTTTCATATTGATATTTATTAAACCCATACAAATAGATATAAAATCGAAGTGGTTTAAATAAAGATTATCCAGGATTTATTTAGAGATTGTTGATTTGCATTGAGAATCAGCATAGAAAGCTGTGGTGTTTGTAGAGTTTGAATACGAAACGGTTTGGAATTAGGCAGATATTTAATTCAAGTGAGAGGCTATTTTTGAAATATTGAATAAACATAAATAGGAAAAAATGTTACAACAATGATTATTTTGCATCCAAATTTTAAGTAGTTTTGACCAATGGCATCTGAGTAGGAACAAATATTTCAGACATAAAGCAGGGACCAGGATATTTTATTGCTATGAGTATGAGACACGGAATAGATCTAGAGAAACCCCTACAAAAGGTAGTAAAGAAAAATGAGTTAAATGGTCAATTGTATTGAAGAAAACGTATGGTTTTATACTAGAGGAAGGCCCCCAAGGTTATAATTATACATTGGAGACGCCAAAATCAAGTACGTACTAGGATTTAACAATGTGGGGGAGTGTTATAACAATGGAAAATGTGACACCGAAATCCGAAGGCGCATAGGAATAGTGAAAGTAGCATTCACATATCTAAGAGAAGTATTAGGAAATGGGACAATGTCCTTAGCATAAAAAGAAAAGAGTGTTTCACTGTTATGTAATATTGGTTCTTCTATATGGCAGTGAATGCAGTACAATCTCATCACAGATGAGAATTGAATCAACAAAATATGGGGATATAGTAACATACTTCGAATATCACAGACGGAATATTTGAGATATGAAGATGTTTTAAGGAAAATAGAAACAAAAGAAAAAGGAAAAGGAAATGCTTTGATTATAAAGTCAAAGAGAATGAGGAAAATGAGCGCTTGGAAAATCTGACATCCATAGGACATCGTGAATATAAGAAAAACCGGTTAAAACCGCGTGTAACGTACCTAACGAGCTTGTGCAAATAGATAGCAGCACAGGAACTGGAAAGATAGTTAAATAACTACAGAGAATACGTTGTAGAGATCCACCATCTGAAGTAACACAGTAAATACTAGATGGTAGAATTAGCAGAAAACGCCCTACCATTTTTTGTTGAAAGCGGTTGTCCTATTTAATGTGTTTGATTATAATATTTGATATTTTACATATCACTCAGCAAGAATTGTAACTGCGTTTTGGTGGGATTTATTTCATTGGATGCACGGTTTTAATTCAAAGCTGTCAGTGAGTGTAATTAAGAAATACATACGAAAACATGCTTTTATTTAACTACTTAGGCTGGAGCGTGACTTTCAACAAAATGGGAATATTGGTATTAGAATTTTTTCGCGTATCCGATAGTGAATCATGAAATCAGGAATCGTGAACTATACATAAGAATATACATATGAAATTGAATGCAGTTTTTTAGTATATTTACTTTATGTTTCAACATATACACTTCTATCAAGTGATTCTATATACTAGTAAACGGATGTGGAACTGGTGTTTTAAGAAGCATATCTGCTTTAAAACAATACGACACGATACTATTTTGTAGGAGACTTCTCAAATCGTTATACATAAACAAAAAACAATCAATATATAAAGTATTTCAACAAGATTGAGTTTAAATCTTGGAATTAAAATTAATCTCTATTAATAATATTGCAGTAAATGTGGTCATATTAAACTATTGTTAAAGGAAAACGAAAAGAAAAAGGGAACAAAATTATAATTGCTATAAAGCGTTGAACATTAAAAAAATGTTGTAATGGTTATTTTCCTTACACATATTTGTCTGAAATACAAAGAATATCCAAAAGCCTCTCCCTCTGCTTATAGATGGAGTGCAGTAGATATTTGTTCTATGAAGTCTGATCAAACAGTATTGGGACTGACACTATGGTAACAGAGCTAAAGTGCGCAGCCGAAATTTGAGCTCGAAGTCTCTTGCGCATACACACTAATTTATAACCTTACTAACTTCAGTTGTTTATACCAGTTCTTGGAAGGAATGTCTTTAGAGCGTGGTGGTATCACCACACCACAGAGGTTTCATCAGGGACTATGGCTTGTGAAAGAGGTTTTGGCAAAGCTCAACATTCCCCCTGGTCTGACAGCCGACATGATCCCCAGATCTCATCTCTTGCGATTTCTTTTCAAAAAGTCAAATCCAATTTGAAACGAAAAAAATTTCAAGACTTTGGGGAAATCCAAGGGGCACGATCAGACAGCTGCTCGCTATCCCCAAAAAGGAGTTCTAGGAACGCTTCTATCTATGAAAACGATGCTGGATAAAGTGTGGGGCATCAAAAAGTGCACTACTTTGAAGGCAATTAAATGCTGAAGTGATATGCTTTGGAGTTTTCTTTTTATAACACTCGTCCCGATACTTTTGATGAGACATCGTATATCGTCTCGGAATTTTTCTAATGAAATAGAGAAAATGTATTTGATATTGGACTGGGTATACTTAATGGATAACGGCTTGGATTGAGAAATCGGAGCGCCGAGTTCGAATTCCAGTCGAATCCATTCTATTCACGTACGTGCTAATAACCTTGGGAAAGTTGTGAATCCTCATCTTCTCCCTCCAGCTATGGGTAAATAGCAGAACAGACTGTGTTCTATAGCCTTGGATGGCAACTTGATTAGGAGAAGGACAACTATGAATTCAAAACCTGCGGAGGGTCGTTTGGGAACCTTGTGGCACGTAGTGCACCAGGTCTCTGCATTCGGCCCTTAAAAAAGTGTGGACGGCCCTGCACAAAACTTTCACCACTATAATCTAATCTCATGTGCTGGTGTCGATCTGTCGGTCCCTAGGAAATGATCCGCTTGACCCTCATACGTCGAATTCGACGGGAGAGTCAAATTTCGGCTGCGCACTTAAGAAGTTTTTTTTTTTTAACCTCTCGTAAAGCAGGGTGTATCAACGTACTTTTGCAAATTGAGATATTGCTGCTTTCGAATGGATAACGGAATATACTGGCTTACTTCTACTTGTGGTTCATGGTGATATTCAAGGCAGAATAGCTTGCAGGTGGTCTGAATTAAGAGTTTTCCATCTCTCAGATTGACAATGGTATATGGAGGCCGGGAGCTGTCCCGACTAAATCACCGCTTTCGCAGCCGTACGTACAAGATTCAAAGGAATGCAGGGCATTATATTTGGGGATGGCTTGGCTGCAGGAGTTACTGGCAAGTTGCCAGTGCTGACAGCCAACCACCTCCGTGGCTCCACTCCGAGTTTTCTGTTTCAATTTACACGCATAGATGTGAAGTCAGATTTAGCTTCTGCCTGGGCAATATGCTATACAAAGCAACTTTTCTGTTTGGCTGCTGTAAGGAAACTGAAATTGACTGCTGCTTTGGTCACTGTATCATCTGTATCATAGATGTTTTGGATATGACTGTAAAGTAGCGGAGATTTAAAATCACAGTTTTCCTTCCGTTAGATGGGCAGCCTTTCTGAGTGGTCGAACGCCATCTACGTGAATCTACTGTTTATGAGTCGACAGTTTTCCGCAGTCACCCATTCACCGGCTTGAGCTGGACTCCGTTGTAAGAGGATGTTTGAGACACAAGTAACGAAGCATTTTATAGATAGTAGGAGTTTGTATCAACTATAAAAAGGCTGTGACAACATTTGGAACTTTGTACGTATATAAACATTTATATATATTATATGATTTAGAAGCTAAAAAAAGACAATGTTTTTTTTTGCTAATATGTTAACATTAATACATTAGTTAAATATTAACATTAATACATTAGGTAATATATTATCATTAATACATTAGTTAAATATTAATATTAATACATTAGGTAATATATTAACGTTAATACATTATGGACTATATTAACATTAATACATTAGGTAAAGAAAAATATTAGAAACTAAAAGAGATTCCGAAATTATGAGATGGAAAGAGTAAGGAGCAGAGCGACACAAAATGTGCTAACAGAATAAATGAATGATTTTAATATTTTATTCTGATAGTTATCGTCACAATGACATTTAAAACTTCAAGTAACTGGGAAACTGATTCAGTGAAACGTCGGTTCTCAAACGTCTCACATAACGAACAATTCGATTTTCGAACAGAAAATTCGAGATGAAAATGCATTGGTTACCAACCAAAATTTTGGTTCTCGAAAAAGTATTACCGAACCGAACTGAACAGAGTTAACCTGATCGAATCATTTCTTAGTAGACCGCCTTATTAGATACATTCGTGTATTGTGCTGTGCTTTTCTTTTCCAATGTTATTAGCCTGTGCCTTTTTTGTCTCTTCATCAGTCCTTAGTCATGGCTTCAAAAAAGCTAGCTGTGATACTGGCAAAGGAAAAAGTAAAGTTGCGAGAAAAAACAATTGTTGATGATAATGTCTCTTTCTACCCAGTTTTATATGGCCAAATTTGTGATCTATACTATTCTTATAAATAAAGAGACGATCATGTCTTTTCTTCCCTTTTCCAAACAATAACATTTCTTTCCTTCTCCTTCTACTTACGCCATCAACTCTCCTAAATACAGATACGGTAAAATTCAAGTGTTCGTCTATATTTTCATTAGTTTTATGTATTATATGATTTTCATTACTTTCTCTGTATAACCTTGTGCACAAATTATTGTTGTTAAAGTTTAAATAAGCAATCATCTTCGTACCAGGAACAGATTAATTCATTTTACATTGATTCCTATTGGAAAAATAAGTTCGGTTTACGAACATTTCAAGTTATGAACAGTCTTCAGGAAAGATTTAAATTCGGGAACCGACTTTCCACTGTATAATTGAAAAAATTCCCTACCCCAGAAAAATGTTTAGATTTCTTATATGTTTATAAACAATTCGTTTGACTTTTTAAAAAGAAAGAGTTATATATTTAATTTGTATCCTCTTTTCTTATCAAATCGGAGTACACGATACTTTATAGTCTATTATTATTTCCTTTTCTTTTGTTTTATTCTTTGCTGAAATCAATTTACAGCTTATTTGTTAGTTTGGTTTTGTCGAACGCATTTTGAAATGTTACGAAAATTACTTACATCTCACCGCAGTAACGTAACTTCCTTGTGTCTTCTCGAAAAAACATTTTCCTTGTAGTTATTTTGATGTGCCTAATTCTTCGGCAGATTGTCCTTGCGAAATTAATCGCAAGACTAGATTGATAGCTAGTTCTTATTATAATTTTAGAGATTTAAACTTGAAATTGCTCGATTTAACCGTAAGTTCTATGCTAACAGTTTTTTTTCTCTTGTACTTCATGTTTATGGACCTCTCTTCCGGTTTATTCCTTTTCAGTCAGTACAGTTGTTATCGAAAAGAGCTTCTTATTAGAATCGAGTATTTAGAAAATTCCGGCTTTTATAAGATTGGTGGAACCAATTTCAAGTCACTTAATAGTGAAATCTTCTACAGCATTTAAACAAAATTTATACGTGATTTTTTTTTTTATATATATAAACACTTCAATATATGTCCTAGTGTGGAGAAAGGTAACTTATTTAAAGGTGACTGTTTCACTTATATTACAACGGCTTCCAAAATCTTGTGTATTTTTTTGCTTTGAGTCTAATATATACCTATCTTCTATCTGCCTATATAATACTAAAATTCTGTGAATCGTGCGTGTATGGTGCGTCGACCGTCAGGCGCATAATAATGATTTATTATTCTTTCCATCCCTCTATTTTTCCACCTCTCACTTCCACCTTTCTGAGATTGCATGCGTACTTATTTACATTTCAGCTTTCTTTAAACAAACAATATTTTAAGAATTGAAACAATATTTTTTTGCCATATGAAAAAAAAAATATTTTCAAGTGAATATGATTAAAAAATATTTTTGGCATATTAAAAAATATTTTTAAGTTAATCTAATTTTAAAAAAATATGTTAAGTAGGTACCTGCACGAGATCGCTAAAGATCACAATACCGTGATAAAAACATTCACCAAACGTAATGAAAATATAGTTTTATTGTCAAAATCCTAAAGAGAAATGATCGAAGTATTTTTTGATTATTCAATTAATATTTTTACTCCATTTTAGAACATTAGAATCTTTGATTAAAGAGGCTGTACTAACTTTTATAATCTACGCCTCTTTTTTACTGTGACAGACATATTAATTTGGAAATTCTTGCAAAAATCAAATAATTGAAATATTTTAATGAAATTTTCAGAACATATTTACAGATGAATGAAATCATTTTTGAATTTTTTTATTAGAAAATTTTATTAAAAATATTGTTTTTTTTATTTTACATGTGTTTCTCGCTCATAATTTTATGAAAGCTTGCGGAATTAATCGCGAGAATTTTTAGTGACAATATTAGTCAAAAGCGGGATTTTTGGAAGAATTTAAGTCATCGATTTCCTTTTTTGTAAAATCGGACATGATCTTACAGAAATTCTCTTTTGAATCGGAGAATATAAAACGAAATAAAAGTAAAACATTATTTAATTAGATAAGTTTTTAATTGTTTTTCTGAATAATATATATTAAAGTCAATATTGTCTGAAGGAAAAAAAATCAATAAAAAATGAATTTTTGCAAGATTTGTTTTCATTTATTTAAGTTTAGAGAAATTTATAAATATTTAAAATCTTTTAGAATTCAATTTCAATGCAATAATTCTTAGGGAATGTTGATATTAAGTAAAACTATATTTGTTAATGATATATTCTAAAGCTTCTTAAAATCTGAAGACCCCGACTATTTTAAAAAGAATTTCAATTTGTTTTTATATATGTATATAGATGCAGATTTTCTGAAGTGTGTATGTACAAACCAAAAAATCTATTCTTAAAATATCACATGTTTTATGATTTGTCCCCTTTACGAAAAAAAATCCCAAATCCTCATGTAATATTTCGTCTGCTACACTACACTTAACTATGAACACGTTTGGCGATCAATCCGTCGTCAATAGATCGATTAACACGCCAGAAACACATGACCCCGTGGTTAGGAAATGCTTGTATACAACATTTTATGCGATAAGTAAGTAATATTTCTTTCAAATCAGATCAACTTAACATTAAATTTGTCAGTTTTCCTCAAATAATATTTCAGAAATACATATTTTATTTACTGCTGCAAGATTTTTAAAACGGATAATTAAGTTGTGTTTGCAAATATCTAAAAGAAGATATGCCTGATGTTATCGATTTTAATGAAAGAAATGCAATTCTGTTCTAATCAATATAATTTCTGTCTGAAATACACCAAAGTATTTTGATTACCGTGTATAGTAAATTTAATACTTGAGCTTTCATTTAAAGCTAAATTGAAAGCTTCAGGATTACCATTTCATTTTTTAAAAATACTTTTAAGTACAATTAGTGGAGGTATCTAATTAAATGAATAAGAATAAAAATAAGAGTTGATTATAGAATAAGTATTTTATTTCAGCTTTCTTCAAAAAAATAAGTTTTAATGTTGAAATCAATACCCTGAACCGTCAGTGTCCCAATGAGTCACATGTAGTCTAGTATAGGGCTAAATGTCCCAAACTACTGTCAAAGATTATGTTCCGTTTTATTAATTAAAATACTTCAATATGATGGGTACATTGTTGTTTAAATTACGCAAAAATTAAAATAACATTGACATCTCATTTTAACAGATATATTTACCAAGACACAAAAATATCTTGACATAAAAAAGCTATTGGCTTCAAGCACGGCTCCCAGACGACTTTAAAATCTCCTGCAACTCTTTTTAGGCGGACACCCTGATTATATTTGTGAATGATGCCATAACCCTTGCATTCATTTCATTTTTGATGTTACAAAGAGTTTTGTTGGCCTCTCGCTCAACTACGACCCACACATAGTAATAAAGAGGATTTCAGTCTTGGGTGTTAGGTGGCCAGATGTAAGGAATGATGTCGCAGAAATTGCCTGACAGCCATGGATGGGATCTCCTGCTTGTGTGTCATGCTGTAAAGTCCTGTTGCCAGAGGTAGGGTCTTCAAGAAGCCACCCTCTTGACTCAGGTCAGACCTACCTCCTCAACGTACATAATGAAGACCTCCAAGTTGAGTCTGAGGCCATCGGGAGTCATAACTTCGCCATCGCAAGCGATCACTTTAAACACCTTCGTAATCTCCATAATACTCATCCAACTCTTTCTGAATCTTTTGAAATGTTCTACATTGACACACAAACACTCTGAAATGTTCATATTGGAGCTTATAGGACGATTGCCAATCACTACAACATGCTGTGTCTAAATCTTTCGCAGAGGGAATTGCGCCATGGTACTCTTTTTCTCAAAAACGGTGTCCAACTGATCTTACTATAGTGTGATGTTGACAAATTCAAAACATGTAGAAAAATACAACCTATTTAAAGTTGGCTGCTTCACGTTTTACTACAACTGCTCCTAAATTTGCGTGTCTTTCTATATGATATATATATATATATATATATATATGTGTGTGTGTGTGTGTGTGTGTGTGTGTGTGTGTGTGTGTGTGTGTGTGTGTGTGTAAATGACAAAAATGGAGAAATATTAGCCGTTGCGTTCTCTTTCCTTAATTAAATAAGCCACTAAGAAGGAAGTGGTTTCTGAATGTGAAACATTATGAGGAAAAGAAAAAAAAACATTTTTGACGAAAGAGAAGTTTATTGTTTTCTCTCCCGAATCATGTTTTATCATTATTGCCTTGATTGGGGTAAAATGATTTAAAAAAAAAAAAGGATGTGATAGTTGACAGTACCGCCCTTTGAGATCATGTTAAATCTCACACCTTTACCAGTTGTGTGGTGATATCTCCTGAATTAGAATGAATAGAGGTGAAGCTGATAATGGCAAGACTCTGTGACTTACCAGATTTTAAACGGAGCATGATACTCCGTCGCCAGCTGGATGGAGAATTCCATTTATTGCACCTAATCATTCATTCATCTGTCTGCGGTGTAAAGGGCGTACCAGTTATACCGGCTGTGAGATGTTAGCATCAACTGTGCAAAGCACGGAAGTCGATCACGGGTCTTTAACAATTGTGACAAGATGCTTCTAGCTAAAATTGTTTGCGTTAATAGATAAGGAGCAATAGTTCAAATTAAGTCCACATTCAATAAAGGCAGGTACCAGACGAATATCCATTGGGTAATTTCAGAATTAGTTAACTTCCAATGAATATAGGGCGAGAAAATAAAACTGGCAGCTAATATCCTAAATGAGCTTCGATCTATTTTTTTTTTCTTTTTACTAGGCAAATTGAACGATTCCCATACGAAACTATTCTTTCGTAAAGATCTCAGAGAATAAATGTTTCCTTCAGCCACCATGTCTGTTGCCGACCTCCAGGAGAACGATACATTGCAACTTCTCGGTGTCATGCTTTCCACTAATATAAAGTGGAATGATTATATTGAATTAATTGATAACTGTTGCAAGGAATGTTTTACTAGCCAAAATTCATCATGCAAATTTATTATTTTATATATTGAATATAGCTGCCACATCTGATCGAATCTGGCGACCCAGCTATATATTAGGTTGGTGCAAAAATAATGACGTAATAATGTCGTTTTTTGACGTATTTTTAACGTCAAAAAACGACATTATTACGTCATTATTTTTGCACCAACCTAATATCTTAAGTTTCTTGATAGATTCCAAAGAAGAATCTGCAATGTTTCTGGTCCTGACGTAATATTTCGATTTCAGTTAATTCCTTTCCTCCGTAACTTCATTTCACTGTGTCGTTTTTATAAATGGATTCATGGCAGCCGTTCTAATGAGCTTTTCTCTTTTCGACTTCTAACTCGTGATTGACAATCAGGTCTCATCACGTTACTGAAGAAATAGTTAGAATTAATCTTAAGATCAATACAAATAATTTATTTTCTCGCACACTTCGCGTGTGGAAACCTAACGATTTCTTGCTTTCGTGTCACTTACGATGTTCAGTTCCGTTGCCGAAGACGTTTATATTGTTTAGTCCATTCACCAGGAGGTTTCTTTGATAATGGCTGACAGATTAGTTATTTGGACATCTTTTACACATTCAAAGTTCAGAAAAGAAATCACTTGTAAGAATGCTCCCCAAAAATCATAAAAAGCTTAATCATAGAGGCTTGTCATTATCTTCAGTGAAACTTGTATAAAAGAGCGTTTTCTGTCTCATATATATATATATCTGTGTGTGTGTGTGTGAGTATATATATATATATATATATATATATATATATATATATATATATATATATATATATATATATATATGTAAAAACAATAGGAAAACTCTAATTTTAGACGATGCGTTTCGTCCAATGTGTACATTTTTCAAGGCAAAAACTAAATTAATTTATTAAAATTGCCTGTTTTACCTTTCCGAAACCGAATTACTACTCTTCCAAGTAAACTGTTTCATAACTGTAACAAGAAATCAAAAGAAAATGGTTGAATCCATCAATACATCAATAAAAACAATATTTCCACACGTGAAATTGACGGAATTTTCAATTGACAATATAATAGGGTTTTCCAAATTCTTCCAGTTGCTAAGGACATTTAACTTTGTTATTAAAAGTTACTTTGTTTTAATAAATTCATTTCGTTTTGCCTCGAAAAAATACAAATTGGACGAAACGTCTCGGCTAATATTAGAGTTTTCCTATTGTCTTTTAAATTTACAAATATTCTCTTTTCCTACAAGTTAACTCTGAGAATTTTTTCATACCTATATATATATATATATATATATATATATATATATATATATATATATATATATATATATATATATCTTAACTTATATAGATTTGTTTGAAGTTGACAGTCTATGAACTGTGCAAATAATTTTTGGGTCCGATTGATTTCGGCTAATTTATTAATCTTCAATAAAACTAGTTTGAAAAGAGGAATACTGCCCAAATAATATATATATATATATATATATATATATATATATATATATATTGTTCTTGTCCGACTGCCCATGTCTGTGCTGCCTATAAAGTCCTGTGAAACCGTAACAATGAAATAAAGTGTTCAATTCAAAATCATTGTAGATTACACTAATCGACTTAAACTTGACAAATGCCGGAGAGCACAACACCCGTAACGTTATATCAGCACCAAAAGTGAGTACAATAATCCACATGTAAATTGTGTAAATAATGAGTAACTCTCTAAACTAATGCATATTTTGTAACGGATGGCTTCTAATAATCTTGCAAATTTACTGTTCTTTTTTGTCTTTGTTTTTTTTTAATCTACAATTCTCCTAAAATTGACCTTGCTAAATGAAACCCTTCTCCGTGGCTAAATCGGTAAGTCACGTCAGGCTATATGACGGTTCCTTGTAGGATACAGGTTCGACTCCTCTCGGGGCGTATATTTTCAGGTAAATGTCGTTAATACTGTTTATTATGAACAGAGCATTTACTTAAATATCCGTATCTATAAAAAGAACGCATAATCATAAAAATGTCTTTAAAATAATTGTCGGAATTTGTCCATTTTATAAAATATATATATGTATGTATTAGGTTGGTGCAAAAATAATGTCGTTTTTTGACGTTAATTAATTCATAAAAAATACGTAAAAAACGACATTATTACGTCATTATCTTTGCACCAACCTAATATTACACACACACAAACACACACACACACGCATATATATATATATATATATATATATATATATATATATAGCGCTTTTGTGTATGTGTAAATAGAGCAGTAAATATGTAATTATTGTAATTTATAAATACTACAGGCTAATATACTAAATTCAGTCGTACATATTCCTTATTTATAAATCGAACATGAACGGATAATGTCGGATCTATCGTACGTTAAAATCTAAGACCAAAGTAAGATAATTATTATATTCACCAAAGTAATGTGCATTTTCAATGCAATCTCTCAATCTGTCCATTGCTATTTCCAAGTTCATTTCAGAAGTTTATTAAAGTTTGTGTCACTTTATTCTAGTAGTAGTATTTTTCTAAAAGTGCAGTCAAAATTGTAGACATTATTTGTTTATCATGTCAGAATAAAATGCACACATTTAAATGACGTCAATTAAAACGCAACTGGCGAACTTATTCTTTTTTTTTCTGCCATTCTACTTCCGAACGTATTTGTTACTTTGTTTCTCGAGGCAAACGGAATGGATGTCACTTATACTGAATTTTCTTGTTTGTTCTTACTATTAAGATGTATGCAGACTTTTGAAAAAAAGAGAAATCAGACAAGGTAAGTAAGGTTAGAGAGTGAATTTTATTCCCATTGAGTTCAATACATGAAGCAATTTTAAAATATTGCTTTGAAACTGAATGCACTTCTTGTAGTGTTTGCATTTTAATGAACTTTCTGATTCCACTTTATAGTTGCAATATTGAAAATTTCCGAAAGATTTATTATCATTTACGCCGATTTATGTCATAAACAAAGGAAAATATTTGAAATATTTTTTCCCTTTTTTTGAAGAAATATTCTCTAGAGCGCAACTTCGCCTTGAATATTAAATCTTGTCACTTCTCAAAAGAATGCATATATTCTGATATAATTTGTTATTTTCATAAGAAAACTTCTAAAATTTGGCAACATTAAGATAGCATAATAATTTCATATTTTTCTACTCTTAAAATTTCGTTATTTCATTGTTTTACGCTGTATTAGCATTTGCCATGTTATTTAATTCATATTATTTACACTGTTTACATTGTTCGGACTGTTGTCCTCGTCTTTGTTGTCATATTCATGACGTTTCGGCCGTTGTACGCCCCAGCCTTCTTCATGTGTGTGGAATCTCGAAACGAAACAATGTGCAGTCGAAATAGCTACCACGTTTATCTGTTTTTGCCTTTTTTTTTCTATGGGTCGATTTGAAAAGGCAGCTCTATATCCACCTCTTTCTACAAGCCTAGAAGAACTTTAGCAGAGAATTGCTGAGGCTCTGGAGAATGTTATGTGTGGGTTTGTGAGAGAATATACATGTATGTGTAGAAGTATGCTTATATCTTACTTGATGCCACCAACTAGTGACGTTACATGTATAAAATATTTTCATCCAGTCTGCATTATCCAGATGGAAGGCGAGATCTATAAATATATAACATTTTCTTATAAGACAAAATTAAATGTAAAAGTACACACAACGTAAAACTGGACATTTTATTGCTTTCACGTAAATCGGATTAGCGAAATGATTTCAGTTATTTCGTTCGCCATATTTAAATTTATAGCTACTAATATGTTTTTTTTTTTTTAGTTTTGAGCGCTGAAATAGAAAAAGAACTGTACACGACGATATGGATGGTTTAAAAGAAGTAAATTAAGATTTAAAATAAACGAACACACCATCCCTTTATTTTAGCTCAAATAAAATTATCAAATAGGCATACAAAGCACATATATATATATATATATATATATATATATATATATATATATATATATATATATATATATATATATGTGTGTGTGTGTGTGTGTGTGTGTGTGTGTGTGTGTGGATCTGGTTTTGATATGTAAATATAAATATGCATATATAATTATTAAGGTATATATTGGGAAGAAATATTTCATATATGCAACTTTTTGAAAGGGATAAAAGTTTTATGTTTAAGACTTATTTTTAAATTCAATTTCGCAACGATTCGCAATATTTTCCCGTTTTCCTGGTCGAATCTGAGCAGTTTTCTTTCATAAGATTTTGTGAAGGAAATTATGTTGATGTTAACAGTGGAGTCACTGTGATTTTGTTGATATTAATAGGGGTGTCAAAGTGATTATGTGGTGGTGTTGAAGTAACTTTGTTGATGTTAATACGGCTGTCAAAGTGATAATGTTAATGTTAATAGTAGTGTCAAAGCGATTATGTTGATGTTCATAGGGGTGTCAAAGTGACTTTTTTCATATATTCATAGGGCTGTCAAAGTGATTATGTTGATGTTCATAGGCGTGTCTCTATGTAGAAAGCGTTCTTTCTTTGCTTTATTCCGAGTGTCGCGTTTTAACGCCTCGCGTTTTTTTTTTCCGAGTATCGCACTTCATGCAATAAATTGTGGGAATATTTTTGTTTTTTAATCAATTGAGAAATATAGTAAAGAAATTAATAAGGAAAATGTCGATGGTCCTCAGCCATCTAGAACATATATGTTGGTATACCTATCTTTGGATAATACAATAACCCCCCCCCGCCACACACACACACACACATATATGTATATTGCAAAAGAAAGATAGAGAGGTGAACTAAAGAGCATATAGGAAACCTTTTCAAATTTAATGTTTTGCTTATTATTTTATTATAATACTCCTTGATCATCCCTTTTGTTAGAATGAACGGTAAATCTTACCAATAGCTCATAAATAATTGGCTATTTCGTTTCGATTATCGTGAAAAGACGAAAAAGACAGAAAACAGATGTTACTTGGGACAAGAAAGAAGTTTTTAAATCACCTGCCAATATTTTATAAATAATGGACTATTCCGTTTTTCTCACGTGGAAAAACGAAAAAGGCATATAAGAAACGCTTCTTGGTTTCAGTGAGTAAATGGAAAAATAACGAAAGATCCGTTTAACGTTTGTTTCAGGGATATAGAAAAAAATGTCAATTTCCAATCTTGTCATTACATAAAGAGCAGACTTCATTTTTATGATTGTTATTGGAGAATTTTGTTAAAGTTGTTAAGCTCAAATATTCAATGACGCGACACGGGAATTTTTACTGATATGTTATTGCCGTAGAACTCACCATGAATTTATTCAATCATAAACTTAAGTATTAAGTTTCATCAAAAAACGAAAATAGGAAAACCGGGATTTTTTCACTTGTATTTCTAGTTTAAATGAAAACGAAACATGTTAAATTTATAAACGTTTCCTATTTGTTGCTTATTTTATTATTCTCACGGATTTTACAAGTTTCGCTTTTATTTTATTTTTCGTATTTCTGTGTCTCACTTTCGATTTTCTTTTACAATTATTAGGTTGGTGCAAAAATAATGACGTAATAATGTCGTTTTTTGACGTTACGTCAGCCTAATATCATTTATTCCACAAGCTGAAATTTGGAGCTCTCAATTTATAACTCACACATTGAAGCGTCTCCTTTGCTGACCGCCAACTATTCTGACTTTGTCTATATTTCTTGCTTTCTTTTACTACATTATCTTAAAATAATTTCAAATTCCTTTGTTGCCTTGCCATTGTTACATTGTCATTAACGTGTTTTATATTGGTAAGATTTTTCTACCAATAATATACATGTTTATATCTAAAACGTTTTCTTCGAACTGTCTCTCTATATAGGTTAAATATATCTAGTAATCAAACGAAACGTTGTCTAAATCCTATTTACTGTAATCATTTTTTAACCGTATGCATACTTTTCATTCTCGACAATTGTTACAAATTACTCGGATATCAATTCTATGTAAATAACATAGTTCAAGTTCATATTCCTCTTTTAATCTATCAAATGTTTCTGTATAATTCATCAACCATAGGTATTCTGAACATGTATTCCTTCATAGAATGACTTAAATTTGTCTAGTATTACATTCCTTCAATAACGATTAAAAATATCATATATTAAATAGGGGTTATATTAATGTAGCAAATTCTTTTGCATTTTTACAATCTATGCGTCGTTTACTGGCCAGTTATAAAACTTAGATTTGAAATGAGAAATTAATGTATCTGGTTGAGCATTTTTTTAAATAACATAGCAAAGTGACATTTTCGTATAGATATTGTGTTTATTTTTCGTAATGTAAAAGCTCTATACAGATAAACGAACAATTCCAACAGAGAGAGAATTTGATGAAATGTGAGTGAATCAGTTTATATTACTGAAACTGAAGAAAGTTTTCTTTTCATCTCGGCGTGTGTACAGATGTATAAATTAAAATACAAAATAGAATATATATATATATATATATATATATATATATATATATATATATATATATATATATATATATATATATATATATATATATATATATATGTATGTATGTATGTATGTATGTATGTATATAAATACAAACGCTAAGGAAATAATGAATTTGTAACATTAAGAAAATACGACAAAATTAATTTGAAGAGAAATTATTTTCCACACTACGAGCCCCGTTTTTTTTTAATTACATGCAGAGCCGCTGTGGCGTCCGCTCTATTGAAATCTTTGTTTGGAAAATAATGGAGGGAAAATATTCAATGAACTCACGACTCCATCCTGTTAAGCCTGGCGAAGAAAGTGATTTATTTACAGGAGATACGGACAGTAGAATTAATCATTGTAAATCTCCTACGATTGGCAGATACGCAATACTAAGAGACAGTCAGGTAGCAATGGAATATTATGAGGACGGACGAAATAGATTATCTGGAGTAGAAAAGTTTTAAATTATTTGTGAATACAGAAATAACAAATTAGTACAGTATTATATAACCTGGGCTATGTTAATATTTATTAGTAGTTTCATTTCATTCACTTTTTATCTGGCAGATGTGTATCTGTATATATATATATATATATATATATAGAGAGAGAGAGAGAGAGAGAGAGAGAGAGAGAGAGAGATGACTTTAACATTGAGATCTAGCCTAAAACAGACTGTTACCGCTCTGTGCTGACATCAATGTCCGTTCATATTTATGCAGGTCATATCCCGGATATTGAGCAATTTCCCCATCAAAATATTCATTACCTTAAAATTATATTTGATCATATATATATATATATATATATATATATATATATATATATATATATATATATATATATATATATATCACTATCTTATTTCAGACAAACACACACATGTGTGTGTGTTTGTGTCTCAAATAATCAACTCCTAACGGAATATATATAATAATATATATATATATATATATATATATATATATATATATATAGTCATCCCCAGGAAGACTGTTTGGTATTGCATCGATGTGGCCGACATCGGATTGCTTCAAGCAGCGATTGAAACAGGACCGATTTAACATCATTCAGAGACTCTTAACGATAGGCTATCGACAGAGAAAGTGAATTTTTAACGCATTATATGAATGATATATAAACGCCATATTGACCGGCAAAGCTTAAGAAGAGTGCTGTTTTAAAGCAGTAGCTGCAGCAGCCGTTTAAAACCCTTTCCCCATAGTAATCAATCGGCGAATATATATATGTATGTATGTATGTGTGTGTATATATATATATATATATATATATATATATATTACCTGGTGAACGGTATCCGACCACAACCAAACGTGTCCAGCGTTGTCACGCAGTCATTAAGCGGTAGGCTACATTTATTTATAAAATGGACACCTTTTCTCCTTTGGTAAGTTCGAGATGGTACAAGCTGAGTCGTTGCATTCCACCCCACACCTCAGTGAGTTTAATTGTAGTCAGCATGGTTTATAGGCACTAACTACATTTGTACAACCTTGAATTTACTAAGGGAATATAAAATTCACATTTGACCAAGTAACCGTTGACGACTCAAATGAAACTTTTAGTTGTGATCAACATTTATTGGAAAGGATCTTCCCGAAAATATGATACTGTGCTCTCCTTCTCATATATATATATATATATATATATATATATATATATATATATATATATATATATATATATATATAAATTTCCCGTTTAACGGTAGCCGACCGTGTTTGTATCTATTTGTGAATACAAGACATTTTATTAGGTGTTTGCTATAATATTCTATATATTGGCTATATTAATTTATATATAATTCTTCATTAGTATGAGATGTCATTTCATTCAATGGACTCTGTACCAATTCATATCTTTGTCGCTTTTTGTATCATTTGATTTTTTACCATGTCACTTTGTTACCTGTTCATTCAAATTCAACAACTACTTTACTAGAAGTTTCACCCTACTTCATTTGCCTCTTGCGAATATTAAATTATTAAGAATTTCTTTCTTCTTTGTGAATTCGTGAAATTGCAACATCCTTTTTCTGATTTAAATTATCAACTTCTTTATTCACTCTTTGCTTGTGTATTCTTATTTCACTTTCAACGAGTTCACTTTCTTAAGTGAGGGCATGTAAAACAAATCTAGTATTAGTTAATTCCACAAGGAGTCTTTTTGTACATGCATTATTTTCAATATATGGAGTATAGAATTCAAACTGTCACATATACCACGGCTGTCACAGTTTGTTATGAAGCAATAAAATCTGTCCCCCATGAGAGTCGAGCATTCCTCCACGTGTGATTTTATAATATTAATCCTGATAGTGTAAAATATCATTCACTTTTAAATGTATCAGAATATATCGATGTGGCTATCATCGCTTGAGAAGAGGTATATTCCATCATCATCATCATCACCATCTTCTTGTTCTTCTTCTCCTCCTCCTCCTTCTTCATCTTTTCTCCTCTTCTTCCTTCTTCTTCTTCTTCTTCTTCTTCTTCTTCTTCTTCTTCGTGACATGACCACGACCGTCCATGATGTAACTGATCATAACTCTGCACAATTCTCAGTCTTTTTTTTTTTGTTAATCTCTACTAATCTGTACTCAGTCAACCATTTGCATGAGCTTGGTATGTAGGTTATGCGTTATTTCTCTTCTCTCCCACTTATCTTCAAGATAGCATGCGAGTGTAAAATGTTCAAAACCCTCTTTCCTCATTATGTACCCTAAAAATTTGAACAGTCTCTTTCTGGTGTTACATAATAGTCCTGTTTGTTCCCAGTTTCTCTAAAACTTCGTCGTTACTCACATGTTCTTGCCATGGTGCTTTCAGAATCCTTGGGTAGAACCAATGTTCTGTTGCTTCAAGACTATTCTTCATCTGTGATATAACTTGACCAGCATTAACATATTGTCGTATCGGAAAAGCGATCCTAGATAATAGTTTAGAACACTTTTCTATGTTCCTGACGGAATGTTCCTATTTCTTAATACTTTGTTTAGTTTTGCAAGGGATCCTTCGCTATCCCAAACCATATATACGTCATATTTTTAAGTCCGTCAGTAACTTTCAGAATTTATTATTAAATACGCTTGCCACAACATATATTGTCTGCATATAACCTTGAATAGCGGTTCTCCTTGATTCCGGTTTCAAAGACACCATGTGATAGTGACAAATGCATTTCGCCTAGTAATGCATTTCTAATCCTTGCCAAGTCGTCATGTTTCCTCCTCATAATCCTAGAAGAGCGATGAAAGGATGAAATTTAAAATAAATTAGCACCACATTAGAAAAATAATCAAAAACTTATTGAAATTGTAAACGTTTATACATCCTTGTTGACATAATTTTATAAATTCAACTAAAAATTGGAATCATTATCCTATTCTATTTAATATATACTTTCATCCCAATAATGTCACGAGAACGAGTAGGCTTACATCTTGTTACAGGGAGTGAATGAGATTTAGAAGACTTTAGCGAAGTGATAGCATGGAAATGACAATAATTAAACGTGATTCAATATGAGAAAATATGCTGAATATTGTATTTAAATTTTAAAAAATTGTATGTGTTAGGGAAGCAATAAATCAGGACTGAGTTCCACAGGCGAGAATTGCATGAAAAAAAACAAAAAAAACAAAAACAAAAAAACACTATTAGAATCCTACTGACGGTTGTATCTAGTGTGTTTAACAATAAAATTGTTGCACCTAGTTGCCAAACCAGAAGAACGCTTATATTCATGCTGTCGATGCAATAAGAAGAATAGCTAGAAGGAGAATAATTGACATGAAAATACTGACTGAAGCCACATCACGACATTGAGAATGTAAATGAAATCGAGATGCCAAGTCAGAACTGATTTTATTACAGAGACTTCTTTGAATTTTCTCAAGACGCTCGAGATATATATTACACGCAACTCACCCGATATTACAGCACTATGTTGTCCCCATGCAAGAGTGAACAATATCTATCACTGCATTCTGGACAAAAGGAAATTGCACCGTCCAAATTTTGTCGTGTTTTTTCAGGGTTGCTTTTTTCAGGATGAAGTTTCATCCCCGATTTCTTTGTGTTTTCCTATCTTAAGGTATTAATGTATATTTCATTGGATCAAGCTTCGGACAAATTACTAAATAATTTGATTATCGGCATTTCATACTTTATACAAAATCAATCACTTTCAAATGTGTTTGGGCCGCGTTTATCTGAAAATCACTGGAATATGATCCGCAACCGGTTGAGCTCTTTTTTTCTCTCTCTTTTGTAAACCAACTCCACACCAGAAATATGAATATTGTGTCCGCGTTTTGTTCAATATGTTCTCCTTTAATATTGCTTAAATTTTTACATACTAAAGCGTAAGCATTATTAGTTCTAAGATTGCCATATTTTCAGTGCCAAGTCTGTTATTTTTCTGATTCTACAATTTAATACCAGTATTCATTTTTGAATCCCCTAGGTCAAGTGTAGGCATCCCTGGAGCCCGAACCCCATCTGCCACGCGGAGGATTTCTGTCCGGCCCGCCAAATTAACACCCGTACACTAATTATCTAATTAATTTGCGGAGCAAGTGGCAGAAGAAATATCAGTTGGAGTTAATTGCGTTACACTGCGGCGAAATTTTGAAATGAAAACTTCATTCCGAATCCACTGCTGACTTCTACAAGAAATATGTTTTCCAAGTGGAATATATAAAAGCCTACTGAATAATGCGAAAATAACGATATCATTATTTGGATGTACATATGATTGTGAACAACTTTTCTTTTTCAAAAATCAATTATGCTAAAAGTCGTTTATGTTTTAAAGTTGGTGATGGCTACCTGGATGATGTTTTTTCTCCTGTAATCGACAAATATTTAACCAGAAGTGGAGAAGTTATCGAACAATAAGCAGAAACAAGTGACTCTTTAAATAATTCGCTATTTCGGACTGTATATCGTTTGTAGTAAGTAATCTGAATTGTCTGTTGATTGTGTAAGTTGCTGCTCTGTAATTCTTGCAGTAAAATATAGAACCTTCTTTAAATAATGTCACATCAATTTCATTGTTTTTCTTTAAACCCCTAGACCAACGTAGCCTTATGGACAGATCTGTTTGAAGTCGATCTAGTTTATTGTATTACATTTGATATCATAACGCCACTCTGAGACACTGCAGAGGTGCCTGGTCCACTCTCTACAAAAGCTTGCTGAACACTGCTCTAGGTAAACCTAAGAATATGTTAAAATGGCTCATACATTTCATTGCATATTTCTGGTGTGATGTTAAATTACACCCTGACCACAAGAACGTAGGGACCAAGACGGGAATCAACTGATAATTGTGCTCCCGTTGAAGCAAACGAATGATAAACCTGATGTTCTCTTTAAAATGCTTTTTAATTCGGATTTACTGAATTACACATCAACAGATATACTGGTGATTCCCTATTCTTAAGCAGTGTTTTCTTATCTTGTGACAACAATTATTGCATTTCACATCAGACGCCTGCTCTGAAGATGAACCTTTTGTATTGCAAAATTGGCAAATAACTATGTGAGATCCACATGAATATGGTAATATATTTTCCCTCAGAAAATGAGTTAAGACATTTAATTAAATATACAGCATTTCATCTAAACCTGCTCGATATTTCTTGATGTGATTCATTCTGTCTCCTTTCAAGCATTCTTATCTCCAACCATTTCTGCTATTTTTTTAAATCTTATACATTCCTTGAAAGTTTTTACAATGGTTGACATTCTTCAATGTTAGGCTTGAATTGAGTACTCTCCTGAACAATATCCGGGATGGAGGACTTCACTTGGGCAATCATCACAAAATACATCTCAGATCGATAAAGGCTTTGTATACTCAGATTAGCTTATATATTTTCTCCGTCTCTATATACAGCCGAGTACGTTTCAACAATCGTTTTTTGATTATAAAACAAGCATAGAAAATGCATAAGAACAATTGTTTATAAATGTATGTTATCTGTGCGCATCATTTTAATCTAGAGCGATGACTTATATATGAATTTTAATCTTAAACCAATGTGATAATTGGAAAGTATTGAAAAGTATATAAACTTTAGTTGCTTTCATTGAAAATGACATAGCCAGTGTTTTAATGATTCGGCTCCTTACATAAATACTTAATACTTTTAAAAGTATGGGGTGTTATAGTCGTCATTTTGTATGAAACATTACCGTCGGCGACTCAGATAATTATTTGCAATCTCAGAGTTTGACATCGATTTTATAAATATAACTGATAGGTTTCTAATACGATAAACATCTTAGCTTATAACGAGTATAAATCTACATCAAATTTATTTAATAACTTTATTACGCTTAAAGCAAAAACCAATAGAGAATTCGGCTACATTAGATGAAATACAATAAGACGTTCTATAGTAATACAAAAATATTTTCATGAGTAAGTTTGATTGACTAGACATTGTTCCCGCCCACTGGCATTATCTGATATCATTAAATAACCAAGCAAGATTTTAATTTTGAGTTCGTCTCGATATATTCAAAATTAATCTTAAATATGAATATATATAGTAGCGTCTTATTTAGCACAAAGCAAGTTAAAAACAGAAATCTGTCATTAACAAATAAAACGATGAGGCCAATTACTGTTATTAACGACCATTTCAAATGAAAATCTGTAACCTTTCGTGGAATTTCGAAAAGCATTTTTGACACAGTTCACGTTTGAAAGATACTAATTTTTCTATTAATAATATTCATAAAATACTGAAGCATTCAACGTTTTCTATCTGAAAATACATTTTAATACGACCCCTATGCATAGGTACCTCTATGTATAGATACGTGTATGTGTACGTTTTTGTACAGTTGAACTGAAAAATATTTCTCGATTACACGTTTTTTCGCATATTCAATATAGATAAATGCAATAAAATTCGAAATCGTGACATCCAAAGCAGATAAGGCTGAATGCTTTGCTCGTAAATTCTCATTCAACTCAACACTCGAGTCGTCTGAAGTACCCATACCTGATTTCGACTTTAAAACTGATTCTCTACTGAGTGATATGTGCATAACACTGTCGCTGGAGACCAGTTACAATTAAACTCACTGAGGTGTGGGCATCATTTCTACATTAGACCCGCATGAAGCAAGCGCAGCCGCTGTCCTAAACAAATGTGCTCCTGACGTGGACCGAGTTCTTTCCAATTTATATAACTATTGTCACGATGCTCCCTGCTATCCAGTTTGTTGGAAGTCCTCGTCTGTAGTTCCTGTTTTTAAAAACGCTGTATAACTTTCTGACCCTCTTACTACCGCACTATCTGTCTCCTACCACTTTTCTGCAAAAACTTCGAGGCTTTAATTAATGATCAAGTGGTTAAGCATCTTACCTCTCAAGACCTGCTCCTAGACAAAATATATGGATTCCGCTTTGCCTGGTCTACGCTGATGTTCTTACGACCATAACTGAATATATATATTAGTCGCTTGATAAGAACGGCGAAGCTCGTGCTGTCGCTCGAAAAGGTATTTGCTGGTCTTCTGCATAAGCTTCAGGACTACGGTATTACAGGACGACTATTTGATTTAATCCAATCATTCCTCTCAAATCGTGAAGTGAAGGTCATTCTGAATGGGCACGCATCCAGATCTTTTCTTATGAATGCGCGAGTCCTCCAATGCGCTCTCCTGGATCCTACACTGTTTCTGATATTCTCGACAAAATCCAAAGAATCCTGACTTGGTATCTCGACTCCAGTCACTTTCTCACAGACATCATATGCCTTATCTCTGTTTTTTCTACAAATATTTTCATGGCAACTGTTCTGTGGAGCTTTTGTCCCTGTTTCCCTGACTACATAAATTTAGGCGTGCTACTAGACTAGCATCTAGGCCCCACCCTTTTACCGTTGAGATATGTACCCGCCACTTCTACTCCAAAAGCTTCTTTTCTCGCACTTCCCGCCTGTGGAATTTCCTTCAATTTACATGCTTCCTTAATAACTACAATCTTCAAAAATTTAAATGCAACGTTAATCGCCATCGTCTGAAATGTTGAACCCCGTTAAACTTTTATCTTTTCCTCATTCCCCCTATACACAGTTTTTTTGGTTTTTTTTCCTCTCACCTTCACTCGATGTAACTCCCTGCGAATCTGTTGGGTTCCCGTCTTGCTTGGGGTGAAATGCTTAAAAAAACTAGTTTTATTTGAATGCTAGTTGTTTAACAAAATGCTAACCTTCACATTAAATTCTGGAACGACAAATAGCAATATTGCACTTGAATCCACGAAACTACATCACGACGGCCAACCGACTATTCCCTCAAAGATGAAACAATCGATAAAATATCTAGCTGGGTATCATAACTAAAGTATTCTTTAGAAAAAACATTTTATCATCTACTTCCGTCTCCGAAGAAAATATAATGCCTGTTTTGATCCCGCTAAAAAACAGGAAAATATATAAAATAAAAAGGAAATAATTCATGCATTTTGGTCAATTTAAATTCATATTCATTTCTCTTTGTGCTTTCGTCTAAATGCATACATTTTAAAATTCTCTTCAGAGAATCATTTCATCTACACTAAGCGTTAGTATTCCTGGTAAACCAGGAAACTTCTGCTGAAGAAGATTGTAAAACATCCAGGCGAAGCAATATCATGGAAAATCTAAAGGAAATGTTGAGGATGTAGCAACACATTTTCCAATACGTTAGTCTATATAAAGACACTATAAATCTTTAAACCGACATAAATTTATTACTGAGATTTAGACAGTTTAGTGGGGTTGATTTGCTGCAATACTCTGATACTTGGTAGGGGGAAAACAGTGAAATATCGAAAATAATGAATCAACTTCCATTGAGTCTTGAACTTATATCCCACATTTCAAGAAATCAGGTTTCAAGAAAAGCGCCTTGAAATGCATTACAAATAATTCTATAACACATTTCTCTTCAATTCGTGACGCCATTTTTGTTTTATGATCTGATATTATTTTAATTATTTACATCAATTTTTATATAATGTATTTACACAATTATTATTTTGTATGTTTGTTTCAAATTCAACAATCAAAATATAGAATAAAAGTATAATATTATAATAACAAACGTTTATTTTAATGACTAAAAGAAGATGGCTTAAAAACATAAAGGCGATAATATTAGTGAAATGTAAAAAAGTATTCAACTAGTAACAAATAAAAATAAAACGCTATTTTTCTTAAGCGGAACAAAGTAAGATGTAGAAAAATGCTTATAAATTAAAAGTGGAATTACTTCACCTGAAAATGTAAAATATGAAATAAATAATGTTTCCATTTGTCCACCATAATGTGTACATTTTTAAAATATTCAATAATTTTTCTTTATGCATATTTCATATAATTTTAGTTAAAGATATTTTTAAATCACTTCGGTTATTGCTAATTTAACGAAACAGAGATTTATTTTATTCGTAAAAATTTACTTGTAACCCTTCCTTTTATTATCGCGCACTAATTCCATCAACTTTGCAGTAAGCCTTCTCGGTGTTTTCTTCCCGTCTTCAGAAAAAAAAAAAAAAAATACCAAAAATGATTTTCTTCACTTTATTGGAATTTAAGCACGGTTGTCATGGCTGTAAAAAGAATATTAGCACAGGTGGGGAATTTTGCTCTATTTTTACAGGGAAGAAACTAAATTTGAGATGCAATTTACTAGCTGAAAATTGAAATGATGGCGGTTTTACTTTGACCATTTAGAAATGCCATATTTTATTTTATATGACATTGAGATAACCCAGGCTTAAGATAAGATGACAAGTGACGGATTTAAATATGGTTTAAGAGCCAGAGCTGCACCAGTATTTAGGGATTCGCGTTTAAGATATTACCGAAAATGTGCACGTTTTCTTCTTTAATGACACTTTCTGAAGATTATAAATATTTCACGAAAAGGAGAGTAAAAGTAAACAAAACAATGAATATCGGATGAAAATGTTTCAAAATGATGATAAAAAAATAATGAGACATGGAATCTAAAAATTGAATAACACTGAGGAAGATGGGAAGTAAAGAAGAAAAACGATCAGGAGAAAAAGGGATGAAAATCAAAAGAAATGGCAAGACAAGAAACAACGTGAAAAGAATAACAGTTTGAAATCAAAGTAAATCCTCATGAGGAATTCCCCGAAGCTTAATTGCTTCAATCAAAATTAACCGAATTAAACTGAAATAGCGCAAGTCTTCGCATTCTTGGATGGTGTCGTGGCAGGGGTAGGGTGGCGGCAAGCGACAAACACTGTCGTGCAAAGTTGATTAAGTTCTAGCGGGAAGAACAGAGTATATTTACACGAGCAAAATCCATAGAACAAACACACACACACACACACAGAAGGAGAGTGTCAGAGACACGCATACACACACAAAGGCTTGCACGTTCGTGGATGTAAGAAGTATTCCTGCTCAACGAATCTTTCACATTTATTGCAGTCTCACATTCATTCTCATACACAGCATTTCTCTACCTGTAAATAAATATCACATATCCTGAATAAATTATGTGTAAAACAAGAGAAAACACACACGCATAGACGCAGGCACGCGCATATATATATATATATATATATATATATATATATATATATATATATATATATATATATATATATATATATATATACCAAAGTATAGAATTGGTGTATACGGAATAGATTCCAAT
>OZ010573.1:92273519-92316019 GCA_963932145.1 Acanthosepion lycidas | reverse complement strand
AAAAAACGACATTATTACGTCATTATTTTTGCACCAACCTAATATTCAGTTTCGGTTAAAGTGTTTTTTAATACTACAATATGTTTTTGGATTTCATTATTTATATGTTGGGTTTCGTTCTTAGCTCTGTGTGTCTCTCTTTCTGTGTGCGTGTCTCTCTCTTTCTGTGTGTGTGTGTGTGTGCCTGTCTGTCTGTCTGTATGTGTGTGTGTGTGTGTGTATTTGTGTGGATTGATGCCACAGGTTTTATTTTTTTACTAATTAATCAGTCCCTTGATTGCGTAAAGTTTGCTGTGTGACAGTGACATTCAAAAATGTGTTGCAATCTATTTACAATAAAAGAAAGACCATACTTTCCATTCAATTGCTATAAGAAATATAGATATCTTACATGATATATATATATATATATATATATATATATATATATATATATATATATATATATATATATATATATATATATATTTCGACATACGAGGGTCAAGCAGCTAGGAAGCGACAACCTGACTTCAGCACATATGATTTGATTATAGTGGTGAAGGCTTTGTGCAGAAGCAACCACACATTTTGAAGGGCCGAATAGAGAGATCTGGCACACTACCTGACCCAATGTCCCCTCCACAGGTTTTGAATTCAGAGTGGTCCTTCTCCTAGACACAGTGGAATGGTGGATAGCAGGTCGGTTTGAGGAACTGGAGAGGCCGAGTTCGAACCATTACATTCAATTACGTTCTAATACTAATAATGGGAAAGATTTAAATCCTCATCCTCTCCCTCCTGTAGCTATGGGTAAATAGCAGGACAGACTGAGTTCTATAGCGTTGGATGACAACTGCTCTCTCTCTCTCTCTCTCTCTCCCTCTCCCTCTCTATCTCTCTCTATATATATACATATATATATATATATATATATATATATATATATATATATATATACATATACATACATATATATATATATATATATATATATATATATATATATATATATATATATATATATATATATATATATATATATATACAGTAGCGTCCAAATAAGAATGGAGAGGCCGAGAAGAATGGTCAAAAATTAGTATCGAGGATTGTCAAGAACTGATTCGTTCTTGTAGTCGAAGATGTGCAGCTGTCATTGAGAACAAGGGCTCATTTACTAAATATTGATTGTACATGTATTTTTATTGTTTTTTTGCTGCTTACATTGTTTTTCTCAATTTTGTCCCTTACTTTTGGACGATCCTATTTTGAAAATAAATAAATAATTGTTATAATTCTTTTTCTATCCTTTGCAAATGATTCAAATTTTAGTATGTTATTATGGATGATACCGACTACCAGTTGTCAAAATTTCAGCTTTTCACAGTTGTTATTTCTAACAAATATTAGGTTTTAAAATTTTGTCCCTTAGTTTTGGACGCTACTGTATATATATATATATATATACATACATGCGTACATATATATATATATATATATGTGTGTGTGTGTACGTATGTATGTATATATATACATACATACGTACATATATATGCGTGTGTGTGTGCGTGTGTTACAAATGTTTGATTGAATTTAGTCTTTCTTTCGAAAATAAATAGTTACTCGGTCGCTTTATTTTCTCACGTACAGAATCATGTAAAAAAGGACAGAATTTTTCAATTTCAATTTTAAGTTTCGTTCTCGTTTCCTTACATTCATTCAAACGTTTAATCGGCTTAATAAAGTCATGTTTACAACGGTGGCGCAGATTCGTAACTTTCATCTTAGCGAGGTCAAGGGCTGGACAAATGTTACGAGGAAAATCAGAGAAAAACTCCTGTTCAATGGCTGCTATTGAATTGTTCAATATTTTCCTTTTATGCTTTGAAGAGTGATTTATATCCTTTTGTTGGTGTGTGAAGAAATATAAACTGGTTGTCTACAACCATTACATATTTCACATTATTGATTAGTTATTGAAGGCTCTGTAATGTGTATACAAAACGGCCTTCTCGTCGCTAAATTTAAGCGCTATTATACTGCTTTTTACATTCGACTCAAAAGTTTTAAGCAACGGCCTTTACGGTTTGTTTTTACTTATGAAAACAGACAATAAGAAAGCATCGTCCATTTCTTCCTCATTTTGAAGATTGGCATGGTGTAAATAAAGGTTTTGATATGGAGGGAAAAGTTAATACGGGAATAAAATACGATCATCTGATGGCATTCGAAGTATTTAGTTTAACCCAGGTTATTTCAGAATTATATCAGTAGACATAATAAAGTACATCTGATATTTTTGAGAGCACCACGTTTTATTATCTTACTTTTAACATTAAAAATGAATGTAAATATGGAAAATATATGATTACATCATTTTAATAAATTGATATTATTTTACTGCTTATCAAAATATTTGTTTAGTTTTTATTAATCGATTCGCTTTTTACAGCCCATCAGCTCTTTGCAGCTCATACAAAGCCCAAAACATTTTTTCAGATTTGAAGAATTCTTTGGTAGATAATGTTTTAGTGATACAATGTATACCAAATAACCCATAGATGGGGAAAGAGTTGGATTCATACCTATTCCATGATTAATTATACGTAAGTGAATATACCGTAGCCGACTGGAATTGAAACATGGGTCCGTGCCTTTATCTTTTACACCAATTTCAAATTCAAGCTTACAATACCTAATATTTCAAAGCAGTCACCCATCTAGGTACTTATCAGGCCCGACGTTGCTTAACTTTTTTGACCGTAGGGGAACCTGTGTTTCAACGGGATATGCCTGTATGCTGCAATAATATTGAGTGCAATATAATAAAACGTTACTTTATGGGTTTTCGCGAGATAAGTTATGTTTTGGATGTATATTCTGTTAATAATTGAATTCAACACTTTCAATATGGGAATTCAAGGTTTATATGAGGAATGCATAACCTAAATTTGGTTCAACTGCGGTATACATGTTCTCAACTGATACAAGTCGCCACGTAGTAGTTGAGTATTCCTACTGAAAAGTACTCAAATATGTTATCTAAATCTTCTTTTTAAATTACGAGTATATAAAAAATATAAGCATAATTTAAATAAATCAAATAATATTTATTATTTTGAAGAAAGACTATATACGTTTTAAGTTATTACTCCAAATATCACTCAATGTGATAACTATGAAACCCAGTGGAGAAATAAGACTTATTTTACCATTTCTATATACAAATTAAGATGTGTAATTAAAAATAAAATTAATGATATTGTTTCCTAAACATTTTGTAACATTAACTGATTTTAGAAGTAACCAAACTGCTTTATGGGTGGTCTAGTGTTACTTCATGCCACAAAAGAGAGTAAATCGTGGAGATACACTATCACTCACATACTGAACGGAAATTGTATATGAAAGTGTTAAATTATTTGGTACAATATGTGGTTAGATATTTTTCTGTTATTTCTATTAAATATTCTCTTTTCTGTTAAATGGTGTTAGAAATTAATAGAATGTTAAAAGAACACCAGATTATAAACATAATGTTTTAATCTTATTACAGACTGCTGACAATTTAATATATTAAACAGTTTAAATACATGACATTCTATGAATTACTCCATAATGCAATTTAATAAACTCACCAGAAAACTGGACAGCCACAGATGGGGCAGCTGTAGCCAAATATATGGAGAAACATTTGAAATGATTTTAATGATAAAATTTATTATACCTTGAACGATGGTTTCGTTCGCCGAAAATCAATTAGAAAATATCGAAGTTTATTTATTTTTTATCGACATTTTCGATGGGATATTTTCGGGTCGATAATACTCCTTCGATTATTAGGTAATAAAACTGTAGACAGCAACATATAAAAAGGATATTATTAAAAAGCGTAGTGCCAACTGATTTTATTTGATAGCCGTCCGTCAATTTAATATTCGGTTTTGTTCTTTTTTACCTCATGTTTTGGCGTTAAATAAATTAAAGTTTTCAATTTTAAGCGTTTAATTCTTGTCTCGTTTAAACTTTTAATGAACTACGCAAAAACTTTTATGGATTATTTTCAGTCAATAAAGAATAACGAAGGAAAAAATTCACCCCAAATAATAGGCATCATTTTCTTTCTTTTTGCGATATAAACCATAGCATAGTCCCGCAGAAACTGCAATAGAATGAGGTCGGAATATTGTGCAGCTCTAACAGCTGAAAAGGAATCTTTAGACTTATTTATAAAATCAGCATTTAATGTCAACGAATAAATTTCTAAAATAACAATACTTTATTATAAATAGACCCGAATTTACACTGCGGGTCAAATGAAAACACATATTTATAAGCGTTAGCTGTTGCACGATTAAAACTATTCAGGTAATTTCGAATATGTTCGTTCATATATATATATATATATATATATATATATATATATATATAACCAACAACACTTCCAAATTTTCCTTAATTTTAGGGCCTTTTTATTAAATATTTTACTAAGTCTACTATTGATAGGAAAGTGTTTTTCAATTGAAGCTAGGAATTTCTGTCCTAGCTTAATACTAACGATTTGGTTGAACGGAGGGGTATACCAAATGATTTTTCTTTACCTGTTTTTTTCTGGTTAAAACAATTGTTTCTATAATTAATGTTAGCATTTTTGTATGTGTGTGTGTGTGTGTGTGTGTGTGTGTATGTGTGTGTGTGTGTGTGTGAAAATATATAGAAAATAGGAAAGAACTCGTTAGGTAAACAATCCAAAGTTCTTTAGTATTTTTGTTATTATTTTTAAAAAATAGTGCTCGACACAAAGTAGAGCATAAATATAATTATTTATTTAAAAATATGATTCCAACACGCTACATAAGAGTTCTCATGTTTCAAAACAAGTTTTCGGCTCTTATTTTGAAACATGAGAACTCTTATGTAGCGTGTTGGAATCATATTTTTAAATATATATATATATATATATATATATATATATATATATATGCGTGTGTGTGCGTGTGTGTATGTGTGTGTGTGTGTATGCAAACAGAAATAACAGTATGTCATTGAATTTTATAGGTAAAATAAAAAAAATAAAAAATAAAAATTATGAATTCATAAATGCAACTTGTTGATTTTCTTTCAGACGATCAAATGTACTTAAGCAGAAAAAGTCAATACATTCCCCCAAAAATCTATGATAGCTGAACAAAAAGCATTAATAATGTACAACTAGCTAAACAAGAATTAACGAATGAAATATTACAGCAATTGAAATTTAATCTGCAGTCGTGCAAGTTTTCTTTTCTGAAATGTAGCTCAATATTCACCTGGCACAGAGCGGATAAAAATAGGTTGACCGACGCAAGTAATCACGTAAGTCATCTCAGGTGAGATAAGAAATAAGAAGATAAAGAAAAGTCGTTTGATTAATGTACAAACATGTAGCTAATTACTCGTTTCTGTGGAAGAAAAAAATATCCTTAAGCATCATCACACTGCTTTTTATAGACAATCGGAAGGTTTCTAGGACTTTTAAATATCATGTCTCTCCAAGGCAGGCGATCATGATTATCTACAGAATCGTTTTTTCTTTATCAAATGTGAATTGCCAAACCTTCAGAAAGTTAATGGAATGGTTTTCCTGTTACATTCTCTATGCTTTGGAATTCCAGAGGTTTCCATTTCTTAGATAGATTGGTTGCCACCACAACGGTAGAGAGTTCAGTCAACACTGTTATTTATAGTTGAAGTAGGCTGAAAAAAATAACGATCCATAAATTTCTCTTGAGTGAGATGAGGTTTCAAAATGTAATTTAACAACAGTCTAAAACAATCAAAGAGTTAATAAAAACAAAACAACAAACAACAAACAAAAACTTGAAGGATTAATTTACTTCAACAATTGCAGGAATTTACAGAATGAATACATTGGAGACAAAAGTAACAACAACACACAAAATGCCTTAGTTGTTCAACGTAACAGAACTGACCACAATTTGGACATATGCAAACCTTGTTGAAACGAGAAAATCATCCACTAACGCGATGTTTGGAATTTGCCTTGATCACTAGTTCAGCCATGTTAAATTTGCGTCCAGGCTCTTAGAATATGTCACCATTCTTGGTAGATTTCCTTTGTCACAATGTGTCATACCCTCCCTATCGCTTATATGGACTGATTATATCAGTAGATATATATAGTGAGCACAAGATATACCAAGGGACTTACTTCGGGAATTAGTTGGAGATTCGTCTCCAGCTAAGCTAGTCGAACTCTCTGCAGAGAGGAACACAGACGAGGCTATGCCGAATGGCAGAGTCTCGTCTGTGTTCTCATGCTACCCGACCCCGTTTTTTACGGGTTCTACGGGGAACTTTTGCCCGAGCTTACGGACTCGGATACCCCACGTTAAATTCGGCCTTGTGCCACATCTGGACGCGTGGGGCGGTTGGCAAATAATCTTACTTCGGGAATTACTAGCCTGCAAACCAATTCCCTGTCATTCAGTAGTGTATTCGCTTTCACGATGAACCTTTCTTTCTTTCATCTACGCACGTATTGCTGTTCCTTTCACTCGAGTACCACCTTTGTCTTTTTTTAACTTTTTTTGAGTGAAGCCGAAGTACCTGGTCAGGACCAATGAAGTTGCATATTTTCATTGTGATTGTAATTTTAACCTATGGTACCTATATTCTATGAATTTGAGCGCAGTAATGGATCTCATCAATTTAAATTTGAAATGACTCGACGTAAACGTAAGTTCTATGACAGCAGTTTCTTTTCTCGCACTTCCCGCTTATGGAAATGTTTTCCTGCTTCTTACTTTCCAATCAACTTTGATCTTCAAATATTTGAATACAATATCAATCTTTATCGTGTCTCTTCTTAATTTATGAACTCTTATTGTTCTTGCTCCTTAATAATATTTATTATTATTATTATTATTATTATTATTATTATTATTATTATTTCACACTCAGTAACCCCTGCGTTTTAATGGCTTTTTTACCTTCTTTGGGATGAATGATTAAAATGTAAAAAGATACCATCGCCTGTGTTCGATGATATTTTATGTGATATGATTTGTAACTTTTGTATATTAATATATTTTAGTGTTCTGGGTTTTCCTATTCAGTGAATGCTGTATGGTATATTGTAATTATCTGCTTACAATGTCTCATGTTGAAAGTTGTATTTTGGCTGTTTGACATGTTCCTTATGAGTAAAATTGCACTAAATTTCGACAAGAGATGAATCAACCTACATCTTCTGTCGTCAGCCGGTCATTTTCTGGAATAAATCATTAACATCTGAGTCAGACCCCAGCGTAATCCTGTACATACGAAATGAAACAAATAATTAATTAATCTAAAACGTTTCTAAATTAAATTCGAGTGTAATATATTTTAAGTGAATACTGACAAATGCGGAATATGCATAAACATTTGTTATTCATATTAACTGACTTTCTTTCAGATATTAAACTTGACTCTCCTTCGAACATTGAAATCTTACGTTTACTCACAAGACATTATTTTGATGCTAGCTAAATTGTATACTATATTAAAATAACATTCTTAGGAATTGAATGACACAGACTTTACAAATCAAAGAAACTGAAGAGTTGAATAATATGCTACAACATTCATCATATTTAATTAATAATACACACACGTTTGTGTGTGTGTATACATACATACATACATACATATATATGTATATATATATATATATATATATATATATATATATATATATATATATATATATATATATATATATATTTGTTCTTTCGAGTGTAATAACTAAAAGGAAACAGTATCTCTGATATGTTCAATACAAATAAACAGCATTAGTTGTCAACAAGTTAGAATTTCAAGTCATTCATTTCTTATTGACAACTGATTTGTCGCTTATATTATTCGTGAAATGCCAATAAATAAATTGAGTGTTTATATTCAAGATAAACATTTTCAGTCAGTCGACAGTTATCGATTATGTCTCCATCTTGAAGAAATTTAAAAACAAAACACACATACCAATGATTGTAAAATCTTCTAATTCCTTCGAGCATTGGGTTAGGAGAGATCCGGATTCGTTTTCAATAACTGACAAATATAATTTGAAATACCTGTCATAAAGAGGCAGAAAGTCTATAGTTTCTAGAATTAAATGGAATTTCAAATGAGAGACGACATGTTTAATCAAGCAAAGCAAGAAAGCCACTAAGACGCAATGGGTTAATGAGAGTGAACAAAAAAAAAGTGAGAACACTTTGATGAGAAAGAAGGCAATAAATACCCAGTTTGAAAGAGACAGATGACGATTAACTTTTTATATATATTTTTGAAGATCATAGTTGACATGAACAAAGACACTGGGTGGGATTTAGACAGGGGAGTGAAGTAATTGTTTCGGAAAAAAACTATATTTTTAATGATTATCACAAGTAAATCTATTAACACAGCTACCTCCACGAAATGTAAACAAAAGAGCATAGCATGATGAAAAAGACGCCGAACTTGACGAAAACAAAATTTTATCGTCTAATGTTCATATTATTATTAAAGAGGAAAGATCAAAGTATTTTGGGGGTATTTTTTTACATTTTTTAATCGTTCCTAGCACGTCTGAAATTTTCGTTAAAAATATTGTTTTTTTTTGTCAAAAAAAGGACAGATAATCAATCATTTTCAATAATTTTTTTCGATTTGATAAAAAAGATGAAAATCTGAATTTGATATTCTTTTAAAAATCAATTATCATTTTTTCAAAACTGATTTTAATAAAATCAGAAATTATAATGTTTATTTAAAATATTTTGAACCAAGCTTAACTGAGCTTCTGCGCCGAAAAAATGTAATTTGAAAATAAAACAAAGCAAGTCATAACCTTTTGCGTCGCTTGACAGGTGACGAAAGACACATTCATGACGTTTAGATAACTTACAGGAGGATAATTCTTTCTACGGATGGAAGGAAGTGAAATTATCTAGATTTAAGTGAACACATTATTTACCTCGTTACTTTTAAGGAAAACTTTCAGCGCTCTAATTTTTTCATTTTTTTTTTTTTTTGTACTTAGCTTTCATCTTTACATTTACGATGCTTTATGGAAAATATAAAGAAATTAAAAAATAAGATTGTTAAGAGTGAGATTAAATTTCATAAGAAAAAGGTATCTAATTAATTTATAGGTACCTTTCTTATGAAATTTTATCAGAAGTGTACATAAAATACTATAATTTTATGTACATTTATTACATTTTACTGTGTTATTTGTATTTCCATTCATTTTATTATTACTTTTGATATTTCATTTATGGAAAAATGTCATAACTGAGATTAATATAAAAATAAGATCATATAAATTAATGTTTAGCAATAGGTAATTTTCATAAGATGATACTGATACTTGTAGGTACCCTTCTCAGTTGAAATTGAAAAATCAAATTAACTTCTCCATACGTGTTTCGCAAAAGTAAAGGCCTTAACAGCGGAGAACAATGCTGAACTCAAATAATGCAACTAAATTGTATTCTGGTTGGTCTTCCGTACTTTATAATTACCGCCCGATTATAAGCACAAGAATTACATTTTTTAATTACTGTGGCTCTTCTGATTGGTCCAAACGATACAATTTTCAAAGCGCAAGACAATGACAATCTCATATGGACACTTTGAAAGGTTTATGGTGCTTTTAACTAATGTTATGATATTTTTAAAAACTTAATGTAAAAATCTATTGTAATTAAAGAAATAACAAATAATTGTATTAAAAATTCAATTTTCATTGAAAAAATTTTTGCTTTCAGAAAATATTGTCCATATTCATAAAAACAACTAAAAACAAATAAAAGCATTTGAAATTAAATAGAATATTTGTTTTATTGAGTTTTGTATGTTACAATTCAGAGCTGATTTTCAGGTACGTTGGCTCCAATTAAAAAAACAAACAAACACGATTTGCATTCTTCAAATCCTTGTGATTTTAACTATTGTAATCACTAAACCCGATGCGCTCGAATTTCTAGAGTTTTTCATAAAATTAGTTATGGGGGTGTTAATAAATATAAAAAAATATTTCTGACTTTAATAAAAAAAAATATTTATAATAATTTCGATATTCTGTGAATAGTTTCTGAAAGTTTCATTAACATCTGACAATTATTTTTATTTTTGCAAGATTTTCCAAATTAATGTGTGTAATACCAAAAAAACGCGCTAAACATTATCTATGTTATTTACTAGCCCTTGTTCCAACAAAGAGAAACAATGTTTTTAAATCAAAATTTAGAATATTCTAAAAAGATGGAAAACAAATTTTTTAAATAATTAAAAAAAAATTGGTCTATCCTCTTCATAAAAACATAAGCATTTAGACGATAAAATTTTGTTTTCATAAAGTTTGGCGTCTTTTTCATCAGACTATGCTCTATCTTTTAGCGATTTCGTGGGGGTACCTATTAAATTAACAGTTGAAACTTTTTTTTTCATTAACGTCAGGGTAAGAAATCATATGAAAAGATCGTTGATCTACGCTCTTTGTATTGTTAGCAAAAGAAACTATACTTTGAATTTATTGTAGCAATATAGGTGGCTAACATGGGAAGACTTTTAAGAATATTAATTTACTTTATTTAAATATATTAATGAAAATGTGCATGTACAGATGAAATTGATATAACAATTCCCTTAGCTTAAATTTCGGCTAGACCATATAGAAACAACTCTACAGTGCACCGGTGTTGTTAAGTTAAAATAACTATCCAATCATTTATCAATGCTATTCGTAAGATATTTATAATTGTCGGATGTGGCTGGAATTTCATCAGTTCTACAACATATTCCACGCATGCACAATAGGGCTTAAGACTGATGAAACTGGATGTCAGTCAAGGGCCCAGAAGTCAAATTTTGAGCTATTAACACCGGTTTATCAACCAATTGTAACCACGCGCTTATTCTAGACAAGGCCGTTCTTTCACGCGGAGTATAAATTACGCTAGAACAGTTTATACTAGAATTATTTGGCGTGTCAATTCAGGATGTAGGCGATCATGACCCTCCACATCTTTCTGTCATTTGTAACTCTTAATAAGTTTTGTCTTTTTGTTATTTCTCTAAACCCTATTCTACCATCCATTTACTCAAGCTCATGAAGTATGCTACGCGTTGCTTTCCTCTGTCTTGTCTCTCAGCCTGTCCTCTGAGTACCAAATTTTCTAAACCCACCTTCCTTATTAAATGCCTCCAAAATTTTACTGTCTTTTCCCTATATTAGGTATAAGTTTACTTTTTGTGTCAATTTAATTCAAAACGTTGTTGTCGCTCACATGTTCGGTCTATGGCATCATCAACATCTTTCTGTTGAACCACTTTTGTTTTCGAGTCTCGTTTTCATCTTTGAGGAGATTGTCCAGCTTTCGCTTCGATGCAGGGGAATACATTTCATGTAACAGTTCAATAATCTTTTCTTTGTTTCTAAGGAATTTGTTTCTGTCTCATAATATTCTGCTTAGCTTTTGGAATGAATCTTTGGCCATGTTAATACGTCTTCGGATCGCAGTGTCGCACTTTCCGTCCTCTGTCAGAACACTTCTCACACATCTAAACTTCTGTACTTGGTTGATTTTACAATCCCAGGTTTCCATTTTTGAGCTCCTCCTTTTGCTGATAACCATGTATTCTATTTTCTTGTAGTTTATTCTTAATACTTTCTTCTCCCTTTCCTTCGCTACCTTCTACAGAAGCGTTTGTAGATTCTCTTCCGTGTCTGCTCTCAACACTGTGTCATCTGCATATGTTGCTACCATTGTGGCTGCCAGTAATGAATCCTGGAAGGACTTCGAATTCTTTCATTATATCGATCCTTTTTCATGTAATAAGTTGTATAGTATTGCTCACATTTCCAGATATTTTTGCACGTATTCTACTCTACAGTCCTCACTGTATTCTCTATTCTTGGTTAAGCAAATGTTTAAGTTTTCGATGTGTATTCATTTTAATCAAAATTAACAGATGTTTTCTTGTAAATTACCACTGTTACGTTTTACGTGAAGTCTACAGAACATAATTTCATTAAGATTCCGTGGAAATTCGATATATATTTTCTTGTTTCTAAGTTACGGACACCTATTTTGAAAATATTTCTTGATACTAATCGTAAAAGTAGATGCACTACGCAGAGGAAATACCCATTGCATCCTTCACAAACGTTCCCAAATGTATGCCAGAAAATACTGAAAACTGACCGGTTTGACTACATATGACAACGTCTGACATCCACAATGTACGGTCCAGGTGAATCGCAGTAATCTATCCTGTTTTCTTGAGCGGGTAAAAATGTTATTCGATGACTTTTAAATCCCGTGAACTACAGTGTAAACAGTAGGATGTCTTAACTAGATGTCTGAGCAACATCAGTGTTGAAAATGGATATGACTTAATGCAACCCTCTCTTTAGCTGGAATACTTATTTTGTTTGTCGATCGTTGCTGACGCTATTCTGTCAGCTTTGGTCACAAGTGTATATATATATATGTGTGTGTGTGTGTGAGAGAAAGAGAGATATGCTCTTCTTCGTGAGAAATATGAATGTCTCGCTAGAACAATTACGGATGAGTAGTGAGTACGATCCTCACTGGGTGCTACATACTTTCGGCCTTGTGCCGCAGCCGAGCTACGCCTGGAAAATCACTATATGTTAATGCTGGCACCTCGACGTGGTATAATTGTTAGCAAGCTTGTAGCTAGAACAATTACGACTGAGTAGTGAGTTCGATCCTCACTGGGTGCTCATGCTTTCGGCCTTGTGTCACGTCTAAGCTATACTTGGAAAATCACTATATGTTAATGCTTGAACAATTACGACGGGTGGCTTTGTACCACATCTTATGTTAATGAACATTCATATGTTGAAAGAATACAATGTCAGCGGTGGAAGCTTTTGCAATAAAAATTCTCCCTGGCATGAAATGATGTTGAGGTAAGTGTTATAAGTTTTATGAGATTTACTATTCGCAAGCAGAATGTTGCGCAAACAATTATACCGTCTTCATGAATATCTTGTTTTCCAGCAACGCATCATAGTGCTATGATATAGAGAAACGCATTTATCAATGCCTTTTAAATTAGGAGAGATTAAAACTGACAAAACCAAGTTTCTTCGAACGCTTCCTAAGCCCATTATATATCTGCCAGACCTGCGTCTCGGAAGTCCCACCGACGCGCAAAAAAGGATCTATAAACTGGGGACCTTCTGATATATTCACTTTTTTTTTCATCGCGATTAAAACTAAGTCCAATTTCACGCATCTATAGATCTTGACAGTCTAATATATTGTAAACGGTTGTTCATTTCTCATTTACTCACGAAAGGAGTTATGTACCAAAAGTGAAGGTGTGCATCACGCAGAACATAACATTTTGGAAATAGGCTGATCTCGTCTTCTGGCAATACGTATTTGGTCATTGTCAATTCGCTTGCAAATTTCTTGAGCATACAGGCTGAAATTAACACATCAAAATAAAGGAAAGCAGGACGATTTATATATAGTTCTGGATCTAACATGCGTACTATTGAGAATGTAGTGTTTCGGAAATAATAAAATAATGTTCCATACGAACAAAAGAATAATAAGTGTAAACAAATACAATATAACATATTTTAAGTTGAATTTTGGTATATATTTCGGGATTCTATTCCTTATAGTAGCCTAAGATTTACATTGATTTCATTTTTGAGTTCAAATGCAGAAGTGCAATGCACACTTGGAACGGGGAATAATTCAAAATTCCTAAAAAGAGAAGATGATTCCGGAATTCAAAATTCTTAGAAGATAAAAAAGACAAAACAAAACAAAAGAATGTGTTTGAGCAACATACTGTTTTCCTATAATTCTAAAAAATGATTTTTAAATCTCCTCTATTTCTCTCATTCGCTCTATCTTTCTTTCCATATATATATATATATATATATATATATATATATATATATATATATATATATATGTATGCATGCATGCGTTAACAATAATTATATAATAATAATAACATAATTATATCTATCTATCTATCTATCTATCTATATAGATAGATAGATAGATAGATAGATAGATAGATAGATAGATAGATAGATAGATAGATAGATATAATTATGTTATTATTATTATATAATTATTGTTAACGCATGCATGCATACATGACTCTTCGCAAGCCGAATTGAGTCACTGTCGGTCACTGGGCGTGTTTCCAAAAAAATACGCTAAAAATCCACCTTCGTCCCGACCGTGCGCCGACAGCTTAGTGGTAGAATATCCGCCTGATACCAATTCAGTCGGGTTTCGATCCTAGCTAGAGGCAACCAGATGTCTAGCCGCACTGATGAGCTGTGATACAGCGAAACAGTCTGTCTGTGGATGACATTATATATATATATATATTAGGTTGGTGCAAAAATAATGCTGTATTTTTGCACCAACCTAATATATATATAATATGTATGTGCGTATATATTATTAATATTAGTAGTAGTAGTAGTAGTAGTAGTATTCCCCCATGTCAAGACAAAATGACGACGATATAAGCGAGTCAAACGCTCCAAAACTCGCTTCTTTCTTCAGTTTTATTCCTACTCATTCAAGCTTAGGTGGACCGTTTTTTATTATTATTTATATATACAAATCTCAGACTCATATTTTCAATAAAAAGAATAATTCTTCCTTTGTGGAAGAATACTCATGAAGATCAATGGTTTATATTTTTTCAAAGAACACTGTTAAAAATATTATATTAAACAGGTTTTTCTGACAGTTGTTGTTCGAGTTCTTACGTTTCATTTTTTTATTTCTTTTTTATTTCTCAAATGTTGTCTCGCTTTTTTGCAACTTACTTGTCACTGTGATAAAAAAAAAAATCACTCGATCGACTGACATCCTCAGGGGCCAACTACAACAAACAATCAGTGCCTTTCAAGTCTGCTCTTACAATGCACCTAACACAAATGAGCGTGTGCACAAACACACACGCGCGCGCACACACACACACGCACACACACACACTCACACATATATATACTAGGTTGGTGCAAAAATAATGACGTTATAATGTCGTTTTTTGACGTATTTTTAACGTCAAAAAACGACATTATTACGTCATTATTTTTACACCAACCTTATATATATATATATATATATATATATATATATATATATATATATATATATATATAATTTATGAAAAACTAGGTAATCCGTATGGGTAAAACTAAGGAGGATAAAATCCAGAGAGCTCAATGTAAATCCAGAGCAAATAATTTAAATAAAAACAGCCTAATTTAAGGTTCCATGTAATACATTATTTCACCACAGCCCTTTTCCTTTTAAAGTGCGGAAGTAAAGTCCGATGATCCGCAGTCCTTTAAAAGGTATGTGGTGAAATAATTTATTATATGGAACCTTAAAGCGGTCTGTTTTTGTTTAAATTATATATATATATATATATATATATATATAAACACAACATCTATATATATACTCATTTTTTCGACGTATGATCGTCAAGCAATTCACTTCCAAGGAACCGGCAGCCAGACTACCTACACATCTGATTTGATTATATATATATATATATATATATATATATATATATATATATATATATATATATATTATTTTTCTTTCTCTACTGTCGTTCTATCATTAACTTAAAACGTTTCATTGTATTATCATCTTTTTTTAATTTGTTTCATATATTTTTATTTAATTTGTAGATTTCTTCTTTTTAGCTTCTTCAGTTTTTCCTATGATATTTTTATTTTTTATTGTTTATTGCATTTTTCAATTCTACTTTCATCTTCAATGGGTACTTATGTAAAAATATGATTGGATAATATAGTGAATTCAATCCACAATCGAAAAATGACTTTTGACCACTTTCTCAAGTTAAACTTTACACTTAACTCCGGTCTTTTTGCGTAGGAATAGAGTTTGGTCCATTGTTTCCTCTTTAGAATGTTGGCTGTTTCCTTTTAAATTCTAATTCACCTCTATATTTCTAACATTCCTCCTAAACTCTGAAATGTATATTATTCATTAATTAAATTATTTTTCGCAGTAGTACTAGATACGTTTACTCATTGTCCGTTTCATTCTTGTCTCCGTCTCTTGGACAGGAGTATAGGTTTATCCCTAGTTTCCAGTTATGATTGCTGTTCTGGTGACTTCTAAAACCTCTTTCTTATCTTTCACTTTTAATAGCCTCTTACGTCTTAGGTGGCGTTATCGAATTCTTAGGAGTGAATTGAGTAAAAAAGGAGTAACGATTGTTTTTTTACTTTTTTATGTACCATGCTCCATCAACAAAGGATCGACCATGTCTAGTCATAGCTTTCTGTCATTTGTAGTACTATGCAGCATTTGATATCTTACCGCCATTCTTAGACCGCCGCTTTGCCATCCACCCGCAAAAATATGCCAGCGAGATTCCTCAACAATTTCCTTTCCCTCCTTCTCTTGAAGATGACCTTTGCCTGTTTGAGTGGCTTTCTTTTTCCTCATTATGAATCACAGACTTTTCAGCTGTATCTTTCCGATTTCATTTTGATTTATATTTGCCTTAAAATATTATCGTTGCAAAAAAAAAATTCAATCTACGGAATTCTTAGCATATATCAAATTTGCATCGAGTCTTTTATTCATGTGCGAAACAATTGTTCAACATTCACGGCGATAAGGAAAATTGATTATTACGTAGAATTTCGGCACACGTTTCTTTATCTCGAATTAAATTTTCCTTTCTCTTAATGCTTTGTTTAATTTCTGGGAGAGAAATTTCACTTATCCAATGAACCGTCAGATATCTGTTTTATATTTTGCGTCTTATATAACTACATTACACATAAATAGCAAGGTAAATCTAGTAAATTTTTCCCCATGTATCGATGTCATTTACACAAGTTTTTCATACCAGAATGTTGAAATCTTCACAGTATTTATTTGTTGAAGATTTACAAAAACTACGTTTCGTTTAATTTTGCAAGTGAATCGATAAAATATAAAAAACTTACAGGATATACAACAAAAAATTAATAATAATGATGCTCGTTTTTATTATATAAATATCTGTTATTTTAATCGTTGAGTCGTTTTTAAAATAGTGGGAATATTTCGTATGTTAAATAATAAAAATTAATTTTTAAAAAAATGAAGGGAAGTTTATTGCAGTAAGCTATACACTCTACCAAATCCAACTGTACTTTATACCGATCGGTCAATCTATATCTATTTTAGGGGTGTGACGGACGGAATAAAGGAAGTCACAGAATTTTTATATATAGATTTACTTCTACAGAATTTTATTATTTTTTCTTTTACTTTACTGATTTGTATTGTAATGCATCTTTTCCGAAGCAGGGATGAGTAATATGTTGAAAGTAGCAGCATGAAAATATCAAACCAGACAAAGATTGGCTACCACGACACACTCATTCTGTGACGAGCAGAGTAGATCAGCAGCCCAATATTGATGTGATGGCGACCATCAAATGATCAATCCAGCAAACTCAAACTAAGGTGGTACATGCGACCACGAGAAAATAAATACCCCTACTGAAATCCTAGCTACTTAGTTCCCAAAACTTTCATGCATCCAAGATGAAAAGTGTAATTTGTTTAATGATACACACACACACAGAGACACACACACACACACACACACACACACATATATATATATATATATATATATATATATATATATATATATATATATATATATATATATATATGTATGTATAAAGCTGTTTCATGCGAGACACAATCGTCAGGTCGCCCAATTGCGGCCTGGCGATTGTGTCTAGCCTGTGAGTGTTGACTTCAGTGTTCACTTTTATATTCACATACGCTCTACCTCTGATATTGAGCAGTTTGTTCCATAAATACTGCACACCTTAAAACTGTGTTTCTTCATATATATATATATATATATATATATATATATATCTTTCTCTCTCTCTCTCTCTCTCTCCCTCTTTCTCTGGCCTCTGTACAAGTGCTGATGTGTTTTCTCCTGTGACGTGCGCAGTCTGTGGCATTGCCTCTTCATTTTGAGGGTAAACGGTTGACAGTTCACTGGTTGCTGTTTCCGACTGGTAGTTAGGAGCCCTAACTCTTGCGTAGCATCTTGAGCGGCCGCTCTGATCAACAGTTGTATAATACCGGGGTGTTTGTAGTGCCATGTCGTGCATGGAACGGTGTCCCTGCAGTCACCTCCGGTGGGCAACCCTAAGGCCACATTATGATGCTGGCTGTGCCAACTCCTCTCTGCTCATGTTGCGGTCGATAACCGTCTGCTTCTCTTACTTCAGGCATTCTCATCCTCCAACTTTTACTCCACATGAAGACTAAGGCCTGACGTACTTCAGGCCTTCTCATCTTCCAGCAATTACTCTACATGAAGACTCAAATGAACCAAAAAAGAAAACCTAAACCAGCCACTCAAAAATCACCTAAACCTTTCAACATTTCGTTCAGCCACATCCGTGGCATAAGAACAAATTTTTGCAATGTGGAATCTTTCCTCACTGCAAATAGCCCGGATATAATGGCACCGTGCGAGACAAACCTTGTCCCGTCTATTCCCTCCTCTGATCTCTCGATCCCCGGCTACCTTCCTATCCTCAGGAAAGACTCTCTAACCCACATGCACGGCCTTGGTGTCTATGTCAAGGAGCATCTCCCCCTGGCCAGAGAGATGTCTCTCGAATCACCAGACCATTCGTACATGTGTCTTCGACTATCTCTCCTTAATGCTGTAAGCTATCTCTTCTTCCTCTATCGCTCTCCATCCTCTCAAGACTGTGAGATACTCGACAGCATATCGGCCAGCATAGACAAGGCCCTCTCTCTCCACCCGTTTGCTCAAGTATTCGTGTTTGGTGATTTAACGCCCATCATACCAAGTGGCGCGAGAATGCTACTACTGACCGGGCTGGCATTCAAACACTTAACTTCTCAATTTCTCAATCCCTCACGCAGATAGTCAACTTCCTCACGCGTTTCGCCCCCAACCTGGAAGATAAGGCCTCCCTTCTAGATCTGTGTTTTACCTCCATCCCCGAATCCTGTAGCGCCACAGAGCTCTGCCCTCTTGGTAACTCCGACCATGCCGTGGTATCTGTTAACATTTCCTTCAACTCCACACCCCGCAAAGAACCTCCCATTAGTAGAACCTCGTTCTACTACCAACGATGGGATTGGGACTCGTTCCGTGACTTCCTCCGCGATGTCCCCTGGGATGTTGTCTTTACACTCCCTGTCCATGAATGTACTTCTGAGGTCTCATCCTGGGTTAAAGCTGGAATCGACGCTTTCATCCCCTCAAGGAAATTTAAGGTCAAGTTTCACTCCTCCCCTTGGTTCTCCGCTGCTTGCTCAGCCGCCATTGCCCATAGGAACCACTTCGTTCACTTATTTCGTAGCGACATGTCGGACTGTAATAGACGTCTTTTTGCCTCCGCTCGTAGCGAGTGCAAACGTGTCCTCAACGAAGTTAAGACAATATTTGCTGCTCGGATTAGGGAGCGTATTGCATCTCGCAAATTTGGCTCCAAAGATTATTGGCGGCTCTGCAAGAGTGTCATGAACAACAGAAAACCCTCCATACCTCCTTTATTCAACCAGTTCGAGGTCTTGACCTCTTAAACCGACAAGGCTGAATGCCTTGCTCGGAAGTTCTCGTATAACTCGACGCTTGACTCCACCGGTGTACCCATACCTGACTTCTCTCTAAGAACTGAGGCCCTATTGAGTGGCTTACGCATAACCCCGTCATCAGTACTAGGTATTATCTCCAAATTAGACCCCCACAAGGCTAGTGGTGGAGACAGCATGCCAGCCATTGTCTTGAAGAAATGCGCGCCTGAGCTAGCACCCGCCCTATCCAAACTGTATAATTATTGCCTCAAGGAATCCTGCTTTCCCGACTGCTGGAAGTCCGCATCCATTGTTCCTGTCTTTAAGAACTCTGGAGACCCGTCTGACCCCGCTAATTACCGTCCTATTATTCTCCTACACATCTTCGGCAAAGTCTTCGAAGCCCTAATCAACGCAGAAGTGGTTAACCACCTTACCACGCACGACCTTCTCTCAAACAAGCAATATGGTTTCCGTTACGCCCGTTCTACAGCTGACGTGCTTACGGCCATCACGGTAACCGTCTACCAAGCGCTTCAAAATAATGGTGAAGCTCGTGCCGTGGCCCTAGACATTTCCAAAGCATTTAATAGGGTTTGGCATGCCGGCCTTCTTCGTAAGCTCCAGGGTTACGGTATTACTGGTCGACTGTTTGATCTGATACAATCATTCCTATCAAATCGAGAATTGAAGGTCGTTCTCAACGGTTTCTCCTCCAGTTCCTATCCCACGAACGCAGGTGTTCCCCAAGGCTCCATCCTTGGCCCCACTCTTTTCCTTATTTTCATCAACGACCTTCCTGACGCCATAGGTTCCCAAGTTGGCATCTACGCGGACGACACTAGAATTTACTCCTGCCTCAAAACCAAATCTAGTGTCGCCGTCAAAACTAACCTGGCCGCACGTCTTGAACTGGGGCAACAATTGGATGGTCAAATTTAACGCCTTTAAACTAAACTACTCTCCATTAACCACCATAGATATCCTTACCTACCCCCCATTAGAATGTCTGATAGTCAACTTCTTGAGAGTGGCTCCCTGCGTCTTCTCGGTCTTACGCTGACTGCTGACCTGAGATGGAACAAATACATTGAGTCAATTGCATCGTCCACCGCGAGGAAAGTTGGCTCTCTGTGCCGCGCCAGGAAATTTTTCTCCCCTGAATCGATACTTCAAATATAGAAAACGACCATTTGCCCTTGCACGGAGTATTGCTGCCATATATGGTCTGGGGCACCTTCTGTTTACCTCAGAGTTCTTGACAAGATCCAGAGACGGATATGTAATGTGATTGGCCCTGATCTGGCGTCTCGCCTGCAGCCACTATCTCACAGACGCGCCGTCGCCTCTCTCTGTCTCTTCTACAAATACTTTCATGGCAATTGCTCCGATGAGCTGCTTTCCCTGGTCCCCAGTCTCCATGAATACAAGCGCCTTACGAGTCTGGCATCCCGCTCTCACCCTTACACTGTAGAAACTTTAAAATTTAGCCGTCTCTTCTACTCCAATAACTTCATACCTCGCACCTCTCGCCCGTGGAACAGCCTTCCCAATTACTGTTTCCCTGATAGCTATAATCTCCAACTATTCAAGTGTAATGTCAATCGACATCTCCAGTTGCCTTGATCTACACACTACCCTTCCCTTCATCCTTTCTTTTATCACTCCTATCTGCTCTTGCTACAAATCTTATGCAACCCCCCTGCATCCTAGTGACTTCATGCCTTACTCGGGGCGCTAAGCTTGAAAAAAAAAATCTGAGATGAAGTATTACGCACACTATTTACATTATTTCGGCTTCGGCCTTTGTATCCTCCGGCCTTCTTCAGGTGGTTGAAATGTCGAACTGGACCCTTTATTTCGCTCACTGGACATGTTTAATGGATGTCAGTTATCAGTTATCTCAAGGACACATGGCACAGTGGATAAAGGCGTTGGTTAGATCCAGTGATAGGACCCAAAGAGTGTGAGTTCAATACCCGGTTGAGAGAGTGGAGAACATAGAGAGGGGAATTAACAGGAGATAACTGTTAAATGACATGCATTAAACATGGCACGTGGAATTAGAACAGTCTACCTCAGTGAGCGAAATATAGGGTCCAGTTCGCCATTCCAAACACCTGAAGAAGTCTGGAGCGTACAACGGACGAAACGTTTTAATAAATATGGCGACAAATATGAGGACAATAATCCGAATAATGTAAATAGTATATATATATATATATATATATATATATATATATATATATATATATATATATATATATATATATATATATATATATATATATATATATGTGTGTGTGTGGCTGTGGCTGTGGCTGTTTGTATCTTGAAGAAATGCCGTTTTTCTTTTCTTAAGTAATTTACAATTATTTTTATTTCAATTTTAAACATTGCCTTTTTTTCTTTTAATTCAATTGTTGCATTCTCAACTATTCTGTCTTTTTTCTCAGCCAGAAGTTTTCTTTAAGAGTTACCGTTTAATTTTTGCCCTTTCACTATCTCTTTAATCAATTTATTTTATTTTCTTTATTGAAAATTCACTTGAACTTTGGCCTAAATTTGATGTAAAAAAAAAAAAGATAACAAAACTCCTGGGTTATATATAAATCGTTTTTGAAAGAAATTGCGAAAGGACACGCATAGTGGAATTATTGCAACACGAGATCGTCGAGCAAGTGAAATGCGATATTAAAGTTCATTTACGGTAATAATTACTAGACAGGATTATGCAATATCGATGATAATTTAGGAAGGTTTTCCCTCCTCTGAGCTATGTCTGTAAACGAAACGTTACTGCTATTAATCAGAGCTAAGGCTGATGCCAGTCGACGAACTGAATCGGGATTAATTAAGGGAAAGGAATTAATATTCCATCCGAATTATGCTTGAATGCATATTTGGGGGACAAGGTTAAAATTGGTATAGTTTGTCTAATAGCAAGGAAATTTTCATTAATCTGACAGATTCAACAGATATATTCCGAACAGCATTTATTCGAGTATTTACAAAGTTCTCTTAATGAATCAAAATTCCTGGAAGAGAGAAAAAGTATAGAAAACATTTCTTTGCGCCTCTGAGATCAAATATTTTGAGAGGACGGAATTATGAAGTCGAATAAATGATAGTGGAGTATATTGGAAATGATGTTGCTCAATGAAGTTCATTTCTGACAAGTTTGATTTTGTTATTACTTAAGAAAACGGACAAAATTTATCGATATCATTTACTCATGTAAATAATATTTTTCCCAGAATTAATATAATATTGTTTAATTTGTTGATTTCATACTGCCATAATCAGTCAGTTATTTGTCATGCGTGATGCAGGCTTAGGAGATAATGTATCTTTCGATACATGACTGAGCAGGCATTTTTTCCCGGAGTAGGTTGCCATTTCTTTCTACGGTAGACCAATTGCCATCCAAGGCTATAGAAACCAGTCTCTCCTGCTATTTACCCATATCCGGGGGGAGAAGAATAGCCAAGGGTATTTAGCACGTAAGCGAAGGTAATAGATTCGACTGGTTTCCTAAATCGAAGCTTATATTCATAACTTTTCCAACGGTATTAACACGTATATGAATGTATGAGTACGTGTGCGTTTGTGGAGGTGAGAGAAAGAGAAAGACACACTTCCCCTGATAATGTTTATGTGTGTGTGCGTGTTAGTGTGTATGTGTGTGTGAGTGTGTGTGTGTGCATTAGTGTGTGCATGTGGGAAGTGAAGTGTTGAAAAACGCTACGAACTTTTGTTTCAAGACAATAGTTTAAAAGCTGATGATAAGTGTTTCAGTTTCTCCGTGTGAAATCGACGTTCAGGTTAAAAAAAAACACAATCATTGTCTTTCATGAAAGCATTCCAAAGATCCATTACCCCAGACTCTCAAAGTGATTTCTACACATTAACGAGTCACAAATAAAATATTTCCATTTTGTCTTACAATTTCCTCAGTGCTGTTCTTGATATATAAAAATATATGTCGTTTTCTCATATATATATATATATATATATAAGTGAAGTATAAAATAATTATATATATATAGGTGAAATAAATAATCGTAATGGTACATTAAAGTGGTTTGTTTTTCATTACATATTAGCTCTGTCCTAATATTGAGCTCTCAGGATTTCATCCTCTTTGGATTTACCAATTCGGTTTACCAAGTTCCTTACAACTTAACTATTTATATATATATATATATATATATATATATATATATATATATATATATATACTTACCTTTGTAAGATTGTATATACATGTTTACATAGTGGAATTTAAATCATGCTATAAATAACCGTAACTATTTTTACTTCAGTTAAAAATGTAACTTTCAGAACACAACAATTTAGTCTTAGAAAAGAAAAAAACAACCTGATGATGACATAGTGCTAATGTCGAAATTACTCTAAATAAATGAATATGTAGCAACATGGTAATTTCTCCCTTCCTGTAATATTGATACTAAAAAGATCTTTCTCTGAATATGAGAGGATCCTATTGAAAAAAAATTAGAAAAACTTGTCTAAATTATTCAATGAGACATCATCGATATATATACACACACACACACACACACACACACACACACATATATATATATATATATATATATATATATATATATATATACGCACGCACAAAATATTAGTATTACATATATATTTATCTATATGTAAATGTGTATATATGAATGGTATTCTCTATATAAACATAAACGTTTATTAATTGTAATCGAACCAATATATCTGAAAATCTATGATGAAAACCGAATATATTATACTCGATTATTTATCTTTTAAAGAAATGTTCTTTGTCAATGCGCATAACATTTCTTCATCAATAAAATAGATTGGAATATACTATATTTCTCGTGTAAGGAATAGACATTTCTCTAATGTGGATTTTTGTATTATTTTTATTTTGTGTCGTGTTATATATATATATATATATATATATATATATATATATATGTGTGTGTGTGTGTGTGTGTGTTTATATATATAGTTATATGTAAGTATATAAACGTATATGTAAACACACACACACGCACACACACACATATATATATATATATGTATGTATATATATATATATATATTTGTTTGTGTGTGTGTGTGTGTGCGTGTGTGTGTTTGTGTGTGAGAGAGAGAGAGAGAGTGAACTTGTTAGCATGCACGCAAATATTTGATCATCTTTCATTCATTCCTTACGTTATGTTGTAATCCGAAGCGACAATCACGGCTTTTCCTCTTCCAGCCTGGAGTAACGTCCCCGTAAACATTCTTCTAATTAAAATCGTAATAACATCAAATGTAAACATTTTCATATGCAAATAGTTATCACTAGCAAAATGATGTCAAACGTGAAAGCCTCTAAATTATCTCGTTTTTAATATAGAACGTAATGCATGAACGTGTCATCGAATTGCACATCTTTTATAAATTACAATATTTATTCTGATACGATATCAGCTTTCCCTGTCTCCGTCTGCAAACACCCATATATGTACATATCATTTTTATGTATTTATTCTAATTTATATATTCTGTTTGCAAATATCCTATATATAATACAGCGCTTATTGCATATCTGCATTACGTTCCCTTAATTCTTTTGCAAACGAGATATATAAGAGAAAATCTTGCATATCTTCTAATAATCTGCATAATTACCGCCTCGTTAAGAGAGTGAAGATTGTCAACACTTCACTAGGGCCGTGATTCTTTACACCACATATAAAAATTTATAGGTATATATTTTAATTCTTAGTGTTCCTCTCACTGACATGCAATAAAGCGATTATATCAAATCATTTGCTCCGTCTCCTGAAGTTGGTTTAATGTGACGTGCTAGATATTTTTTTTCACTTCAGAATCCATCTTGCACATTTATATTAGGTTGGTGCAAAAATAATGTCGTTTTCTCACATATGTTACTATGTGAGTAAACGACATTATTTTTGCACCAACCTAATAGATCAACTATTCGGCTGTGCATTCAATATTGCTGTCATATCTGGTCTGGTGCTCCTGCTGTATATTTCGGGATTCTGGACAAAATTCAAATAGTGAAGAGTAAAATAATCGATCCTGTGCTGCCATCTCGATTTCAGTAACATTCTCACAGAGTAGAAGTGGTTTCTCTCCGTCTTCTTTCAAATATTTTCATGGTAACTATTTTGATCAGCATTTTCCCTGGTGACCCGATTACATGAATTTATCATTGGCAACTAGTCTCACCGTTTAACTGTTTAACTAGCTCGAATCAACAAGCAATTTAATTATATATATATATATATATATATATATATATATTATGTTTCATTTCTCGCATGTGGAACTTTTTCGGACTTCTTGATACCATGCCCCCTACCGATTCACAACATCGCCACTTTTTGTTTTCCTGAGAACTGTTCATTTATTGTCTTTTCTTCACTCCTCCTACAAAAGTTTCCTCATTCTTTTTTACTCCCCATAATCCCCTGCATCATCGTGGCATTAGCATTTTCGCTTAACACAGGATGAAACTATATATATATATATATATATATATATATATATATATATAAAGAGAGAGAGAGAGAGAGAGAGAGAGAGTTAGTAATCCGTTGGTATAATCCAGGTGAGTCCTATTAGCACAACATAGAATATGAAATATGTTAAACTGACTCACAAAAGAACGCTCAATGTTTTTTTTTTCATTATCATTCAGCGCGCTTTTGTGAGTCAATTTTAATACATTTCATATTATATATATATATATATATATATATATATATATATATATATATATATATATATATATATATATATATATATATATGTATGTATGTATGTATATATATATGTATATATATATGTATACATTATGATATTACACCGGTAACATGTAAAATTGCTATACAATTGCAGTCGTGTTTCTACGCATATCAATGCGTCTCATTGCGCTTTTGGAAATGATTGGCGAGTGAACGATTTATTTGTATTTAAAGGAAAAATACAACTTTAAAAAAAAATACAGGAAAGCTATCAGGTTGAGGGCTTTACCCGTCTCAACCAATGAAAGGTGACCTACGTTAAATTTAAGCTAAGCGAAAAAGCAAAAATTTAAATTTATTTTTGTATAAATGGGCAATTTTACATGTTTTCGGTGTAATATCCTATAATAAATAATATTGCTCGACACTCTATTGAGCCCCTTTTAAATTAAATGTTAGAAACGTTGGAATTATTTTGTATTCGTTCTCATCATACCTGAATATATATATATATATATATATATATATATATATATATATATATATATATATATATATATGTGTGTGTGTGTGTGTGAGCGCGTGTGTATAATTGCTGCTAATTTTGCTATATATATATATATATATATATATATATATATATATATATATATATATGTATATATATATATATATATATATATTTAAATTCCCAGATCAATTCTGTGGACAAGACAGATTGGTATAAATAAAATGACAATTGTCTTGTCCACAGAATTGATCTGGGAATTTAACTATATTGTTGACATGGAAAAAAAAAATCTCTTATTATAAAGGTAATTTACATTAACCAGAAAAAAAAGGCTTAGACAGAAGCGTCTATCTTTGTAAATTTGGAATTTTTTTTAATGTAACTATAACAAGAACATTTCGATTTCATTTTTGCCTTGAAAAAGTCGGAAGACGAAACGCGTCGGCGAAATCTAAGATCTTTTTTCCAATTGTCATTTTATTCATATATATATATATATATATATATATATATATATATATATATATATATATATATATATATATATATATATATAAGCTCATACACACGTGCGGATTTTATGTGATCAATAAAGACGACGGAATAAATTTATATATTTTTGTGTTTTGAAAGTTCGAATTTACGTGCCAATAGTTAAAAAAATGCATTTCTAAAATTCAAATGGTCAAAAATAGATTTCGTTTTATTCTAAAACATCGATCAAATCTGATTTTTATTCATGAAAATAATACTAAAACTAGAAATTTATTATAGTTACTTGACAGAGACTCTCAGAATAGTACTGCACGTTTCAAGAAACTTCTTGTCTATTGTTAAATATTTAAGATCATATTTTGTATAGTCTTCAAGCAACATTAAAGTAACGGAGGTGAAAATGAAAACAATTGAACTTTTTTTATTTCCATAACTAGATTATACGTAGTTTCTTTGCATTTTCTTTTTATTTCAACTGATTCTTCATTTTTTTTCTTTTTCCGTTTTCTTTTTTCACAAATGCTAGCAAACATAATATACTTTCGGAAAATACACTGACATTCTAGACCCATGCCGAGCAACCCGTACCAGGAAGTGATTCTATACCTAGCATCTCATGCAACACGGCACATATTTTTATACGCAGACATCTTCTAATCTCCTTTATGATGAGCAAAAAATGACGCCGCAATTAAATATTTACTAAATTGTCATATATTTACATATTTGTCTTTACCGCTGCTTTCAATTCCTTACCTACAAACTTTCACTCTCGAACACTTGAACGTTATTTCAGCAAGAGTAAAGAGATCACTTCTACTTTCAAACATTATTTGCAAACCAGACTTTTCTATTTCATCTACGTAAATATATTTTTTAATCCTTAAGTCATAGTCTGTTTCTCTCAAATTATTTTCACGTAGATTTTATTCTGTATTATCCAATCCGTCGAATATTCCTTTTTCCTACTTGTTTAGAATCATATTTTCCTTTCGTTATTTACACGTACTTAAGATCGGATGAAGATAATGAAGAAACTGTCTGTATAGCGTTTATTAGAAAATATTCAAGATTGTTAAAGGCTACATAGGACTACGAAAGTTAGACCATTTGACGTGTTGTAGTGTTTAACAATCTTGTCTCGCAAGATCAATTACGACTGCAAACGGCCGCTCGATCTTTTCTGGGAGCCATATCTAAGCTAGTCTTTGAAAATCATGAGCGTACGAAGTTTTAAATCATGCATTTTTAAAAGCCTCTCTTATAAATCCAATATAATAAATATACCGTTAATTCATAGAATGATAATAAAAGTTTATACGACAGAGGATTCTTAAGAATATGATTATTTTAAGTTTGAATTAACGATTATTAAAATCCCTTTAATTAACGATTATTATAATATTATTATAATCATTTTAATTCAATTATCTCAGTCTTACTCTGGATTTTTATAAGGGATAATGTGAATAGACAATGCCCAAGAAGACATTTAGAGAACTGGAATTTCTGCAAGAATTCTTGGAACCATTCTTAACAATTGTATGAACAAAAAAAACTAGAAAGAAAATGTAAATGAAAGGACTAAGCCTCTGTCGTAAGAAGACATAAAGTATAGTCCTTAGCAATGTAAGCCCATTTATAACCTATGAATTGGAGACGTCAAATTTAATCAAGTAAGGAAATTATATATATCAGAAATGTGTGAATAGGCAACGGCATATGTGATACTGACATCCGAAGGCACACTGAAATAGCGAATGATGCCGTATAAAAGCTAATCAGAGTATAAAGAAACGGGAATATTTCGTTAGAAACAAAGAAGACATTTTTTCACAGATCAGTGCAATTATGGTCAAATATATTTTACTATGTATCAGCTAATAAAACTAACATTCGTTATTTTTTTTTTACTTGCTTAGAAAAAATAATCTTATTTTCCTTTCAAACGTTTAAAAATAATAATAATAGATCGGCCGGAGAAAAGGTGTTTATATCCGGTTCTTAGAAAATATTAAAGATTATCAACAACATAATGCTCACCTTTAAAAGCCCCCTTATAAACCTAACATGACAAATGTAACAATAATCCATGGAATATAAAATACCTTTATAATAAATCTATGAAATGCCTCTTACTAACGAAATTCATTGCTGAGAATACCACGAAAGGAATATGTGAGTAACGAGGAAGTTGTAATGAAAAGGCAAACAAAAACTACATTTCTGTCTTCGACAAAAAGATATCGTTGAAATTTCTGTGAAACATGCTGAGGAAAGTTGGCTTGTAAAATTTGACCTTCCCGAGACATAGCGAAGGCTAAACTGCCAGGAGAAAACAGCATGTCATCCACGTAACGAGGTTTTCTCGTCCTGGAATTATATACTATTGTCAGATATGGTCTGTTGCCCCGCTGTTCATCTCGAGATTTTCGACAACATTCAAAGATGCATATGCAATTTGATCGGTTCTGACATGGCATCTCGACTTCAGTCACTTTCTCAAGGACCTGATGTTCCTTCCCTCTGTCTTTTCTATAAATATTTTCATGACAACTTCTCTGAGAGGCTATTTTCACTGGTGCCCCGAATACATGAATTTAAGCATACTACGAGTTTAGCACCTCGGTCCCAAACATCTGCTGTCGAAACAGTTAAATATAACCGCATCTTCTACTCCAACAGCTTCATCACTCGCACTTCCCAACAGCAGAACTCCCTTTCTCTTAATTTCTTCCCTGATAATTATAATCTTCAAAAATTTAAAAGTAATATCAATCGATGTCTGATGCATTGACCCCCTGTTCTTGCATTTATCCTTTCCTCAATTACCTCCTATACCTATCGTTTTTTTTACTTACATTCTCTGTAACCCCTTGCGTGCTATCGGCATTCCCACCTTGCTTGGGGTAAAATGGTTATAAAAAATGTATGGCGTAAGAGAAACTAGAAGGAATAAATTGGCAAACGTTACATGCTGCTACCGAGGGAAGAGATTATGTTGAGCCATATTATCCCCTTCTTGAAGGACGTGGCACATAAAACTAGACATAAATCCAGGATCTAATGAATGCTTTCTATTGTAGCATACCCATAATGGCTATGTCCTCAGTCACATAAATACAGTAGTAAATACTGTTTGTTTGTCTGTATTTGGAGATTCATTGTGGAATTCACTTGACTCACTTCTAGCTGTTGACTACTATTTCTATGCACCGCTGGCGAATCTTATATGTGTTGTTCTTGTCCTAAGTATTATCGTTCATTACCAACCTTCGTATGATTATTCTATTCAGTAACCTTCCCTAGGTTACAAAACTTTTCATATAAGTAATATTCGATTATCAAATAGTTCTGCTTATGCAGTGCATTCATATACAGAGTATCAAATTCTCTAACTGAATTTCTATAGCAAGCCGCCTTTATTTCTTGAACATCCTTTCTTTCCAGTAGCCTGTATGGAAAAGCAATCAAAAAGGATTTGTTAAATATTCTAATATTATTGAATCGAAATTCTCGAATATTACATCTCCCGTTTGGGATGCATTATGTATAAAATGGAAGGGGTGGGTATGGTGAAATGCATCCGTGTGTTTTACTCTAGTAAGGTTCTTCAAAGTTATTGCTCTGCCTTCTCGCGCTTTCTACCCAATTCCTGTTTGATAATAAGATGCATGCCGACTCATGTGCATGTAATGTACGTCTCTTTCTAGCATCATTCAATCAGCTCTCTCATTTATTTGCACAGATATGCTTCTACAAGCAATAATGTTGGAATAGACGATTACTTATGTAATTGGCGGAAAATCATTCTTCAGTAAGAAGCGTTAACTGTCCATTATGTAAAGGTGTGTGCATTTTAGAAAACAGACAAAACATATATATATATATATATATATATATATATATATATATATATATACGCATAGACACATTGATATATACATATATATATATATATATATATACATATATATATAGATATATAGATGTTATATATATAACTCGACGTAAACATATATATATATATATATATATATATATATATATATATATATATATATATAGATAGATATATGTGTGTATCTTACAAATATTACAAACAATATATAAGTGCGTGTAATTTTCATACACACACACATATATATATATATATATATATATATAGAGAGAGAGAGAGAGAGAGAGAAAAAGAGAGAGAGAGAGAGAGAGAAAGAGAGAGAGAGAGAAACCCAAAGGTCCATATATATAAATGTTAATGTGTTATTTGTAATGAAGTAAACTTGTATATTCCTATTATCTCTTTAATTTAGCTGAACAGCATACAGTATGCACTCACACACACACACACACACACACACACACACACACACACATATATATATATATATATATATATATATATATATTCAGACTTCTACATTTGTGTAAGATTAAATTTCACTATCAAATCAGTATCTCTCTACCTATCTCTGGGTTTATATATATATATATATATATATATATATATATATATATATAGAGAGAGAGAGAGAGAGAGGGAGGGAGAGAGAGAAGAGACATACAGGCACACATACAGAATAGCGAATACACTCTATCATCCGAAGCACACTTAGACATATGAATCTTCAAAAACCACCTACACATAGGGTTTCCTTCGGTGTAATACAAGTATCACATGTCTCACCCATTGTGACGTCACCCCCGCGGCCACTTTGTCCCCGTGCTATCCTGTGACGACCAATGTCACTTGGTATTGGTCGCGGCGCCAAATGTGACGTGATCCTGTTGTCCCGGCACCAAATGTGACGTTCTAACCCTTGGCTGATTCGGATAGGAATCTGGTTAGATTTGGCATCAGCTTTGTCGTTTCCAGCTCGCCTCCAACGTCTGGTTACCGAAGTAACTGCTTTGATTTCTAGTCTAACCTACCCACGTTGTGATTTGATCTTAGGTAGACGAAATCAATCAGTCGCCGGGCAGTAATGCAATCCGAATTCGAGCAACGGTGACATCGCACAAGTATATGTAAAAGAAAATAAAGTAACAACTCGAAAAGTTCAAATGTGTTAAAAAATAATAACAAATATTTTTATATCTGGTTCCTGAATACAGGACTGCGTCTTTCTCCCAAACCGCTTCTATGGATTCGTGACACTTTGTGTTTGTTAGGCGAGTCTTAATATCTTAAGTTGTTTTTCTATAACTGTTTTTTTGTATCTTCAGGTGATATTCGTAAAACTTGTTTTGATGGTGTGAGTCTAAGTCGTTCTTCAAAAACAAGTTGTTCTTGGTTAGAAGTCGAAGTCGGAATGCGTGGATCTTCAGTCAGCTTCCTGCGAGGCTGGTCTGCGAGCTCACAGCTCAACTCTGTCTGCGTCTCCGTCTCTCTCCCCAACTGCAACTCTCCAACTCTGCGTCTCTCCAACTGTCACTGTCTGCTGTCTTCTCCGTTTATATAGACGCCGACCAAAACCGGGTGTGGGCTTGTCGTGGTTTGGGTTCCTCGTTAAATCTAAATCCACAATAAGGATTTTCTTTGTTTTCGGACAGGAAAATTTATCACTTTCCATTTTTACTTTTTGCTTTAGAGGGGTTCTTAAGGGAATCGTCCTCCCAAATTCTTCCTTTCTCATCTTGGTATCTCACACCAATCCCCTCAGAGGCGTCAACAGGCCTCCCCTCCTTCTCATATGTTTACCTTCGCCCACCGCTCACGCCACCGCTCACGCAACCACTGACGCTCGGCATTATCTTCCTTTTTTTTCTTCTTTTTTTTCCACCAGACCCCTACGACTCGTAGTGTGGTCCTTAATCTCTATCTTAACTAAATGTCATCTGGAATTTATCAACGAGATTTTCGCCAAACGTTAAATGGGTGGTCACAAAACTAGAAATTTATGCAATCTCCAAAACATTTTTGGTGATGCTAGTCTGCAAACGAATACTTAATTACTTTACTTTACTTCTCTATTAAGAGTAAGCGCATTGGACATTAAAAGAAAATCAGAAGCTGATATATATATATATATATATATATATATATATATATATATATATATATATATATCAGCTTCTGATTTTCTGTGGCCTCTCTTCACGTTCTTGAATTCTAAAATGTTTAAAACTATTTAAATATTATTATCACAAGTATGAAGTTATTTTTAATGTCAAATGAAATTTCCTTCAAATTTGTCAAAACTCGAAATATGTACACGATTAAAATTTCAGACAATGTACAATAATATGATTATGTTTATTTCAATTTGCATCTGCCGAGGCCAAACTTACAGATGAATATAACGCTTATATTTCAGAGTTCATTGTCAACATTTTAAGAAAATCTAAGCGAAATAATCGCCCCTCATTTGATGACCAATCCTTACTTTTATTATTAATAACATTGCTGAAATGTTATGTAATATCAGTACTCCTATATATTAGTGAATGTTAGGCAGTCTCCTCTCGGCGAAGAGAAAACTGGATAAGCCAGAAATATGGTTTTACAGGAAGATACTGAAAATGCCTGTATCGGAGCGCGTAAGCAAATACGAAATATTTATGGAAATATAAGTTAAAAGGATCAGAATATTAAAGAAACAGCTGAGAGGGACTGGGACAAAACGGGCCCCCTATCTGACGTGTTTGCGTGAATGAATGGTGGAACAGAGGGTTTAGGAAGCTTGACAAAGAGACAAGTGTTACCAAGGACTATATGTGATAGGAGAACTTGGGGAGCCGAGATCGATCATTTCCTGAAGGGATACGGCACATTAAAGACGAAGATATTATGAAAATACGACCTTTATACAATTAGAGAATTTATTTTAGATTACATATTTATACAATACATTGTGATGGCCAATAGAAAATATTAAAATAGATATATCAGATAGGATACGTTCTCTTGTGAAATATCAGAGCAGGCTCTACAGAAAACACAAAATAAATATATTTCGTTACTACGTTTTCCGAATGTTTTCCAGGCTTAAATTTATCATTTCTCAAGAAATGTTCAACTGAATTCATTTTGTGGGATAATAATAGTTAAATGCATTTGGGGACTTACCTTTTTTGTCATATATTCTGTATCGTATTTAAACCCTTGGTCTATGAATAGGGTTTTTTGTTGTCTGAATCTCCCTTAGGGAAAAATGAAGAAATCTCTCCTGAAAATAGATAGGTATTTTTCGCAAATGATATCGAGCACAAATTTCAAATCCTTTCAATAAACAGTGATTCAAACCATTTCTTATAATATCCCTCGAAATCCGCGTCATTGATTGTTAGTTCAAGTAAATTAAATGAGGAAATATTGGCTCGTCTGAATGAATGTTTGTAGAGAAAACGCGCAGATGTTTGTACATTGCATTGCCGGAAGTTTATCACCCCAAACAATCCCACTGCCCAAGATATAACCAAATGAAAAAAATCAGAATTTTTTTAAATCCATTCTTGTTCGCACTAAGAATATTTCAGTACAGTTAAATACCGCTTTCGCAAACATTTCCTGGGTTGCACCATGTTTAGCATCTATAAATTAATATCACATATAATGAAGATTTCTTACCTTTTCCAATGTATCATCCCAGAGTATATATAAATTAGGCAGTTTTACAGCGGTGTCATAATTTATGATAAGAGAATTTATGACTGGCCTGGAATATAACACAATAGGCCAGAACATAGCCTTTCCTCTTTTTCAAAAATCAACTGAAATTCGTCGATAACGGGGTAGACTTTATCACATACTTGATTTATACAAGAAGAAATTATATATAGGTTAGGAAGGACGTAATAACAAGGGAGTTAACCCGCACATTAGATTGGAACTAATTTATGACCCTTGACCAGAAACTAGATTTCAATATGGTGGTCACATTTTCTTTCATGTTCCCTATCCGAACCACAATTACTCTATCAGAATACACTGGTCATCATTTACATCTTTTCTGAATAAAATGCTAATTCCATGTTCGTTCTTATTTGATACAACTAAGCACACTCACAATGACGCAATAATATATATATATATATATATATATATATAAGTGAGCATTAAAGTCAACAATCAGTTGTGACAGACTTGTCACGGTCCCCGGTGTCGCTGCGCCAAATGTGACGTTTGCCTGGCTGCGTCCGTCGTGCTATACTGTCCTGTGACGTCCAACTGGCTTGGTATTGGTCGCGGCACCAAATGTGACGTTCTAACCTTTTGGGGATTCGGATAGGAATCTAGTTAGATTCGGTTTCAGCATTGTCGTTCCCAGCTCGCCTCCACCGTCTGGTTACCGAAGTAACTGTTTTGATTTCCAGTCTACCCACGTTGTGATTTGTTCTTAGGCAGACGAAATCAATCAGTCGCCGGGCCGTGATGCAAGGTTGAGTTCGATCAAGGGTAACACCGCAAAAGTATATTTAGAATAAAATAAAATAATAACTCGAAAAGTTCAAATGTGTTAAAAAAGGATAAGAATATTTTATATCTGGTTGCTGAATACAGGACTGCGTCTTTCTCCCAAACCCGCTATATGGATTCGTGACACTTTGTGTTTGTTAGGCGAGTGTTAACATCTTAAGTTGTTTTTTCTTTAAGAAACTGGTTCTTGGTGAATCTTCTGGCGATATTTGTAAAGCTTGTTTTGTTGGTATGAGTCTTAGTCGTTCTTCAAAAATAAATTGTTCTTGGCTAGAAGTTGAGGTCGTGATGCCTGAAATTTTTCAAGTCAGCTATCTGCGACGCGGGAGCAACTCCAACTGCGAACTTCACTCAACTGTATCGCAACTGGAACTCGAACTGGTACTGCTTTTCAATCGCTGCGACTGCTTATATGGACGCCGACCAAGACCGCGGTGGGCCTGTCGGGGTTTGAGGTTCCTTGATAATTCTAAACGCACAATCCACTTCTTTGTTTTCGGTCATAAAAAATTATTTTTTTCTATTTTTGGAAGTCTTTCGTCTTCCCACCTTCTTCTGTTCTCATATTGGTATCTCACCATACCCTCAGATGGTGTCAACGGGTTTCCCCTCTCTCTCACAGTGGCATCTCACCCTATCCCTTCGGGGGGGGGGGGGCGCAACAGGCCTCCCCTCCTTCTTCACATGATTACCTCCGCCGAGCGCTCATGCCACCATCCAGCCAATGGGCGCTCAGCAGCGAGGGTGTGGCCAGACTAGCCTCGGTTTAAAATATCTTGCTCAAATAAAAAAAAAAATTATCTTCCTTTTTCTTTTTTTTTCTTTTTCCTTTCTTTCTCTTTATTTCCTTCTGCCCGACAACAAACCTTAGACTCTTATCTTAATGTCAAATGTCACTTGGACTTTATCACCCGGGGCCTTCGCCAAACAAGTGGGTGGTCAATTGGACGTATTTGCATTCTTGGTGCCAATTACTGATCTGATAAAATAATTTCGCTATTATAGCCAGCACTGACAATAAACAGGTGTTTTTCCCAAATGACATTGAGGTGGTTCCACGGACATTTTGGTTTCGGTCAAGCTTGACCTAATTAATTTTTATCTCCCAGCACCCTGCGGGAGGTCGCGCGGACATTTTGTTTTTTTCGGTCAGTGCGTGCCTAATTAATTTTTATCTCTTTAGAATTCTGTCTCGCAGGCCATTTGACCAGCCTGGAATTTTCACCATTGCCATGAGCAGATTGGCTATATCTTATTTTCCGCCCCGTAAAATATATCAGATTAAATCCAGTATCTTACTTCTCGACAATGAAAATAAAATTTTACCACTTTTCTTTGTTTAGAAAAATAACATCGCTTAGTGTCCTGTTCGTGATGACTTCTTATCACCTAAATTTAATTCTCGCCTTTTCTTTTTCTTCTTTCTTTCTAGCAACCCTAAATGGTGTCACAGACTGTTTCATGCTAGACGCAATCATCAGGCCTGATGCCTAATGATTCCGTCTAGCATGAAACAGTCTCTCGCCACTGAGTTTTGACTTCAATGTTCACTTTTATATTCACATACGCCCTATCCCTTATATTGAGCACTTTATTCCATAAACATAACACAACTTAAAACTATACTGCTTCATATATATGTGTATGTGTGTGTGTGAACAAAGATTATATTATACAAGTCAATGTTTTCCTAAAATATAGGAATTGGGCGATGTTGGCAACATTTTTCAGTTATACTTACATGATAAATATAATTGTGCATATGATATTTTTTTATTATGGGCTAAATATAAATATTTTTTGTCAATGTGACGTTTACAGTAACGATTCCGGAGGTGTGTGATTGTAAATCGTCGGTCTTCATCTTATTTTAAATAAAATTAAGTAAAAGCATAGTTATTAATTCTTTTTTTTAGTTCTATATCTGATATAATACAATATATAAAAATTGATTTATATGTACCAAATTGTATATTATTGTATCGACCATCAGGCAGACGCTGTATCATGCAATCTCAATCGTCCACAGACATTTCTTGTGTTTATTCTCTGTTCGATTACATAGTTTGCATGTTAGTTGTCCTAACTTATGGATAACACTTGATTTTGAACAATACTAGTTTCTTTGTAGAAACCTGGATAATTGATTATTCTTGAATGACTTTATATAACCAATTATTAGACTTTTGTAGACAGGGGCCATCACATAACATTCTAGCTAAGAAAATGTTTGGTATAATCAGATCAGAGTTGGCACAGTTGAGAAGGCCATTTTATGTTATTACCAAAGTATGTTTTGAGTTATTCTGGATTAGGCTAAACTATAAAGAGGGAGTTAATTTTTACTCCTACATTGGTTTGACTAGAACAATTTCAACTCTAGCTACAAGAACAAGTGTTAGGATAATACGTTATTGCTATTGTTATTGTTATTTTCCCTTTAGATTAATATTCTTGAATATAGACAGGAACATGTAGACCAGCATAAAAGTTTTAATATACCATGTATACAAATAATTACCCAAGTAAAACGCAATTGTTATATAACCTTTTTAAAACTTGCATAAAAATTGAAGAGAACAATAATATTTGTTGATGATATGAATAAAAATAACTAAACTATTTTAAAAAACTGTCTGTTTGTGGTAATTACGACAAAGGTTATTTCGCCTGTAATTTCACAGCAGGAATACGATCTTTACCTGAGTTTAAAGATTTCCTTTCGTATCTGTTTTGAAAATAACAAGATTTTTGTGACCTGATGCCGGATTTGAGAAATGAATAAAATATATACGAAACAATTTTCCAAAGTAAAATATGCTTTTGCTTACGATATCAGGATGTAATATTCAGCACAACATTTAATCTTTGCTCGGCACGTAAACTTGTATCATTTTAAATGAATTATCTGAAACCTGCAAAGAAACCCTTTCATGATGGAGATAATACATTAAACAAATCTCAATCGCAATTAGGAAAGATTATCCTCAATAAAATATATAAAACATTATTAAAAACGCATAATGAACGGTGTTTAATTATCAATATAAATCGATTGATTTTGATATTTATTTTCGTGTTTTGTTGAGACTGCATCTTGTGTTTATTTTATGAATAAAAGACATTGAGTTAAAAGATATTTTGAAGTGATCAGAGTTTCAACGATATATTTTCCTTAACCTCTTCCATCTAAAGAAGTAGAAGACGATATATAACTAATAAAAATGCATTTTATTTTCTTTCACTACGAGTTTTGAGAGCGACGAAAGTAACATTGAAATATTTTTTTTCTCTGGTGTGTTGATACTAAGATTTAGCAGATATTGTTTGACGTTTGCCCTCTGTTCATTTCTTTGCATCGGTACCGTGTTTATTTCTGCTAATATAAAACTTCAGCTTGCCTCATGTTCATCATATCTTCAAACGCGATTGATTGCTAATTAGCAAGACCAAATATTTTTCTTGTAGGAACAAATTACCCAAGACTTGTCCGCGTATTCAAATACTAATTTCTGCAAACAGCTTCTCGATACGTGATAATATTGAGATCAAATATACAGAAAAGTCTATGGTATTTATATTTTGTGTCCATTTGAATTAATGCTGTTTTTTGATCTGCTTGCATCATAAAATTTATGTTATTCATATGTTGCCCCTCTAACATAATTATCTCTCTCCCTCATACAGGCGCGCGCACGCACACACACACACACACACACACACTATATATATATATATATATATAATGACTGTTTCGCAGCTCATCAGTGCGGCTAGACATGTTATTTTCTTTTGCCTCTAGCTAGGATCGAAACCCGACTGAATTGGTATCAGGCGGATATTCTACCACTAAGCTGTCGGGATGAAGGTGGATTTTTAGCGTATTTATTTTTGGAAACACGCCCATTGACCGACAGTGACTCAATTCGGCTTGCGAAGAGTCTCGCTATATAGCTATAATAGTCACTGTTTACAAACCCATACCTCAGCCCGAGAGTGCTCAACTGGAATTAAATTTAATTCAGGAGCTAATATAATATATATATATATATATATATATATATATGTGTGTGTGTGTGTGTGTGTGTGAGTGTTGTGTGTGTGTGCGTGTGTGTGTGTGTGTGTGCAGCATTTCTGCTTATTTTTTATGTTTTGTGTCGCTTAACTAAGCGTACGAGCATGACTCAAGACAACTTCTTTTTGGCTCAAAGATCACTCTTCTTACCATGCCTCAAAGTGTTACACATTCCATTTACGCAAGCGTTTTAGATGTTATTCGCTGTTTCCTCGTCTTCTTAATAATAATAATGAAAATTAGAAATAAAATAAACATTTAATTTTTTTTTTAAATAAATTAAGTAAAAATGAAAATAATAAAATCTCTCGCAGCATACAACAAAAAAAAATATTTATGCCGGAAATACGGACGTCCCATCAAAAAGACGTTGAATTGAACCTCTTCACCACGAACCTTGGTATGGCAACACATGTCCGACTTCTCTCTACGATATGGCTTATAATACTAAGGAGTAATTTATACTTTTTATCACATGTACCATAAAACAATTGTAACCTAAAAATATACACACCAATACACACAAAAATATAAATAAATTATATAAAATTAATAGAGAATTTAACATATTTTTCCTGTTATTTGTATACATTTTATTTCCTGTAAAGTATGTTTTTAATCTCTGTGAGGCTAATTTCTTCTGTTATGATGTGAATAACTACCCACAGATTCTCCGAGCTATCTTTTTCCATTATGCTTACCAGAATTATCAACTGTCTCTTTCTGACCCAATGCAAAAAAAATGTTCTTTTAGTTTTAGTACTCCTTAAAAAAACTTCATTTGATATTCGCAGAATTCTTCTGTAGATCCACTTTCTTTAATGCTTCATGTCTACTCATCAGCACTGTTGAAATTTTCTAGGAAATCCATTGCTGTCTACGAATAGTCGTATTATATAAATCTGTAGCTCTAATCTTTGTTTCCACCGAAACTTTTACTGTTTCTTAATATTGTATTTACTTTTTGAAAAGGATCTTTCGTTATTACAACGTGCCTTCGGATTCCTGTGTTATATCATTCATCGTCTCTTATAACATTTAACAGAGAATTATATTTCCGTATTTTCTTTATATTGATATCTTCCATTGGTAGCTCGGGATCTTGGATTCTCCTCCTTGCTAATGAAAGTGCATTATAGCTTGTCTTTCCTCCGTGCTTCACAAGTAATAGATCCAGGAAGAATTTTTATTTTACTTATGATAGCTTCGTTACATAGTATAAATAAAGCTGGCAAGAGGGTGCATCTTTGTTTTACACCCCTTTCTTTTTTCTCTGTGCTATCGCAATTAATTGTTGCGTTGTAGCTCAGACCAGATACCAGTTTTGTTGACAGGGTGAAGATTCCTTCACTGAAACGCTTGCGGTTTAAAAATTAACTTTTGGTCAGACCGTTCCCGTGCGAGAACAAAAGAATTTCTAGCACTAAACCAGAATTTATTCTTTGTCGTTTTTTCCGTTTGCCTTTGTGCAGTATGGTCAGTTTTATAGACAACAGTTTTCTTTATCTTGTCATCTTCGTCTCAAAAAGGAATTAATCTTCGTTCCGTCACTTTCTCTCAATCTTTTCCCCTTGCTCTTGTAATGTTGACTCCGATTTCTGAGTGCCATCGGTCGAAAGTATATATTCCGTATCGAGTTGTGCAAAAGTTCCCGCTGTTTTTAAATTTAACGAGGGCTCCGCTTGAATCATGTTGTTACATAATTGTCTACCCGCATGCAGGCGTTTGGTTCCCAGTATATATTATGTAGTAATCTACTACGTTTCTCGAATAAATTAAATTTTCCTAAGAATTCAGATAGCATCATTGTATCGTAACTTATCAAATGTTTTTGCGTTGTCTATAAAACATATGTATATGTCATTCCGTCTTTCATTCGTGTGACAAAGATTGCATTTATCTTTCCAGTGTCTTTAACGAAATGACACTCTTCATGCACTATTTTCAGTGCACTTCTATTACGAGCTTTGATATAACAATATTATTGTCTATCAATGAGTGACAAGATTTTGAAATTACTTAGGAAATTCTTACATTGGCACTACCATCTATCGATGGACTAACATATCGATTGAAGTTCTAAATGACGTGGATTAAAAAAAGATAATCGATGAAATGAAAGAATGGAGTGAAGAATAAGATGCTCATCTTAAACAAATGTGAAGAAGCTTATGATTCCTTCGTGAATTACTAAACAAAAAAGTGTCAATTTATCCTTTAAAATAAAACGAAAAATGGCATTTCACTCTCCAAAACAATCAACGAACTGTCTCACAGACATATACTGACCTTTCTTTCTCTATTTTCTCAATGTGTCTCTTTCTCTTTCTCTCTCTCTCACTCTCTCTCACACTTTAAATGCACTTATCTGTGTGTGCGCGCGCGCGCGAGTGTGTTCACACAGTAGTTTTTTAATTTATGGAGATCTGTTTGAAGACCAATAAACCCTCTTTTGTCTAAGATATTTACTTAACGTTTCTATATAATAATAATGGAATAAAGGTATATAAGTTTTTATATACATTTGAGGAAAGATGTCAGCTGAAGTGGAAAAGAGTTTTCGTGTGACACGTATCGT
>OZ010573.1:92083519-92271019 GCA_963932145.1 Acanthosepion lycidas | reverse complement strand
GTCAGTTCGGATGTTAGACAATTCTTCGAAATGTGAGAAATCAATAAAAATCTCTAATCGAGCTTAGCTTCAATCGAGTTTCTACCTATCAAAAATGCTTAAGGAATCGGTAGTTATTTCTGGCTCAGTTTCTACGACAAAGTATGGAAGATATATTTTCTGAAACTGTATTTGAATGTGTCAATATATTTCTAACCCCAATCCAAGAGCCAATTAGCGAATGTATACCTGCATTTTAATGTGTTTGAGAACAAATGTATTATCTTCTGTAAATTATTTGTATATCCATCGGTGATATACAAATTTTACATACAGATTATATGATAAAATCCCTGACAAATACAAGCAAGCTATCTCAAAGATCTGAACGATAAAAAAATAGGATATATATCGCTGTTATTGTCTACATGTAATGAAGGCAATGTGTTTATTAAGAAATAAAGTTATGACGATTCTTATATAGAGTTTATTGTTCAAAAACAAAAGAATTTGAAGATATCTGTAAGCGTTAACAACTTTTCTTTTACGCCAAACGATCACGACAAATAATATTTCCTTTCTCAAGACGAGGCGATAGATCCAAAGCTTTCTCTAGCGAGAGTGAATTAAGCTGTACCATAAACAGCCGATGGGAAGTGAAAAATAAAAGCATACTACTTATATCTTTCAGTAACATGAAGGAGATAAGAAAGGCAAACGCTCCACTTCCTATGTCCATAGGGAAAATTTTATGGCTTATTCTTTCCGTGCCTGCACGGGGAAAATATGCCCCTGTTGATTTTGACAGACAATCAAAACGGTATATTAAATGTATACATAAGAAAATTTGTTATGTTTAGTTTACGAAACTTTTACGTCCACGAACATATAAATACGCATGCCTTATCTATAGACCAACAGGTTTTATAGGTGAAAAAAATATGTGCTTGTTGGTGTATGTATCTATTTCTAAATTTGCTAGGGAGAGAGAAATGCAATTGTCATATATATATATATATATATATATATATATATATATATATATATATATATATAGCAGGCCACTCGTATTCGAGGACAGTCGTCTACTAGGGAGACTAACAAATCCCTATTGCAGACGCTTGTTCCCTAGTTTATACTGCAACTACGCTGAGCAGAACTGAGTCACAGTTTCTGGGGATGATCATGTTATCTAGCGTGATCAACAATGTGAACTGAACTAGCCCTCGATCACGATGACGTGTAACTTCGTGCTAGAACAGATATTGACGGCTCCCAAGGATTCCGCTTAAACACTTTCACTCACAAGGCGGCTCGGGTCAACACGTGGCATGGTTTCCAGGCACTTTCCAATGGTGCTGCAGGCTAGGACCCCTTCAATACGATAACGTCAGGAAGTCTACTTTTGAACCTGGGTCTCATGGTCAGAATGCGATATGTGTATATATATATATATATATATATATATATATATATATATATATATATATATATATATATATATATATATATATACACATAAACTGCGTCTAGAGATTATATGCAAAAGAGGTATTGTCAAATATTTTATGTAAAATTCATAGATATGTGTTACCCAATGGAAAAATTTGTACTATTATGTATAACGAGTAAGCATGAAATTCTCAATTTTCAATTTCACATTGATGTTTAGTATGTGTTCCGTAATTATAGAAATTTGCAGTGTCAAGAGATTATTTGCAAGAACTAGAATATAGTATTATGGCTCGTAAAAATGTACTAACAATGAATGAAATATATAATGGACTATATAATCATAGAAATTAGCAAAGGAAAGTCTTCGCTTTAAATATCTAAGGATTTGAAAAGGGATCATCGAACAATCAAGAAAATATGTCAAATGGTAATTCAACCAAGGAAAAAAAAGCCTCAGGCTGAATTCAGGAATTTAACAAAGTGAGATCTATCCGAAGAGAATTAATAAGAAACCCAAATGCGTCAAGTGCGTTCATATTTGAGGCCGCTGGAGCTCCTATGGTGTCAAAGGAAACAAGGTGTAAAGCATTAAGGAAGTTTGTGATGTAAAAAATCAAATAAATAAACCCATTTTAACAACAAAAAAAACATGAGAAAAGAAGATTGAAATGGGCAAAAAAAGTACATGAAAACTGATTTCAGTAATGTGCTTTTTACAGACGAATCAAGTATCACTCTTAATAGACCCGTTGGATGGGCTCGAGGATGGGTTTGCAAGCAACATAACTCAAGAAATTTTTTTAAACACCAACAAGGCGGCGGTGGTATCATGATATGGACTGGGATTATTGGTAATGAGCTCGTGAGTCCATTTAAACTGAAAGACGGGGTTAGACTTTTAACATTAAAAACGCAACTCTTTATACCAATTCATAACTTGCAGGTAATTTCTAGACGCAGTTTATGTGTGTCGGCGTGTGCGAGTGTGTGTGAAGTATGAGAAAGTGGCAAAATTTGGCGTGTAACGCGTTTCGTTCACGAGACGCAGTTTATTTTCATGTGACTAAATACTAGCATGAAGGAAAGATGCTCAGAATTTTAAACAAGTAATTTTCTTTTAAGTTTTCGGTAAAAAATTTAGTATATTTCTTTTTGTTTACGCTTCCAATAAATTTTGCTATTAAATATCACACACGGCGATAAAAGAAGACCTGCCAAGAATGGTGGAATATTGCAAGAACCTAGTCGCAAATTCTTGAGGTATATATATATATATATATATATATATATATTTATATATATATATATATATATATATATATATATATATATATATATATATATATATATATATATATATATATATTCGGTTGGGGTACGTGTGTTCGTATATTTTTGTGAAAGAATGATGATATGAGAAGTGGGTAGAAAATAGAGTTCCATATATGAGACCTGTGTTTGAATCATAGCGAGTAGTCCGAAGTGCATGGGAAGTGCATGAAATTCCTACCACATCGTAACCTAAGGCATGTACATGAAATAATGTGTAGGAAAATATTCGTAAACCACCGATGGCTGCCATAATTAAAATTCATATATTTTAATCGATACCTTAGATCTGTGTATTTTGAATAAACATAATTGCACCTGAGTTAGCATCTGCAGAAGGGATTAAATAATCATTTTCTCAGAGGAGGAGATACCTAACAAATACACATAAGCACACACACACTTTTGTATTTGCCACTCTCCGAATATTTTTTTCTATCTCGCAAGGCATCATTTGGAGTATGCAGATAGCAGTGCATCTTGAAACAATTCATGTGCCGAAAAAATGTTGCATCTACGGCTTGGTGATATATGACCGCGATTCACTAGCCGACACATCTAAGACCCAGAGAGGACATCAAATAATAATAAAGTACAAATCTCTCTCTCTCGCTATATATATATATATATATATATATATCACTCTCTTTACATTTGTCAGGCGCTCTGTTCTAATCTATCAATCTACCGTATGTGTATGCATGTATGTATGTATGTGTGTATATATATATATATATATATATATATATATATATATATATATATATATATTGATAGATAGATAGATAGATATATGCGTGTGTGTGTTCTAAACTATCTCTCTCTCTCTCTCTCTCTCTCTCTATATATATATATATATATATATATATATATATATATATATAGATGTGTGTTTGTGTGTATCATTGTGGCACTCATGACATATTTATCAGAGTTCGTTCTGAACTATATATCTCTCTGTATGTATCTGGCCGTTCTATCTCGTTCTGTTCGTAGCTATATATATATATATATATATATATATATATATGAAACTATAGACAAATATTCCTTTTCTTGCTCTCACTCTATATATCTCTATCTCTTCTTCTCTTTCAATACACACACACACACACACATATATATATATATATAAATATATATATACATATATATATATATATATATATATATATATATATATATATATAGATATGTTTGTCTCTGTGTGTGTGTGTGTGTTCATGTGGAGGTATTTACATACACCATAGGAAAAGTAAATGCAGAAAACTAAAAGTTTCAGTGTTTCATTAAATTCATAAAATCTTAATGATTTTATGCTGTGCGTAAACAAACACAGATATATTAATATTGCCATAGATATTCATAAAAGAAATATGAATTAAGTTCGATCAAACATAAATTTAAAACTTTTTTTAGTTTACTTCATACGCATGCTCACCAAAATATTGATATGTCAATAGAATGTTTGACATTAACTCTCTCTTCTCCACTTTATGGCTGTGCATGTTTATGTGTATATATATATATATATATATATATATATATATATGACGTCCCCCCCCGGTGTCGCTGCGCCAAATGTGACGTTTGCCTAGCCGCGTCCGTCGTGCTATCCTGTCCTGTGACGACCAACTGGCTTGGTATTGGTCGCGGCACCAAATGTGACGTTCTAACCTTTTGGTGATTCGGATGGGAATCTGGTTAGATTCGGTATCAGCCGTGTCGTCTCCAGCTCGCCTCCAACGTCTGGTTACCGAAGTAACTGTTTTGATTTCCAGTCTAACTTACCCACGTTGTGAACTGATCTTATGCAGACGAAATCAATCAGTCGCCGGGTCGTAATGCAAGCCGAGTTCGATCTAGGGGAACGCCGCACAAGTATATGTAAAACAAAATAAAATAATAACTCGAAAAGTTCAAATGTGTTAAAAAAAAGGATTATAATATTTTATATCTGGTTGCTGAATACAGGACTGCGTCTCCTTCCCAACCCGCTATATGGATTCGTGACACTTTGTGTTTATTAGGCGAGTCTTAACATCTTAAGTTGTTTGTTCTTTAAGAAACTGGTTCTTGGTGTATCTTCAGGCGATATTCGTAAAACTTGTTTTGGTGGTATGAGTCTAAGTCATTCTTCAAAAATAAATTGTTCTTGGTTAGAAGTTGAGGTCGTGATTTGCGTGAATCTTTCGGTCAACTCTTTGCGAGACGGGCCCAACTCAATTCAACTCAGCTGCGAACTTCACTGCGAACTTAACTGGAACTCGAACTCGAACTCGAACTGGTTTTCACTCGCTGCGACTCTCCTTATATGGACGCCAACCAAAACCGGGGTGGGCTTGTCGGGGTTTGAGGTTCCTTGATAATTCTAAACCCACAATCCACTTCTTTGTTTTCGGTCAGGAAAATTTTATTATTTTCCATTTTTGGAAGTCTTTCGTCTTCCCACCTTCTTCTGTTCTCATATTGGTATCTCACCATGCCCTCAGAGGATGTCAACGTGTTCCCCTCTCTCTCACAGTGGCATCTCACCCTATCCCTTCAGGGGGCGCAACTGGCCTCCCCTCCTTCTTCACATGATTACCTCCGCCTAACACTCATGCCACCATCCAGCCAATGGACGCTCAACGGCGTGGGTGCGGCCAGACTAGCCTCGGTTTAAAAAATCTTGCTCAAAGAAAAAAAAAATATCTTCCTTTTTTTTCTTTTTCCTCTCTTCCCTTTCTTCTGCCCGACAACAAACCTTAGACTCTTATCTTAACCGAATCACCTGGACTTTATCAATCGAGACTTTTCGCCAGCATCAAGTGGGTGGTCATCTGATGAGATCATATTCTGGCGTTAATTAATCCTGATAAAATAATTTTCTTATCATAGCCAGCTCCTGGCACAAAACAGATGGCTTTTTCAAAGATATTCGATGATAGCCAATGGCTCAGTCTTTTTGTTTTTCTAATTCTGCGGTTGATCCAATCGGACATTTTTCTGCGACCCAATTATTTTTTATCTATTTAGAATTCTGCCCTGTAGGTCACCTGAACGACCTGAAATTTTCCCCATTCGGTGCTCCGTCATGAATCAAATCAAATCCGACACATCCGCGGCCTTACCTCCCTCGCTAATGAGAATAAAGCCTTTAGCATTTTTCTTTGTTAAAAAAGAATAACATCGCCTAGTGTCTTTTTCGTGGTGGCTTCTTATCACCTAAATTTAATTCTCGCTTTTTTTTTCTTCTTTCATTCTAGCGACGTAAATATTGTCACACATACACACACACACACACACACATATATATATATATATATATATATATATATATATATATATATATATATATATATATATATATATATGTGTGTGTGTGTGTGCATGTATTTATGTATGTATGTATAGTGTGTGTGTATGTATGTATGTATAGCGTGTGTGTATGTATGTATGTATGTATAGTGTGTGATGAGTAAATTGCGCCAGTTGAGCAATGCCTGTGACAAGTGCACCATGATGCAATTCACTCCTCCAGAAAATAAATTTGTAAACATCATATTGTACTATATTTCACACTGATTATCAATCTAATGACAGTGCAGAGGATTCAGAAAGAGTTGAATGATAAATCCAGTCAACACCATGGTGTTTGGAGGGATCACTAGTCGTGGCGACGTTATGCCTCTATTCATCTCACACCGCCTCATAATCAACACGGACGCCTCTATCAAGTTCCTTCAAGAGATATTGATTCCCTGTGTCAAGCTGCTAGAAAACCCTATGTGTGATATCAGGACTCTGCACCTAGCCACACAAACAGAAGAACAGAGTTATGATTGTCAGACTATATTTGCGACCATATCACCGCTTACATCTGGCCACCTAACTCCCCAGAATGTAATCCCCTTGATTATTATGTGTGGAGTGCTGTTGAGAGAGAGATACACAAATCTCCTTGTAGCTGAAGGCAATGATTATTGCAGCATTCCCCTAATTAAACAAGGATAGCGTCTAGAAGACATGCAGTAGATTCCGAAGTCACCTGAAGGCCGTGGTCGAAGCCATTGGAGAACTTTATTGAATAAATTTACGCTTTCGTATTTCAAGATATTTTTGTGTCATTTTGATAAATAAATTAAAATGAGATGTCAGTGTTATTTTCATTTTTGTGTAATTTAGACGATAATATATCCATCGCACACTATATGTGTGTGTCTCTGTGTGTGCGCGCGTGTGTGTATGTGTATTTATGCAACAGGAAAGAAAAGATCAATGATCCAAAGTTTTTTAGTATTTATGTTTTTATTTAAAAAAAAAAGACAGTGCTCGATACAGAATTAGGGCTTAAAATTATATATCTATATCTCTCTCTCTCTCTCTCTCTATATATATATATATATATATATATATATATATATATAGAGAGAGAGAGAGAGAGAGAGAGAGAGAGATAACTAGACTCGTTTCGAAAAACCCTCGAATTTTTGATTTGCCAATAATCCAATCAACCTCGAGGGAAAAAAGGTTTTAAAAAAAGAAAGAGCTACAAACATGAAAGTCTGTCGAAAAAAATTGCACAGATGCAGGTTTGAAGCCCAAAGAAAAAACCCCGATACAAGTAAACAACTAACTAACAAAAGAGCTCAATACAACCGTAGAGCAGACCTAGATACACCTAGTCAGCCAGACAAACCTACCTAGGTTTCACCTAAACGGATCGTCAGGGAAAGTTGGCCAACGAGGCAAAGAGAAACGCATATTTATAGGCGATAGCTAAAATTATACCACGTGACCAAAGAACCACAAACACAAACACCTGAGTTGAAATATTTATTCAACAAAAATGGGGGAGGGAGGGAATAAAAAAATTTAAAAAAAACGAACATTCAGGTGTAATGACAAATAAACGGGAAAACGTCTAATTTAGTAGCCAAGATTTGTTATGCCAACATACGTTAAGGATATATATATATATATATATATATATATATATATATATATATATATAGATAGATAGATAGATAGATAGATCCTTTCTTTCCTTGGAAACTAATTTCAATACTTTTTTGAATTAATGTCACATAGAAAACTTTACGTAAATTAAGCGATGAAGGGACTGATTAATCATAAAAACTAAAGCCTGTGTAACTATACCTACATTTCCAGGTATATATAAATATATATATAATGGACTCTCCCGTCGGTTTCGATGTTTGAGGTTCTGCCAGCTTATTGATTCAGTTATGAAAGATTATGCGATAATCTAAGTGTCATTAATTTATATATATATATATATATATATATATATATATATATATATATATATATATATATATATATATATATCTTCCTAATTTAAGCTTTACTTCAATTATCTGAATTGGATAAATGTACAAGAAAACAAATTATTTGCGTATATAGATCATAGATATAGAACAGAAAATACTTAACACGCCAGAATCAATCGGATGTATTTCTGATTGGACAAGCATAATTTGTGGTTTCTGAATTAGAGATAATTTTCAAATCGGATAATAACTGAAAATGTATCTCAAATTTCAATAAGTTTTCAAATGTTCGTCGTTATTTCAATATGCGGTTAATAAAATATTTCAAAAGAACTGTAATAATTTCCTCAATTGATTCGATGAATTTGTTAAACTTTCATCATTATAGCAATGACATTTTGATTAGTTCTTATGAATAGAAAACATAATGTTAAAGCAAATAGCCATGTCTTGATTCCTGTAACGGAAACTTTGCTTATTCTTCGGCATTTACTCATTTCATTTCGGGTATTATATTTCCTCTTCATTTGGAACAGAATGAGAGGATAATGACGAAAAAAATGTTTTTTTTGCCTCAGAGAAACATTAAAATATTTTTATGTTTCATCCAATAGAGACCACTCAAGTTAGATGGTTAATGAATGGAGAAGTTCTAGCGGCATGTAAGAATGTTGCTTATCATGAGCAAATGTAGTTGTGATAGATAACGATTGACTGACTATTTCAAGAGATTAAATTTTCAGTGATGAAGGAAACATCCAGTTGGAAGTTCACTCCACAATGCAACGGTTGTTGGGAAGAAGATGCTTGACAGAGAATAAAGATGTGTCGACGCATTTTAAGTAGCATGTCATGTCCTAGCCGTGAAGTCCGGCCTGCTGGTGTTAAGAAATGTAGTTCACCCGAATATCTGCCAGGAATATAGCTGTAGATTAGAGAGTTAGTAACAACGTTTAATCGTCGGGGTAAGACCTCGAGTGATAGGATACTGTTCATCACCCACAATGCAGTATAATCGCTTATAATTGCTCTTCTGTAGATGGAGTATGTTAAGATATTTCGGGTTCTTTCAGGTGTACAGAGAGACTCACATTTATCCACGATGGGTTTTATATAAGAATTCCACCTCAGGTATGTTGTGAGATTTTTTCTGAATAAACGTTCCAGGAAAGGAGATTCCTTTAGAGTGCATTCGTTACTCATGTTTGCAGAAACTTCAGTGTCTGACCTGAGCTGATAATTATTCAAAGAAGTAACCTTTATTATTCTTATATTCACTGAGATCATCTCTTTTATCAATTGAGGTTTCTATATTTTTTCTCCGGTGTAATTATAAGTTTTCTTTATTACGGGTTTACAGAAATTCCGACGAGTTAATTGTATCTGTTCTTTTGCTCATCTACTGTTTCTCACATTTCACATCGTCATAATCCCTTTTGCACATTTACACATCTACTATATATCCGTGCATTGGATGCTGTTGTCATATTTGGGCTAGTGATTCTGGTCTACAGCTCGATATTCTTGATAAAATCCAAACAAGGATTTCTAACGTAATCGATACTGACCAGGCATCGCGATTTCTCGAGTCTATTTCTCACTGACGTAACTTGACTTCCCTTTGATTTTCCTAGAAGTAATCTCATGGTAATTTCTCTGACGATGTCCAGAATATAAGAATTTTAATGAGCTTCTAGATTAGTATCTAGGCCCCACCATTTTACTATTGACATAGCTAAATGCAACTACAACAGTTTCATTTCTCGCACTGCCATCTGTTTAACTGTCTTCTATTTCGTTGCTTCCCTTATAACTACAATCCTCAAAAATTTTAATGCAACGTCCATCGCCACTTGTTATCTTCTTGAACTCCATTCATCTTTCGTTCTTTCCTCAGTCCTTCGCATGTTTTCAGTCTTCTCCTTCACTTGTACTTTTAGCATTACCACCTTGCTTGGAGCGAAATTACTAAAAATAATATTATATCGTAATTTTACTTTCTCCGAGAACGAAATTCCGCACCATATGCTGCTTGATACATTCCGTCGCACTTTGTTAATGATTGTCTTTTGCGTTCGTGCGTGAGTGAAACATCTGGAAATTTCTTCTATATTCATCTCTATACAATGGCAAAACAAATCTATTTTCCAAAGGAAACTTAAATTTGTTTTCTTAAACTTATGGAATAGGAATATGAAGTGTCAGGTCTAATCCAAATTTATGTCATTTTTTTATGATATTGGGTTGTGGTGGAAAACTTCCGTTACCATATTGTGCCAAATTTGGAACTATTTTATCCTATTTGTGTTTCTTTTCCATTAAACCGAATAGTAAAAGGGAATTATAGATAGATAGATAGATAGATAGATAGATAGATAGATAGATAGATAGATAGATAGATAGATAGTCATAAATAAACAATGTATGCACAGACATCAACAATGACGAGTTATTATCATTTACACTCGTTATGCTTATATGTTGGGTCTATATCCCTAAGGGATTTTAAGAAATAAAGAATGATGAAACCAGTTTGTTTTTAATCGTTTTAGTTATTTGAAATATTTTCAATTATGATAAATTACAATGTCCACATTTTTTTATAGCAATCATTTTTCTAATCTCTATATTGATCAATTTTCATCTTAAAGCAAGTTTAAGCAGTATTATATATATATATATATATATATATATATATATATATATATATATATATATATATATATATATATAACAACTAAAAAGTTGCAAATTAAAAAAATAATAATTTTTTATGAAAGTAATTATTTATATTTGATATTTCAGATCGACATCGAGCTTTCTTCAGAAATAACTGTTTAGAGTCCGTCGCGAGAGGCAGACGTCACGTGATATGGAACGCCACTGTGTTCGAATATTTTTAGCGTAAATCTAACTATATATATATATATATATATATATATATATATATATATATATATATATATAGATAGATAGATAGATAGAGAGAGAGAGAGAGAGAGAGAGAGAGAGACAGGGACAGAGACAGAGAAAATTCGCTTGAGGATGAAATGGAACTAATGCCTTTAATTTAATTACAAAATTAAATTCGGGGCTTTTAGCTTCCATTTTTGAAACATGGTTAGAACTGTGTAGCGAAAAAAACATATTTTAAGTCAATTAATTTAAAATACATATATATATATATATATATATATATATATATATATATATATATACGTATATACAGTTGTGGTCAGAATGATTCACACCGTCTTCTATAATTACAAATAAAGCTGTAATACCTCAATTATATATTGAAAGTTCATGTGCATTTTGCTTTTACAAATGATGAAATTATGGATTTGAAAGTATGTGCAGTGATGTCCGTAACGAAATGTTTAATTTAATGTCAAACAATAATACAAAAAAAAATCTCAAAAAATCATTTAACATAGGACAAATGTATTGTCCCTCTTGACCCAATAATCAAATGTGTAACCTTTATTCTTGATTATTGCCGTTAATCGTTTTTGGTAGTTCTTTACAAGATCACTACAGATATTTTTCTCCATTCTCTGTTGGAATTAGCTTCTAGTCACTCGAAATTTGAACGACGTCTTTCTCGTACTTTATTCCTATAATATGCTCATATAATTTCAATGACTTAGTGCGGGGTACGCCAATAATTTAATCTTTTCCATCTAAGTATTTTGCAATGATTAGTGTTGTGTGTTTCGTGTCATTTTTCATGTTAGAATGTCCAGCGACGCCCCAAAGACAGATTTCCTGCTCTTTGTCACATTTGATTTTTAACAATAGCTAAATAGTGTCCTTTATCCATTTTGTGCTTGAATTCTCAATAGTTCTGGTCCAGAAGCAGCAAAACATGCCCAGAGCAGAATGCTCCCACCACCGTGATTAATTGTGGGGAAGGATATTTTTTGATTTGTGAGCTTCTTTCTCTTTCCACAATATATAACGGGAATTCAGTTCTTTTTTTTTAATCTGATCCATACAACAGAGTTACAATATTTACTCGAATCTTTTTTATAGCTTCTAGCATAAGCTAAGCTGTATTTTAGGTGTTTAGCCTTAAGCAAGCCTTAAGCAAAAGTATTTTCCTTGGGTGACAAGAAAGGTCATGCTCGAAGAAAGCATATAGTGACTGTCTTCGTCGATACATTCAATCAGGATTGACAATGACCTTTGTTGTTAAGTGAGGATTCTTCATGATATAACAATTTTCTTTTCGATTATCTCAGAAATTAGACGTATTTTTTCAGTCCTTAATTTATTTCCAATACAATGAGTCGCATTGTACTTCTTGATAATGCTAGTAATTTTAAATCTAGGAACATTTAAACGCTGGGAAAGTGTTGTATATCTATCACTTTGTTTGTAAATATCTTCATTCGGAGCTTCTTGTCAAGAAGCTTCTTTCGCCATGGTTGCAGAACGAATGACTACTGTACATGGCACTCACTATTGTCTTCTTCATTATCTCTTAGAATATTATAGGATCAGTAATAGCATTTCATTTTCAATTTTATGTGTGTGTGAATGTGTGTGTGTGTTAAACGTCAAATTAAGAAAAAGAACATTACAGTTACCATAGAACAATATTCTTTCATAATTTCCATGACGATGGCAAATAAGTTTCGATTGCACGTATTGAAAATAACGTATGCCTATGAATATAATGCATTGAAACGTCTAAAACCTTCACGAATTATTCAAGACTAAATAAGGAATACGCTACATATGGTAAATTCAGTAATACATGAAAATATTCGTTTTTCTTAAAAGATACGTAAATATTCAGTGGTGAGGAATAGTTTCTGTCCCGAACTATATATATATATATATATATATATAATAACGGTCAAATTATTTAGGCTAACCTTTGATTTATGAGTTAGGATGTTTCATATCTTTTTCTTTTAATTAAATCTATGTTTCGTTACTCATATTTTCAATCATTATTGCGTGATATACATTTTTTTTTAGAAAAGGTGTTACTTAAGAGTTAAATTCCAGCGAACCTAACATTGCCACCAAGGTAGAATAGGCCAAAGAACTCACATTTTAAAGAGACTAAGAAGTTAAGTACATTATTATTATTATTATTATTATTATTATTATTATTATTATTATTATTATTATTATTATTATTACATATGCTAAAGCCTTTCAAAAATAAGATTTTTTCTGGCCGGAATTGAGCTAATAATTTTGAAAAATGCACGGGACGTTCAATTTTTATCCGATGTTTGGAAGTTCAAAGTTTGGCATCCAGTTATAACTTGGGATAGCCCTCAACACGTCGGCTAAGACAAGTTTTCTTTTTGTCTTTACTGATATATATATATATATATATATATATATATATATATATATACAAAAGTCGATAGCACGACACGGTGTGTAATGTAGTTCTTGTAATCTTCAGGTTCAAATATGTTCTGACCATTGTGCAATTCGCATTCTCGTGGTGGTTATTGAAAATTGTGCGTTAAATCTTCTAATAATTAAAAAAAAAAGTTTTAACACAAAACTTTAATCACCACCACGAGAACCCGAACAGCATAACGGTCAGAACATATTTGCACCTAAAGCTTTAAAAAAAAAAAACTGCATGAAACTCTGATTCGTGCTATCGTCAGTGGATATTATATTCACTAATATATACGTTTAGCTCTGTTTCATAACATTGTGCACTGTATTTATAATAACTGAGGGAGAAATATATTTATACATACGTGAAAGTATATGTTTGTATTTTTTTATCCTACCCATTCCTATATGTGTATGTGTGTAATTGACATTAGGCACACACACACATATATTCATATATGTGTGTATGCGAGTGTACGTAAACAGAAAAAAATAGAAGAGAAGGAAGCGTAAGACAAACCTTCTTCATGTGTCATATCACTTCAAGACTTAAGCTATCATGGCTTTCTCCAATTACCATGTCCTTTGGAGCTCTTAATAAATGTTGTCCAATTTCTGACTTCCGAAGACCACTTTCTTCATTATGTGCCATAGAAATTCTCACCACCTTCTCCCTTACGTTAAGTAAAAATTCCTTTTTTGTTTCCATTATATTTAAAACTTCCTCATTCTTCATACATTCGGTCCATGGTATCTTTGGCATCCTTTTGTAGAACTACATTTCTGTTGCTTTACGTCTATTCGTCATCTCTGAGGAGATTGTCCAGCATTGACTGCCATATAGGATGACAGATATCACATAACAGTTCAGTAATCTTCATTGTTTCTAATGAAAATTTTCTGTTTCTTAATACTCTGCTTAGCTTTTGGAAATGCATCTTTGTCCAAACCAATGTGCTTTCGGATTTCCGTGTCAGACGGCCTGTCCCCTGTTAAAACACTTCACAGATATTTAAAATTCTGTACTTGTTTGATTTTGGTATATCCGAGTTTTAATTTGCATTTTGGGATATCCCTTTTGCTAACAACCATGCATTTTTTTTTTTTTTTTTTGCAGTTGAGGTTTATTTCTTTCTTCCCGCTTTCCTTTACTAACTTCTATTGGCGTTTTTTGTGTTTTTCTTTCCGTGCCTGTTATCATCAATGTGACATCTGCATTGATACACCAAGTGTAAAGATCGAAAAGACGTATATTAAGACAAGTAACTAATTATGCGTGTGAGTACCAAAATACAAAATAAGAAACCCAACATATATTGATATATGACTACTAAACTTTCAACCTGCCTCGTCGTTTTGCGCTGTAGGAAAATTTATTTTCTTTTTCATGTAGAATAATATTACGTTGTCACCTGAAATGACGCATTTTTTGGTTGGTTGTTGATCCGATCGGCTAAAGTAACCTCCTTAGTATATAAAAGAAATCTTGACTTATTTCTCTGTCTTTCTAGATAATATTATTTAATATTGTTACAATGAATCAATGTCGAGTAATCTTAATGCATGAGTACAAAATGAGAAAAAGAACAATTTTTGCATCGGATCATGAAATGAGAAATGGATATTCTTTGACAACAATAAGAGAGTAGGCCAGTGGTTACATGCAAGTGAGTCACCTAAACAATACCCCAAAACTCTACCTTACCCTAAAATGTTAATGGGTACTGTATGGTGATCTTTCAAAGGGTTATTCATTATTCTTCCCTTAAAGAGAAAAAATAATGGCAACCTCGTATTGTGGAGAAAGTAACTGTATGCACGAACAGTTGAAAAAGAAACATCGCAGACTTGTGAATAGGAATGGTCTAATTCTGCTACACGGTCGCACGCTTTTCAATCAACATTCCAAAAGCTGCATAGAGTAAGTTATGAACTTTTGCCTTATCCTCCATATTCATCTGATATCTCTCTTAATGTTTATCACTTATTTAAGCATTTTGAGCTTTTCATACGCAATAAAGCATTCTCCAATACGGAAGATGTAATCGACGCATTTGTCCTATTTATCATATAAAACTATGGGATTCTTTAAAATATGGGATGAAGAATTTAGAGGTACATTGAAGAACAGTCATTTATCAACATGGTTTCTATTTCAACTAAATAAATTAGTGATTAAACATTTCAGAAGCGCATTATTCATTTTCTATAAAGTGCATCATGTTTGACAACCTAATAAGAAGAAGAAGAATAACAACAACAACAATAATAATAATAATGGTCGATTCATTCGAACTAAGAAAAAGCGATAAGCAACGCATGAAAGAAACGATGAAAACAATAAAGATGCTGTAAATCTCTTTTCTCTCGACTCAACGATTGTTTGCTTTTGTTTGAATTTGGTATATATTTTTAGGCATTGAATTCACCCATCAAACATTTGATGTTTACTCAGTGGCATTTTATGGACATTCTGTTGTCGGCATAACAAGCTTCCTTATGTAAAGCGTGTCTAGTTTATAAGCATTGTACCGTACATATGACCTTTATGACCGAAAGTTCATAGAACATTTTACACTTCTCCCTACGATATCTATCTCTCCACACAGACACACACACACACACACACATATATATATATATATATATATATATATATGTGTGTGTATATATATATATAAGATTTTTTTTTTATTTTCATAAACTTGAGTGATAATAGACTTGATAGATAAATATGAGATAGCGTTTGATACTTAGCTTTACACACTGATGATAAAAGAAAAATTTCTTTTAGAAAAATATGTTTTTCAACTCTTTTTACTCCTCAGTACAATCAACTCAGTTGTGAATATTAGATATATGATAAAATTTATTTAAAAACTACAGTAAGCAGATTTGTTTAATAAGTGTTAATCTTTTAAAAAATCAGACGATTCAATTGTGACCAAATTATGTGCTATAAAAATATCAGTTGTATATATGCACACGGCCAAGCACACACGCCCAAGCACACGCACACACACTCACACACAAACATTCACACACACAACGCCCCCCACACACACCTAATAAATAAAATGGACCTTTAGTTCCAAATACGAAGTATGCACTCAATCATTTATAAATTTACCATTCGTCCTGGCATTGAATATTTCTTCAATATTTTGTATGTTGCTCTTTTTACATATCTCGAGATTCGTGACAAAATCAAAAGTAGAGTCTGTAATTTAAACGATACTGAGCTGGCATCTCGACCAATCACTTACCGACCATCGTGAAGTAACTTTCCTCTCTCTTTTTTACCAATATTTTCAATGGCAATTGTTCTCATAATTTTTTTCTCCTTGGTGTCTCGAATGTTTGAATTTAAGCGTACTACTAGATTGGCAACTAGGTGTCACCGTTTTACTGTTGAACTCTCGAGATGCAACCGAATGTTATAGTCTAATTCTCGCACTACTGATATGTAGAATTATTTCCAGGTTTTTTTGTTTCTTGACACTCACAATCTTCAATTACAATGTCAATCGCCATCTTCCGTCTTCGTTAACACTGTTCTTTTCTTGACCTTTCTCATGTTTTTTGTCATCCTCTTTCCCTCCTAATAACCTATTGCGGCTTAACGATGTTACTGCCTTACTTGGGGGGGGGATATTAACTGGTAATAAAAAAGTATTTTTTTTTTTTATAATAGTCGTCCGTAAATGAATCAAGTCATTTTTTCTTCATGACAACAAGAAAAAAACTCGCATTAAGAGAGTGACAATATTAGATATGGGAAATGTTTATGGCTACGAATAAGTAGATTTAAAAATAAATAGATATCTGAAGAAAATGGCAAAACAGGCTCAAGACAATTGTCCAGAGAGTATAAAAGGGGAGATAACCAATTTCTCACAAAGACAAACTTATATGACGTTTGAAGAAGTTCATAAAAACTGATCTCTCGTTTCTGTTAATTTAATTGATGAATTAAGCACTATTTTTCCTTCAGGGTGACAATGGCTCTCCATATTATTCTATTCTAAGGAGTTTGTGTGTTATTACTTCCCCCTCAATCTTTGTTCTGCTATTTATTTACATAAGCTTGTTAAGTAGGCTCTTCGAGGATTCCTTCTCTCCCAATTGCTCTTAATAGGCCCTGTTAATATCCCATTCTGCGACCTTTCTTCATTGTGTACCACAGTAATTTCAACTGTAACTTTCTAATCCTTTCCGCTCCCGTATTAGAACATCAATGGCAGATATGATTCGGTGTTGCTGCTATATATCTAGAGATATTTGATAAAATCCAAAGAAGAATCAGGAATATTATTGCTCCTAATCTGGCGTCTCCGCTCAAGTTTTTTTTTTCCCCAACGCCGTAATGTTGCTTCTATGTGCCCTTTTTATAAGTACTTTCATGGTAATTGTCCGGATGAGCTCTTCGCTGTGGTACCTAGATTTATGAATTTAAGCGCAATACTAGACTCTCAACGAGGTTACATCAATTCTCTTGAGTTGGATAGATATAACCATAAGTTCTGTGCTAATAGTTTCTTTACTCGTATTTCTCGCTAGTGGAACTTTCTTCTGGCTCCATGTTTTCCAATCAACTTTTATCTTAAAAAAATTAAATGCGATGTCAGTCGCTATCTTCTGTCCTCCTGATTACTATTTTTTTCTTCTCGCTCCTTAGTAATGTTTCTAATACTTTCATATAAAATGACCCCTTATATTTTAGTCCCTTTACTGTCCTTCTTGGGGAAACGCGATTTTTAAACAAATCCTTAAAACTTACTCGCTCAGTTCATAATATTCCGAATATCTTTCTGTAGAAAGACATCTTGATTTCCTTAAGACTGATCTTCATCGAGTATTCACTGACATATAGTTGAAATGATAATACATATCATTGCAGCATTTCTCTTTGTTACTAACCAAATTTTCATGTTTCTTCATACTGTGTTTTTTTATTTTTGATGGCATCTTTCTTTATTCCAACGAAGTTTATTGATTTCTTTCACTTTTTCTGTCGGCAGATAAAACATTTAGTATATAGTCATTTTGTGTGCTTTGCTATGACATTTCCAATTCTCAGAATACATCATAATTTGCCCCTTTTCCTAGTCAACATAAATTAATTGTCTTTTATTACTATATATTGTTAGACCTTTTTTCTCACTTTCCTTCACGGATAAATGTTACGTTGATTCTTTTGTCATGGCCGTCAGACTTACTAAGCTACCGGACCGGATAAAACGCAAAAATACTGTTTCCGTCCTTGAATTTTATCAACTGAGTTCTTTGAAAATAATATTAATAAAAGATGACAGTTAATATCATAAACAATATAGTTAAATGTTAAAATAAAATGTGTCTCCGTTTGTTGTTCTTTTTCCAGGGATTTCCAATAATCGCTACTAACAAACAATGTTTTGTTCTCGTAAGTTTTCATAAGCATGTGAGTTCATATATAAGAGCGAAAGAGAGAACGAAAGAACGAAAACAAACCTCGAAAGAAACTAACTCCCTAAACAATATATACCTTTACTCTTTCTCAGGTGCTCAAATCACGGCATGGTCGAACTTGCCCTATTCGCTGGCATTACTCCGGCCATTGTATAAGATACATACCGAGGGGATATCCGCGAACAATCGAAAGCGTAAGACCGATATGGTCGAGATCAGACCCACGGATATCGGTGAATCAGATTGTCGGTTGGGTCCGAATCAGAGCCAGGGTGGTGCCGTCACAGTACGGTTGTTACTACTACCCTTTTGATCCGGTCGTCCTACGGGTATGCGTAGGACGTCCAGCTGTGTCGCTAAACAACAATGCTGGCACAAGTAGGGTGGTCTATTTGTACAGACTTAAGGTAAGGCTTGAATGTAATTTTATTTGCTACAAGCAAAAGCAAATTCTGGATGCCTTCCAATTCTGGGCTTACCCTCTATGGATGCGGTTCTAAACCGTCTTCATTCTTTTGTTATACCCTTTTCTTTTACCCTTTTTTCTTATACTTCTTCAGTCAATATAAGCATAAAACATTAGAGGTACCTCCTTCATTGACTCCTCATTAATTTAGAATCACTTTTCGCGGCATAAAAATTAACTGTAGAATTAATGACATCAAACAAGAGAGAATAAATATATGTCTATATTTCTGACATGAGATATTGTAATTATTTACATTATTTATATGATTCGGGCTGTTGTCCTCATCATTATTGTCATGTTCCTGACGTTTCGGCCGTTGTACTCTCCGGCCTTTCTCAGATGATTAGAATTTCGTCCACCGTGGTAGATTGTTATAGATCCACGTGCCTTGTTTCTTCCGGATATCTCAAGGACACATCGCCCAGTGTTTAAAAGCGTTGGTTGGGGACCAGTGACTTGACCCAAAGTATTGAGAGGTTTTAGTGAAGGGATATATCTGAGATATCGGAAAGAGGCATAACCAGGCGTTTAAATGATGAGTCCTAAAAGACATAAGAACTGACTCTCCTCTCTGCATTTTTCCTGTACGAAACTACTTTGATAAAATATAAAGAGAAAATGTTTAAAGTTCCATCATTACACATAACCAATGAGGAGACAATGGAGATATTGGGTATAATTTATGTAAATATTGACATACACTCTGTTTGAAAAGACCCAAGCGCCATTTACTAAATCAATCTTGTTCTGCGCTTAACCGTTCAATAATTTCTGTTTCCATCTTACCATCTTTCAATTTGATTTAATCTTCTCCTTTTTAATGTTTTTTTTTTTTTATTGTTTTTGCTAACCCTTCAAATCCTAGCATCTTTATGTGTTTTTATCGCATTAGTATAAATATCTTATATTAGCATAAAAATTTTATTTCCAAAAAAATCGGATTCAATTATCCGTAGTTTCACTTTGGTAGTTTCAGCTATCCGTGGTCAATTCTAGAAATGGGCATTTCATTTATTTAATAACTGCCTCAAAATTGGTAGTTAGTTATGCCTGTAATAAGGATATGCGCGCGAGATGTTGAAAAGCGCTCCATTTACATATAATTTGAACGTCATCGTCTTAATGGTCAATCAACATTTTGTATGTTTTGTATGGTCAACAATAAAAACGAATAGATTTTATATTCGTCCGATAACTTTTAAAATTGTTTTATTATAAATCTTTCTATTGGTTACTATATGCACAAGCATTGTCAGCTAAATCTACCAATGCCACTGGTATCGCCGAACCAGATAACCCACTAGTGCATAGTCCGATCATCATCGACTCAATCGGTTCTTTCCGGGAGCTTTACTGATGAAATATGGTCGCTATACACCTAGCGGGATGTAAAACAAGGTGTGAAGGCCTATCAAAAGATCGGATGAATCTTGTTATTGAGATAACGGTCATCTATCACAATGTGTAGGCTGGTCTTTATTGCTATGTATGCAGCCAGTCCAGTGACGAGACGGCATCTCTTGGTAGATAGCTTCCTAGACTGAAGTCACAGGCTAGGATAGAGTTACTCCGATGGAATCAACGGCCAAGTGTCCGTGACCAAGGTGAGCTTTAAAGTTAGAGTAAAGTCAAGACAGTACGCTTTCAACCCATATATGACCCTACGACCACAGCTTATACGTGATCAGGGATTTCCATGTTTTTCGTTTCCTTATTATCTACGAATTGCCACGAGATCTTCGGAGTGTGTTTTTCCCGTTGCCTTCAACAAGGATTCTCTTAGACCAGATGAAAGAGTTAGAGAGTCCGCTCTACCTTCCTATTTATCCTACAGCTAAAAAGTGAATTGTCTTAAGTAAAGTTAACTGATGAGGCCAGAATTGGAACTAAGTTCTCTCATTCTGCTCTCAGCGACGATAGTCTTTGGGCTAACTGCCAATCATATAATTTGCTGTTAAAATTATATAAAAACACATGAATGCTATTATTGTTCACTGAAATAGATAAACATGTTCTTCATATTTTTTTTTCAGTGGTTTTATTTCCTGATCAGTGGTTTCTTTTTTGTTTAACTTCATAACACATCCGGAATGTATTTCTACTTCAATTCTCCAATAACCTATTAATGACGCTAATTGTTGTCTGAAATTCTAACATAAAGTGTTGAAATAACATTAACTTTGATTCGGAGTGGTATTCTCACATTTCTTGTTTCAGTCGCCATATTTAAATCTCTGCTCTTTTCATCACTCTTCATTTGTATGTTGCATGTAATAATCTTCCAAAGTTTTAGGAAATCCTTTTACATGGATGAAATTATTTGATTACATTTAATGACTTGTGATTTCAATAAAGATCAAAAACTAAAGATTATTTAAAAGACCCATATTAATGCATTATTTAACAACTTATATTCAAGCAGTACTATAAAGAGCTGTCAGTCAAAAACGTTATGTAGAGTTCACATAGACATTTAAGATAATTTGACACTCACAAAGCATATTGAAAGCAAGATGGTTGGTTGATTTGTTATTTTTACGGCTTATCAACCTTTTTTCTTGTTATTTAAAGCCAGATTTTTTCGTAATATTGTTTCGGAAATAATAATAATTTACCGATAAAAGTTGTACTTTTTCACTCATAGCTGTGGGAGAAGAAATGAATTCATATATTTCACAATGGTAAGTAAATATAGCAAACCCAACAATGATTGGAACACAGCCCCCCCCCCGATTTACAATTTCCACCCGTTATCTATTACACCACCAGCAAATCCAAGCAAAAAGTACCTGGTATGTCAAAGCAGTCACCCATCTAGCTACTGATCAGGTTCGAAATTGCTTAAATTCGGTGATCGGAGGAGAACCATCTTTCAACGTAATAAGTACGTAAGCCATTGAAAGCAAAAGAGACAGAGAAGAGCAGCGTATCCCCTACCTAACAAGCTGGTGTAAATAGTTGGCAGAACAGTGTTTATGACAAATAGCAAAAAGAAGAAAAAAATTCATGAAAAGTGCTCGAAATCGTGGAGGGCCAGGATCGCCCATATCCTGATCTGCCTGATGATTGTACTACCATATGCAATTTTGGCACAAATGAAACTTTTGGGTGCGTGATGGTGTTAGATAGGTACCTTGAACCTCCCCCCACACATATGTGTGTGTGCGTGTGACGAAGGGTAACTTTGTTGCAAAGTATGCAGTTGCGAATATTTTATCATATAGAGTCTACCGTAATATTTCGTCCCCTACTGTTTGTCTGTCAACAACTCTACAAGCTACTTGCTACTTCAACGGCTGCGTAAGAAAATGAGAAACCCCGAAAGTATAAAAGTAAGTAATGTTGGTTTAATAAGTCTATCCTCCAGTCTTCACGGCCCTTAGTGAGGAAATTTCTCATAAAATAGCTGGGTAATATAGGCGGTTGCTAGGCGAACAATTCGTCTCGCTTCATGGATAGGTATCCAGAACTGTAGATCACTCGCGAATTTTTTGTTTTTGTTTTTGTGTGTGTGTGTGTTTTGTTTTTTTCATGCACGCCAGCAGTATCCCTCAAATCGCATTCTGCGACTGCGTAAGGTTGTTGACATATCAGGCATAGTTTCATAGACCTATGATTTATTTGGATAGTTTCTCCAGGAGAAGTTAAATATACCTCTTAGCATCCGAGTGTAGATTACAACCATTTATTCAGGGTGTTCCAGGTTATAACTATGCGATTTTTCTCATCGTTTTTAGTGGGATTTATCTAATTTCGTGAGTATGTAAAAGATTCAATAGATTTTATTGATTCACATGAGACAGTTTTAATCGAACATTGCTGGTTGAAGCCTATGAATTCAGTTTTAGAGGCATTGATATAGAATCCAACATCACTTGCAGCATTTTCTAGATGATGTACGAGTAGATCTATTTGCACTGATAGCTTGGTCTCTGTGGAAATGAGGTAATTATTTTCGCCACTAATTTTAGCTGATTAACGTTCATTTTTTAAATAAGATCTTCTTATATGCTTTTAAAATACTTTCTTTTTCTCTTAAGCTTTCTTCTAAAATTAAGAAAAGTCAAATTTTATAAAGAAAGAATAGTTCGAATCTATGGAAAACATGCTTTAGGGAAAACTGACACAAGGATAATATGTGCCTGTTTGCCATCTTTGGACACCAGCCCCGCAAACAAATATTAGTGAAACTATTGCTATTGTTACTAGAAACTTTCTTTTTTGGCCTTGTGCCAGACTGAGCTAATTGCCTATATTGCTTGTATATGATAAATGGCAGTAGGTATCCATAGCAGAAAGTGTCCAAGGCATCAATGAAGAATATGTGTTCTATTTCGAAAATAAATGTCAAAGAAAACGATAAACAAGTAACGCAAAAAATGCATTTCTTACTTCGACATTTGACTTCAGTTATCGAGCACTTTGACAGCACTTTGAATAAATAAATGAATATATTGCTTAGTTGCTGATCGAAACAACGGCGAAATTGAAAGAATTTAATTATTTTTTGTCTTAAGTTAATCATTTTTTAATGTACTCATTATTCAATAAAAAATAAAAAAAAATAAATAATAAAAAAAAATTGAATTTATTTTCTTTGTCCTTAAATAATTTCCAACATTTATAAACAGGTAATGGTCATATTGTTTCTATTTCCTGAATTTGTTTAAAATCTTACGCAATTTTATTCGATTTAATTCATTGTTATTTTACACAATTGGGATATGTGATGATCTTTATTTCCGCTCTATATATCATATCCCCAGTTAGAGATTAAATTAATCTATTCCTAAACACTTTCTTTCTCGGTTATCTGTGTACGTATTTTTCCTCCTCTTCCTCTCCTCTCTCTTTCTCTCTCTTTTCTGTCTATGTTTCTCTAGAGAATTTCCAATAAATTTCCTCATTACTTAATATCGTTGCAGCAATTTCTAACGTAATATAATCTTCATTTGCCCCTTGACGCTATGTTTTAATTTTAATCTCACCTACAGATTTCTACCCCCCTCCTTCTCTTGTGAAACACAATAGTTACTTTTTGCGTACAATTTCCGTTCTTCTTTATTTTATTTTTGATATCCCACTCAACTGGTCTTAATATTCTACATGAAATCATCCCCCGGTGTGGTTCAGAAAATCAGATAAGATAATTTACTTCCCTCCACTGTTTCAATATAACCAATGAAAAATCGTGTCCTATACAATCAATATATTACTACTCCCTCCGGTAGTACATTTTCAACGTTACAGACTTCCACTTACTATACTTATTAGGTGTAATATTATTTAATTATACGAAGTTCAAGCTACTGTAAACGTTATTGTCTGTCTGATTCGATGTACGTAAGTGCGTACGAGTGTGTGTGCGTATTTACAACGCTCACTTTCCAACTATGAGACAGGGGTTCAAATCTCTACTTGGTCGATGTTTTAGAAAGATCACTTCTTGATAACATTAGACCAATGCGTTCAATACCATTGGAAAATTCATGAAAGCCATAGCACTTGTTAATTGAGATTGAAACAAGGTATTGAGAATTGGACGGAAGCCGTCGCTGTTTTTGCTTGCACGAAATCACATGCCATCGTGATCGAGAGTGGGAGTGTACTGTCGTAGTAGGCCATATCTATCTCTCTCTCTCTCTCTCTCTCTCTCTCTATATATATATATATATATATATATATATATATATATATATATATATATATATATATATATATATATATATATATATATATATATATATTTACACACACACATATATATACGCAGAAACACGAGTGGAGTGTTGAAATGTTTTCGATCCGATCAATTTAACAATATATGACATGTCTTTGCATCTGAAATTTAGCGGTATAGAAATCGTGGTTAGGCCAGAAATTTTCAATCCCTACTAATGTGTCCGAACCTATATGAATTCACAGAGTAAAACAATATAATACGTGTATGCATCCATAACTATATTACGTGCAAAAACACAGAAAGAAATCAGTTAAATATATGTGTTGCTATGAGCGTTATTTTTTAAAACCACGATATACATATGGGTACATATATATTTTATGAAATATGTTCGGGATTATTATTATATTGCAATCTATCAATAATTTCATTTATTTAATGATTTGTCCCCCCAAAATGGATAAACCTATATAGAAGAGATGATTTACTGAGAGGGGATATAGAGGTTAAATAATATCGGGGTTAAATAACAAGAAAAGGACAGTTTGAAGGAAGACAAAAGATGGCGATTGACGTTGCATTTACGCATTTGAAGATCGTAGATAACAGAGAAGAACAACAGAAAGAGAGAGAGACGTACATTGCCAAAAAGTGAGTGCTACTCAGAGAGATATTAGACGGGGATCTTTTAGGTAAAAGCATTTGTTTGATGTGTGAAGAGTTAAAACTTGTTCTGTAACCTAACGATCTGTTTAAAAGATACTGACACTTTTCTTATAACTATATGGGAATGGTCATAGTCATGGTCAGTCGTTCAAGTTTTGACTTGAACAACTGTTCGGTTGTACTCTCTTCCTACGGACGAGAGGAACCGGAAGGGGGCTACGCCGAAGGGCGGAGTCTCCTTCGGGGAGGTAGACCGGCCCTGAACCCGTTTATGCGGGTTCAATGGGCTATTTTTTGGCCGAGCCCACGGGCTCGGAATACCCACGTTAAAAAGGCCTTGTGCCACATGACACCCTCGTGGGGGGTGACTGAATATCGTCATAGGTTGAAAAGTATTGCGAATTTTATAGAAAGAAGATAGAAAGTGAGTGATGTGATGACATGTCAGGATATAACGTTAAAATCATATAGTATATATAAAATTACAAATACACATAAATATATATTTATTAATATGTATGTATGTATATATATATATATATATATATATATATATATATATATATATATATATATATGTATATGTATATATATATAGAGTGAGAGAAAGAGAGAGAGAGCGATAGAAAGTGTGTTTTAAGATTAATACATACGTATGCATACCTATTCATACATAGATATGAATATCTACATGGTTTTAATCTAACTTATATAGATTTGCCACATATAAAATATATTAAAAAGAATTTATGTTTGTATTCATATAGACATACATACACAAATTAAAATCCCATAGGCATGAAAGGTCAAGCATACACACGTACAAACGCAAATCATATATATATATATATATATATATATATATATATATATATATGCCATAATATTTTCTTTGCAGATATATTTATATCAGGATGGTTCCACACAAACAATATATATATATATATATATATATATATATATATATATATATATATATATATATATATATATAAGAGGGAGACAGAGTTGATTATAATTGTTACACAACATATGTAACAGCGATTAACTGATATATTAAATTAACAGTTGCATATATATCTGCCTCCACATATATCGTTATATACAAATACAAAGACATCCACGCACGTATACAATTCAACAGATTCCGAAATTCTTATATTTGTATGCGTATGTAAATATAACCAACTGCCCTTCCTAATTTACATTTAGCATTTTCGTCTCCCTTTCAACCTTCCGGCTAAGCTGTTTTGATATAACTTAATAATATCCACCTCATTCATTCCGAAATACAAAACAGTTTCTAAATCCTAAAACATAACCAAAACCAAAGAAACATTCCTTACATATTACCGTTTTATTAATCCGTTTTTCCTTAATACTCTTATCCGTGTAAACTAGAAAGCAGACATTTTCTAATACAAAGACATATTGTATAAAGCTTATAAGCGGATCTTTTTTAATAAAGACGAACGAACGCTAAAGATAAAGATAAAATGATTAACTTTCTTGCAAACAAATTGTTGAGCTTTTCTATTTTTGTAATTCGCTTTGTTCACTTTCTGAGTTTATTTTTTATTCGTGTATTTTTTTGTTTGTTTGTTTGTTTGCGTACATAATATTTTTTTCTATTCTTGGTTATTCAAACAAAGCTTGATTTGTAAGATCAATAAATATTGACCAGAACAACAATGATTATTACTGTCGACGTTAATAATTACAGAAGGAAAACCAATGCCTGTAAAGAAGACTGACAGGGAGATCTTTATACTTATATACAAAGGATTTAAAACAATATCGCAAAAATAATGAATATATGCTTACATAATATATTTATGCAAAAGATGAAGAATTAAATATAGTATAGTTGTTATATTTTCTGCACCACAAAACACTGACGCAGACCCCAATTGCTTGGAAAATATTTTGACACTTTTTTTTTTCAGTTTTCTAATTGAATTGCAATCTGTATCAGTTTTAATACAGTTGACACACATGTTTGGCATTTTTTTTTTATATACATTTTCCTCTGCAGGCGCTAACAACGAATTAAGACCTCATTTGAGACCCATAACGGTTACAGTCATATCCCGTTGAAGCACCGGTTCGCATATGATCAGAGATGTTACGGGTGACAGTTTGAGAAATGTTAGTACCTAGTCAGTCAGTTATGTTCCATGCGTGATACACATGTATATATATGTTAGGCGATCATGTATCTTACGATACATGTTTGACGAGGCAGATCCCCCCCCCCAGTAGTTTGCCATTTCTTTTTATGGTAGACAAGTTGCTATCCAAATATATAGAACCCGGTCTGTCCTGCTAGTTAACCCTACCTGTGGGGGGAAGAGATTTTGATGTGACGGCAATATTCTAAGCATGGGTTTAAGATAGGCTTATAAATATATAAGATAGATTCTGGAGAGAAAAATCGTATAGTACGACACACTGAAGAAACGTTCTTAAGAGCTGAACTAACAATGTAGTCTTTCCACTTCCCGTCAGCTGAAAACATTCATCCGAGAAGTCACAATCAGACACTCTTCTGGAGGTTAGCATCAGCTATGCTACTGGAATGCATAAAAATCACGTAAATGAACTGATCTCATTCATTTATTGCCTAATTTGACAATTATAAATTTGGATTTTAAAGATCCGATTGCGTAACTGACCTCTAGCAGTCAAAGTGTTATTATTATTCTATATTGACATTTTTTTTTAAATTTAAAACTCTTTCATTGATATTTTTTATTGGAAACAGATTTTCCAAATGTTCAATTTAAATGCCACAATTCAATTATGAATGCGCGTGATGGAAATATATGTTTAGCTGTGTACAAATGTACAATATCGCCAAATTATTATGTCGGCACAGCTAGTATTGTCATTATTTCATTATTCGGAAAATTTCTGCTACTGATGTGAATGCTTGATATATGAACTGACCTGATCCACAGTGATAGCCACCAGATATATCTGGGTAAAACAAAAATCTAATAATGGTAACACAAAAAATATTGAAAATAAAAGCCCAGAATTCACAGAAAGCAATGAAAACTATAAAAAATACAAAGATTTTCTTATCATTGCAGCTCGGAACAGACGCTTCCGGACTAAGTTTTGCAAAGCCAAAATAGACAAGACACAGATAAAAAAAAAAAAGACGTTCAATCACATCATGTATGAAAGTAGTAAGCAAGCTGAAATGAAAGACAAAAATAGGCACACCAGAATAAGGACAGTCATACATTGGGAATTGTGCAAGCATTTTGATATCAGCTTGACAAAAAAATAGAACCTACACAAATCAATGTTTTCCTAAATGAAGGAAAACATCCATAAGAATAGAAGTAACAAAACATATTTTAGGATATTGAATATAATGACTAATTCTATCAGCCAAGGAAGAAGAAAACATCGGATAGTCATAAAACAAGAAAATTAGAACAAAAATTAAAATAGAAAATTAAATTAAACACTCCTACTGAAAGCAGAAAACGAAGGAGAAGCAAAGTAGAAACACACAAGGATTTTGCTCTAGAACTTAAAGGAAAACTGGACCATGCAAGTTAGCGTCTTGCCTACATCGGATGTTGCACTTGAAAACGCTATAGAATAAAACGAAAGTCAGCATTATGCTTACAACACCTGATTCATATGTTAGTGTTTTTAATGGTTTGCTTTTTAACGGCCTATCAATCTTTTGAAGGTTACTTAAAGCCAGAAAATAAGTTTAAATTTTAAGTATTTTATGGAGATAATAATGATTTACTGATACAAGTCCCAGTAATTAACCCATAGCTGGAGGAAGAAGAGCTAGATTTATACACAATAGTATTTGCTCGTAAATAAATATAACGAACCCAATTCGGAGCTGTTATCCATTACACCATCAACACATTCAAGTTTACAGAATTCCCATCTGAGTGGCCAACATTGAAGGTTAGTTTCGAGCCTACAGTAGAAAAGTGGTGAACACATCCTTCCACATCGTCCTGTTTCTTGCTGCACTGAGGAATATTTGGTTCTTTACCATTCCTTTTAGTACCCTTTCTGTTATTCATTCATCCAAGATCATTAGGTAAGTTACTCGCTATTTGTGTCTGACCCTGCTTCCGTCAATATATCCTGAGATTTTTCCATCCTTCTATATATAGCGCTCACAGTATCCCAGCTTTTTTGACTCGTAATATACTCCTGACAGAAGCCCACCTTTTTTTTTCCATGATATACCCCTGAGATTATTCCACCTTTCTTTGCTTATAATATACCCCTGAGACTATCCTAGTCTTCTTTGCTCATAATACAGCCCTCGGATCACACTAGCCATTTTTCTCATAATATAATGCTAAAATTATTCCAGTTTTCTTTCCTTATAATATAACTGTGCGAGTATACCAGCCTTCCTTTCGCATAATATGCTGCTCATGATATATTCCTGAGATTATTCCAGCCATTTTTGTTCATAATATGCCCTCCCCAGTATTCCAGTTTTTATGCTCATAATATACCCGTGGGATTTTTTTTCATGATATACCATTACGAGTATTGCAGTATTCTTTGCTCATAATATACCCTGAGAATATTTCAGGATTTTTCTTGCTCATAATATACCTCTGACAGTGTCCCAGCCTTCATTGCTCATAATAAGAAAGTGAGAGTATTCCAGCTTTCTTTGCTAATAATGTACCCCAGAGATTATTCCAAGCATTTTGGGCATAAGATACCTCTGAGAGTGTCCCAGATTTATTTGCTCATAATATACCCCTGAGAATATTTCAGAATTTTTCTTGCTCATAATATACCTCTGAGAGTGTTGCAGTTTTATTTGCTCATAATATACCCCTGAGAATATTTCAGAATTTTTCTTGCTGACAATATACCTCTGAGAGTGACCTAGCCTTCTTTGCTCATAATATGAAAGTGAGAGTATTCCAGTTTTCTTTGCTAATAATGTACCCCGGTGATTATTCCAGTCATTTTGGTCATAATATACCTCTGAGAGTGTCCCAAATTTATTTGCTCATAATATACCCCTGAGAATATTCCAGCCTTCATGCTCATAATATACACTTGAGTGTCTACCAGCTGATACTGCCTCTATGTTAAATCCGATTATTAATTTAAATCAACAAGACAAATCATGTACATCATAACATCTCCCGGTAATTAAGATAATGCAATATATCTTGACTAATTCTCATGGTTTGTTATCACAGTTGTTATTATTAGTAGTAGTAGCATTAAATAATTTTTCAAACCTTAGTTAATAATTATATTATGACTATTGCCCTCATCTCAAAGATGGGACACTAATCAGAATATTCCTTTTTATGACGGAGGCGATCATGGCTCTCCACTTCCCTCCATCCTTTGCAGCGCTCTAAAAGTTCCGTCCCTCTCCCACCTCCCAGAGACTACGTTCTGTCATCCACTTGCTTAAGCCCGCTAGGTATGTCATGCGTTGTTTTCACTTGTCTCTCTTTCCCTGTATTCGATCTGTGAGTGTCAGATTCTCCAGGCATTCCTTCCTCAATATATGAGCCAGAAACGTCAGTTGCCTCTTCCTGATGTTAAGTATGAGCCTCCTCCTTGGCTGAATCCTCTCTATGACATCATCGTTGCTCACACGCTCGCTACATGATCTTTCATCTTAGCATCTTTCTGTAGAACCACATCTCCATCGCCTCGAGTCTCTGCTTCATCTTAGAGGAGACCGTCCAACATTCGCTGCCGTAAAGGAAGACATATGTTACGTAACAGTTCAGTATTCTTTAATTGTTACCAAAGAAATCCTCTTGTCTCGCAATACTTTTTTCAGCTTTTGGAATGAGTCCTTGACCTTCCCGACACGTCTAGAGATCTCGCTGTCGCACTTACCGTGTTCTGTGAAAACGATTCCCAGATATTTGAACTTCCGCACCTGCTTGATTTTAGTGCCCCCGACCTGCAAATCGCATTTCGGTCTCATCCTTTTGCCGATGACTATGCATTCGGTTTTCTTGTAATTTATGCTTAGTCCCTTTTTCTCATTCTCCTTCGCCCCCTTCTGTACGAGAATTGGTAATTTCCTTTCCGTGTCTGCTATCAGTACTGTGTCATCTGCGTGGTGTAAATAATGATAACACTAAATTCCAGAAATTCGGACAAAAAGATTATTCGAAACTTGAGGACTGGAGCTACAGAATCACAAACAAAGAACTGTACAAATTAACGGAAACCACACCACTTGAGGACTTTCAACAGTAGCAACAACTAAAGTGTATATCACACATAACTCAGAGAGACAATGATGACATAATCATGATGTTGATATTCCACACAAATTCAAATAGAGGTTTAGGAATGAAACCTACATCAGTACTGGAAAGAGCGATAACAAATGCTGGGCTTGAAGACCATATTTAAAAAAAAAAAAATTAAGAGATATTTTATAAATTTCAAATGGCAGGATCAATGAATGCCGAATGTTTCTTTATAAGGAGACGTCTAATTTTACCATTTCCATTACGATTATGCGGCTAGATTAAACATTGATGTTTCTTGGCATCTAAGATAAGCAACCAAGTTCACCTCTATATGTTGTCTATATAGCATTACGACTGACGTATTTACTAATACGCATAGTCAGATATGCATTTCATTTGAGCGAAGTCAATCGCATTCGCCTACAATCTATAACCGCTTGTCTACTTTCGTTTCTGAATTCATCATGCCGGCGCTCGGTTTGCGTTTAAAGAAAACCTAGAGTTGAGTACACAGCAATGGATTACAATAGAAAGACAAGTTTTTAATTGACCTGTACTAAAATGAGTGATACACGTTCGATTATTCAAGATACTATCAAAATATTTATGGAATTTCTCCTAAACTCCTCATATATATAAATATATAAATATATAATATGTGGTGCAGTTCAATTTATATTACATGAATCATTCATACAAAAACAGATTAGTGAAGTTAATGATATGAATAGCGTGAATACATCTTCGCCAACAAAATTATTAAAATTACATTAACCCACGAACCTCCAGATAAATGTTGTGATGCCTGTTTTTAATAAATTCAACTTGTATAACGTCTTTTTTTTCTAGTACTTTCATCTGTTCATACAGACATCATCAGGCATAGAAATTGATTTAATTTTTTATTTTTTTAAATACATCCCGGTAATAAGGAGACACGAAAAATTAGATGTGAGTCGAAATATGTTTTTTTAGAAATGTGTTATTTTCAACTGTAAGAAATGTCGCAGCTCTTATACCAGAAGTTGTACTTCTGGGATAATAGCTTTGACATTGCTCCATTTATTGAACAATTTAGTTCATGCCACATCAACTAAAAAAAACTACTACAACAAAAGACTTCTCCAATTACCATATTAGGAAAAAACGCACACTCTTTTAAATTTTCAAAAAATTCAACCTTAGCTTTGCGACCGCACACTCCAAAATTTCTTATCGTTTACAATAACACATTTCTAAAAACACATATTTCGATTCACATCTAATCTTTCGTGTCCAGTTATTACCTGGATGTATTAAAAAAAGAAACAAAAAAAAACAAAAACAAAAAAGAAATGAAAACAAAAAACAAAAAAAACGAATGCTATGCCTGATGATGGCTGTATAAACAGATGAAAGTACTAGCAAAAAACAAAACAAAAACGTTATACAAGTTGAATTTATTAAAAACAGGGATCACAAAATTTGCTTCATTTTTCATGTTTTTTTTTTTTAAGTGATATCCGGACTTCGGAAGAAGCTGGTCAGAAACAAACACTACCTACTTCTTCCAGAAACCGATTTGAAACCAAAAGATTTTAGTAAACTACAGGTACAGGTGGAGTGATGGATAGCGGCTAGGATTGAGGAATCGGAGTGCCGAGTTCAAATTCCAGTCGAATCCATTGCATTCACTTACCTGCTAAAACCCTTTGCAAATGCATGAATCCTCTTCCTCTCCCCCTAGCTAAGTGTAAATAGTAGGACAGACCGGGTTCTAGAGCCTTGGATGGCAACTGGTCTACCGCAGAAAGAACTGCCTCGTCAGTGATGTATCGAAAGATACATGAGCGCCTATGCGTATATCCCGCATGACACATAACTGACTGACTGACAAGTACTACTAATCTTATCCGGAGGCATTTAAATATTTGTTGGAAGCTGTGGATCTGTTACTGATCCTTTCCTTCTAGGAATAATTTGTTAATTCTTTCTCTCTTCTACCCTATATTTTTTATTTTATGTACAGCCACTAAACACGTGAATAATTGCAGTAATTTCTACTTCGAAAATGTGAAAATATGTTACAGCTATTTGCTTTTCGCTTGCGTTCAGAGGGACAGCGATTTTGATAGAGTATTATGAGGAGGGAAATAAAAGTTTGCCCCGAAAATGCTAACACAGCGACTAGGCAATTTCTGCTTTATATCTTTAAAAAAGAAAAAAAATCTAATATTCGTGATATTAACAGGTATGACTTTCTGACTGACTGACATATTTTTCTGGCAAACAAGCGTCAGCAGAAGAAAATAATTATTTCATAAGAACATCTGCAGTTCGATGAGAAAACCTAATTTAGGTTAAGCGCCAGAAGACAGTGTTACTGAAAAAACGTGTGGGATATGAAAGCTAGAGGAAGGAAAAATGGCTGAAAATTATACGGGTGAGATAATATATATATATATATATGTCTAAAATATAGATGAAAGTTATGCTTCATTTATGGGTAAAAGGGCTCAATATCAGAGATACAGCGTATGTAAATATAAACGTCGACACTGAAGTCAAGAGCAAAAGGCCGAAGCCTGTTCACTGTTTGAACGTAAACTTCAGATGATTTCAAGATTGCAGGAAAGAGATTGTCACAGCTTGGTGTTGATCTTAGTATCCAAATTTTCTCTCTCTCTCTCTCTCTCTCTCTCTCTCTCAACCTTTCTTCCTCTACCTTTCTCTCTCTCTCTCTCTCTCAAATCGTGTAACAGCATAATTATTAATCCCACAAATATTTGATATCTAAACAAAACACTAAACTAATTCAATTTATTTTCCAGGTTTTCAGACAAGACGTTTAACCATCGTAACACAATTTGTCGAAGGAATCAATGAGAAACCCTTTGAGTTATTGAGTTAAAAGTGAAAAGGTTAATATCATTTTGTGGCAGACCCTCTGTCTTCACAACTGAGCAATGGTGGCAGGATAAAGATCCTTCAGGCTTTCAGTAATGATACCAAAATTTGTACTCCTGCTTCCATCTACAAAGTCCATTGTAGAACCATCAAGAGAACAGTGAATAAATTTTAAAAATGAGGGAACAGCAGAGAGGAAAACTAGATCAGGTCGTCACAACAGGAAGAGGGATCATCATTACAACTTAGAGCTAAAGAGATCAATTAGAAAAGATCCAACACAATTCATAAGACGATTTACACGTGAGATGGGAGTTTCACCTATGACACAGCAGTGGATAAACATGAAAATGGAATCCTACGTGAAACCAGTGAGGAAGCTTGTTAATCTAGTACAGAAAGTTAGAAGTTTAAAGTGGGCCAAAATAATCTTGAATAAGTTGGAAAAGGATCCTGGAATAATATATAGATATTTGAAATTTATTTCAATACTTCATGAGCTTCTGATCCTTAGCTATGAATAATTAAAGATGAACATACCATTTTCGTTTATAATCGCTTTCACCACGATACTTTTTGTTAAGCTTAGAGAGTAATTATACATTTTATTGCTCAAAGTAGAGTCTAGTAGTGTTATAAAAACCTCAAAAATTCTAGTGAGATATCTTTAATCATTTCTAAGATACAACGATTCAAATCTTAATCTAACAATTGGACAATTTTGCTGTTGCACTTTTTGGACAATTTTGCAGTTACACCAGTTATATTACTTCAATAAAGGCTATAATACAACTAAAAAGCAAGGGTTTCTGAGCATTTATGAGAACGAGAAAAAATACTGAGGAGAAAGTCAATAAAATAACAGTGTTCAGGAAGACATAATGTGGAAATTGGCGTTTTTGCTTTGATGGCGTTAGGATTTACAAGCCATTTCTTGCATCAGTTAACCACTGATTGGAGGCCATTTTCGAGAACAGCTGCCAGTTTTATTTTGTCGGATGTCCTAAGACATGAATAAATAATTGTGCCATCAACTTAAATACTAAGATAGAAACTGATGATATCGGGAAGGTCTGTGGAGAGATGAGAAAGAAAGAAGGTCGACAGATAGAACCCCGTGGATTCCACGTATAGATATGGCATGATCTAAAAGCGCGTTCATGAAACATAACCTTTATTACAGGATTTGTTAAGAATTATCGAATTAAGCCAAATATTCGTTTTCAGACACCATAAAGCTTATATATATATATATATATATATATATATATATATATATATATATATATATATATAAGTATGTATGTATATACATACATTAGATAGATAGATAGATAGATAGATAGATAGATATTATTTCTGTGATAAATGTTTTGTGTTTAGTCTGAGTTTACTGAAGCTAGTATCCGAAAGATTAAAACTGAATGTATTTATATATAAATTAAATTTTATTATCAAGAACCCGGTCGAAAGTTTATTATCTTGGATGACCCCTATGCAGGAACCAATATGATGAACATTTTAATTTATTTCTTGGTATTATTGATCTGTCGTTTCATCTTGTCCAATGAAATTACAAAGACGGTTTGAAAATTATCTTCCAGGTATCTTTTCGACTGATTTTGCTGCAAAGTAGTCGGCATTTAATACAACCAGACACGTGCATATATATATATATATATATATATATATATATATATATATAAAAGCAGAATATATGAATAATTTCCAATGAACGAATATGCGCAGGAGCCCTAGGATAGTCCATAAATCTGGTCGGTTTTCACGATCGCTATCTATATTTTTAACCCTTCCATTCTGATAAAACTTCTTAGGTCTTTTTGAGGTGGTTTCTCAATATGTTGAGGAATTTTGTGAAGGGCACACAACATATATATATATATATATATATATATATATATAGATAGATAGATAGATAGATAGATAAAGAGAGAGAAATATTGGTAGCAATCACTATACAGATTTCTTTGAAAACTAATGAGGATTAAGCATTTTATTACTTGTCTCTATCATACGTACAAGTGATTTCCTTTTAAATAGTGTGAAAAACTTTCTAAATGATCTACAGATCCGATCGCATTCAACTTATCTATTAGCAAGTATTTTTTTGTTTAACTGAATATGTATCTATCTCTCTCTCTTTTCTCTCTCTCTCTCTCTCTCTCTCTCTCTCTATATATATATATATATATATATATATATATATATATATATATATATATAAGCAGAATATATGAATAATTTCCAATGAACGAATATGCGCAGGAGCCCTAGGATAGTCCATAAATCTGGTCGGTTTTCACGATCGCTATCTATATTTTTAACCCGTCGATTCTGATAAAACACACTTTTTTTTTTTCGGACAAGACAAGACTCTCCGCGAAGTATGCGTTCCCATTCGTTTTCTATGAGCGGCTGCTCTTTTTGTAACTGTCTAATATTGCGATAAATGCCGACAAGAACATTGCGTAATAAATTTTTCGATCACCTATGCCATATTCTGGCTTTATATATTTAATGCATTTTGTATATTTCATATGTATATAGACTATTTAAACACTATTTTATAAATGTTCAATTATTTATTTTTTTTTTTCAATTTCTCACAATGACTATTTTTCGAGATTCTGATTTTTCAAGATTTTAAATTTCGGGGTTCTTATTTTTCGGCACGTTATAAATTTGGGATTTCAAATTTCGGGACTTTAATTTTCAGGATTTTGATATTCGGTATCTTAAAATTTGGGATTATATATATATATATATACATATACACACACACACACACATATATATATATATATATATATTGTGTATTAGGACAGAAATCCCTATATCATATATGTTTCGTTAAAGACGACTAACAAGTTACTGTGATTAAAATTTTTTAATTTTTCTTGTATACGTACATTTTTTTTTTCTGGTATGTAAAAATGTATCCCAAATAAAGCATTACTATAACTTTAGATACCAAGATAAAAAAATAACACACATTATGTTAAAAATAAATATCGCCTTTCATAATGGCTAGAAAAATAACTGAAAGTTCTCGGATAGGCAGAAATGTTGGGCAGTTTTTGCACATTCTGTGTCCAGATAAGAAAGCAACACTTGTACGAACACAAGAAGAATTAAATAAAATCTTAATCGCAGTATCTTTTCAGGTGACTTCAACGATATATATATATATATATATATATATATATATATATATATATATATATATATATATAAGTATAGGATTAGTGTATACGGAATACATTCCAATAACCAACAAATGCTATTCTTAAAAGTATTTGTTAGAAAATTATAACATAAATATATTAGAAAATCAGATAACACTTAGTTCATATCTTTGATTTAAGAGATGTGCCTTATTTTTTTAATTTTTCGTTAAGACATAGATAGCAATGGGCATATAGGCGGTTACATGTTCGGGCTTTCTTGATTAATTTCCATTTAACAGTAGGTGTTTCATTCTTTTCTTTTAGACTTCAAAAATACTTGGTAATGAAGTCTTGTACTTATAATTAAAAGATTGCATATGCTCGCACCAACGTTACTTGAAAAACTTCATGGTGCTACCAATGTAATTTTTTTTGATATTTGGGTTTTCTAGTGTAGAGATTGTACTAAGATATACTACTAAACTAGTAAACCAATTATTCTGTAGTGGGCAATTATTTGGATTCCTACAATTGCACAAGTTGTTATCCGTGTCATTATATTTAGTAGTATTGCTTGCAACCTGGTTAGTAGTCAAGTTTTTTGAGTCCCTATACTTGTTAAAGACTCTATTTTTATGTTACTTAATTATTTTCTCTAGGTTATACGCACAACTATAGCTTAATTTAAGGGTATTAGGATTAAATGTTTTACTAAGTCGGTTAGTTTTGGGGTCGGGGAAATATTCTTTGTTTTTTCATACGTATGCATGAAATATTAGTACACATTTAACAATACTTATCCTTCCCGATCAAGAAGGGATATATTTTTTTAATTGATTGCCTATGTCCTGAGGGGACACGGCACACAAAGAGAGATTGAATAACAGAATTAATCATTCGCTCATGTTTATAGTATTGTGGGGCTCGCTCCTTGTACACAGAATGGACTCGTCCGATGTATATTTATACTACGGAGAGATAGCGTGACAAAAAAGGTCGACACAGGGTGTTCACTCAGAGTTACGAGAGTCCAGAAATTGAGATAATTACGGCTTCAATTACAGATACTTGTAAATATACTTTTCTACTAACCCGCATTCCTGGACTACTAATCTTCATTGCACTTTGTATTCTTTCGGTTAATACACATATTTTTCCTATTTCTATTACTAGCGTTGTTATTTATTTGTGCCTGATTCCATCCCAGGAATCCACAACATATAAATTAAAGTCTTACCATGCGATGATCGTTGTCTTGGAAGCCCTCTGCCCAGCAATATCGCACTGGTTGCATACATAACTATGGAGCCCAGATTACCTTATTATGCTAGATAGCAGTTGACCTTAAGACAAAGATCATTCAACCTTTGGCAGGTATTTTTTAAATCCTGCTATGCGTGTGACCACGAGTAATAATAATAATAAAAAAACTCTGTTTGTTGAAACACTTTAATCATACTCGCCGATAACGCGACCATTAAGTAGAAAGGAATTTTTATCTAAATATTCATGCACACATGCTAATGTTCTTCAAGTTCAGTCAGGTTCTAATAAAATTACTCTTTTTTATACTTAACGCACTCAAAAGTTTTTTTTTTTTTATTTTTATTATTCTATAGATGTCCTTAAATATTTAAATAAATCAATGCTACATTTTTTTTATTTGAATATTGACGCGAGATAGCAAGAAGAAAAAAGAAATGTATATCCTAAATTTTCTTTTTGCTGTTATATCTTTGGGAAAGTCATGCGACCAACTTCGGCTATCCACTGTATTATCTTTAAGTTGAATATGAGCGTAAAAGCTAGAACAATAATCAGAGAAAATGATGGATGATGGAAGAAATGGATAATTCCAGACCCCACGTTTACATTCCTATTTGTAGGCAGCAAGAGTATAATGACTGTATTAGCCATTGTTAGGCGTAACTTGCAATTCAGTAATTGGCGGTTTTCATGTTATTTACTTGATCCTTATATAAGGTATTTAAAGCTAAATAACACTCTTTTTACCTAATCTTTTTTTTTTATCTTCCTACTTAATAAGTAGCATGCAATATTTCAGAGAAAAAATAGTTCTTTACTTGAAAGTAACATTTCAGTATCACCTTGATGCTTATCTACTGATACTAGCGCTGACATTAAAACAAAAAAAAACATATTCACACAACCAGACGCAAACATGCAAATAAGGAAACACGCACGCACACACACACACACACACACACATATATATATATATATATATATATATATATATATATATATATATATATATAACATCATCACTTGATAAGACACCGAGGGTATTGAAACAAAATGGCTATTTTTGTAGTGATTTTATAACATATTTATGTTATAAATTTTTTTTAAATAAATAATTATATATATATATATATAGTTAATTATAAGACAACGAAATTATATTATGTTTTATCAGGAGTCTTTCAAAGCGTCGTATAATGACTTTAGTATCAATAAAATATAAGGACAAAAACTGTTCAACATTATACGACGCCCGGAAAGAATCATGATAAAACATAATAGATATTCGTTGCCTGTTATTTAACAATATATGTCTGAGGAATGATCTACTGCCCCTATATATATATATATATATATATATACATATATATATAGTTTATATATATATAGTTTAACAGATAGAGATGTTTACATGTGTATAAAAAAGATACACATAATTCCGACATTCACGAGAGTTAGAGATTAATACAGATCTGGTTAAGAATAGAGTCAATATGATATATGTTCGGTTTACATTGCACTTATAACTAAACATAGTCGCAGTATATACAAAGAAAAATTTAAACATTGGTGTAGTTTAGCCTAGTGGAAAATGTACAAAAAGGTACAAGAGAATAAAGTATATTAGCTTAAACTAAACTAGAGTCATAATGTAACTATATGTATTTCGTGCAGAAGAATGAAATCCTAGAAGTAGGCTCGGTTTAGTGAAAATTTACATATTGGCGAAAAGATACGTGCAAGACGACATAGGCAGCATATAATGCCTATATGGGATGCAGTCAGTTTTTTCGAAGTTCCGCAGACCAGGGCAAATAATGTGCAGTTTTCAATTTATTAGATGATAAAACAATATATTTGGAAACTCATATCAAGCTGCGAATCTATACATTATTAATAGACAGCAAGAATGTTTTCTTCAATATTTACATATGGTGAAACGGAAGTTCCAATATTTATCATATTCGGGTTTTTTATCTAGATTTTTGACATTTTGTAGTCGTTTTACAAGCTTGTTCTAAGAATTACAATACTTCATACTTCATCATGAATTTTTCATGAAACCTGTCACCTTCTACAAGCCTTCAATCAGCTGATTGTACTTCGAAATTATAGAACATTGTAAGGAGCTTTTCATTGCAGTATTCTATCATATACACCAACGCAATGTTTTCACTTTTTGTTAATAATGAAATCTTCTCTCTATCTCTGTCTTCTTCTCTGTCCCTCTCTCTCTTTATATATATATTAGGTTGGTGCAAAAATAATGACGTAATAATTTCGTTTTTGACGTCAAAAAATACGTCAAAAAACGACATTAATATCTATATATATCTATATCTATCTATCTATCTATATATATATATATATATATATATACGCGCGTGTGTGTGTGTATGTATGTGTGTGTGTGAAGAGAGAGAGTCTGATTCATCTTTGACGATTGTGATTATGCATGAAACGGATTGAATCTGGATGTTGACCTCAAAATCCACTTTATATTCACGTTCGCACCATCACTGTGACCACACTACATAAATTTAAGCGTGTCACTAGATTGGCAACTAGGTCCCACCGATTTTCTGTTGCATTAGCTAGGTGTAAACCACTCTTCTACTCAAGCAGTTATGTTTCTCGCAATTCTCTCCTGCGAGAGTCACTTCCGTTTCCTTGCTTCCCTAATAATTACAATATTCAAAAATTTAAATGAAACGTCAATCGCTTACTTCTGTCTTTCTGCTTTTCTCAATCCTGCCCATATTCAGTCTTTTAATTCACTTTCTCTTTCACTCCTATCGTTCTAGTGCCATTTTTGGCCATGCTTGGTGTGAAACGATTAAAAAAAATAAAAATGAATTTGTTCATTCGCAGTTTGTTAATTTGGTTATTATTTAATAATTTTTGTTTTTGTTTTATATTGTGTAACTTTTGTGGGTTTAGTTTTAAGTATTGCTTTCTATGAAGTGTGTTACATTATTCGCGTTGCCGATAATGGGGGGCTGTTTTACAAGGTATTCGCTTATGGTTTCAGATTTTTAAGTAACGTAGTAAAAGTTTATGTTGGAAAAAAAATCTAAAGACTATACTTTGGTTAAGTATTCTTATTTCTGTTGGTTTTATTTTAGTTCCATTATATATTGAATGCTGAATATTAACACTGAAAGTGAGTTTAAAATATTACAAAAGTTAGGAAACATTCACATCAAATAAGGAAATATCGATATTTTAAAATTTAGTATATATATATATAGACACCCCAACCTTACGCTGGCTTGGCTTTTTTGAATGTAACTGAGATATTGATGCAAATTATTAACCCTTACGCCCCTTTTCTTTAAATAATTGCTCCAGACGTTACCATAGTAATTTTAATTTTAATAATGAATATGCTTATAAAACGCGTACATTTCAGGAATTAGATATTCAAAAAAAAAATTTCGCTTGAAGATGGAACAGAGTTTGGTACTTTAATTCAGTTTAATTTAAATAATTATATTGAAGTTTTCGGCTCTTCTTTTGAAACATGAGAACTCTTATGTAGCGATGGAATCATATTTTTAAATAAATAATTGGCCATGCTTGGTGTGAAACGATTAAAAAAATAAAAATGAATTTGTTCATTCGCAGTTTGTTAATTTGTTTATTATCTAATAATTTTCTTTTTTTGTTTTTTTTATATTGTGTAACTTTTGTGGGTTTAGTTTTAAGTATTCCTTTCTATGAAGTGTGTTACATTATCTGCGTTGTCGATAATGGGGGGGGGTATTTTACAAGGTATTCGCATTTAGTTTCAGATTTTAAAGTAACGTAGTAGAAGTTTGTGTTTGAGTTTCGTGTTTGCATTTGAGATAAGTTTTGATCGTTTATTTAGAAATTTATGTTGGTGTCCGATTGTGATAATATCTATTTTCTCGTCCAAACACAGTTTGCACTTTCTTGATTTAGTGTTGTAAGCTGATATTTATTCCTTATTTTCCATGATATTTTTAGTGTGATTTGTTTTTTGTTTTTATTTCCCATAAGGACTATTTGTAAAATTTATTTTGTGTGCGTAATTTCTTACCTGGAGCTTTCAATTACGTTTATGTACATATTTCTTCGTTAACTTCTGATAATACTGTGGTTTGGTACATTGTATTATTTTGCAAGCAATTGCTATATAAGGTACAGTCGTTCTTTGGCTTGCAGTTACAGGTTGGTTTGGTTTGTGCGAGTTTGTATCGTTGTGTGTGTCAGTGCGAGTGCTATCAATAAAGTATTATTTGTTTTGAAGTAATTCTTTTGAGGGGCAAAATTTTCCCATAGGAATTTCTCTATACATATTAGGTTCACGACCATATCACGTCGAAACATTGCTTGTCACAAAATTAACGAAGTTAAGCAACGTCGAGCCAGGTCACTATTTATATGTGTTTGCACTTGGGAATACCAAATGTTGTAAAACTCGTTTTACATGGGGGTGTTAATTGATAACGGCACGGCATTGGATATCGTGTGTGTGTGAGAGAGAGAGAAAGAGAGAGAGAGTACGTGGGATTGCATGTGAATGAGAGAGAGAAAGCAAATTTTATTTTACGGAGAATTTTAATTGTTGTCATTGAACTGCCCATTTATTTCTCACGCCAAATATTACAAACATTGTACTTTGACGACAAATAGCAGTTGATATACCCTATAGTGCTAATGAAGAATGGTCTTCTATAAAATACCATAGGTAAGCATGAAGGGGCTGTGTTTTACCTGACTGAAGGTCACCTATGCTACGGGTACGCATTAATCAACCATATTCGTTCATGCATTCTCAGACAAACTTATTCCCATGCACTATCTAATTACACGAGTTACCTGATTAATTTTCATATGCAAATGTATTTTTTCCGCCAACATATATTTATATATTTTTTTCTTTATTATAGATAATCGATAAATTTTCAATCTCTGGCAGACATTTTAATGAAGCAAACCTTCAAAGGGAATGCCATTGCATTAATCAAAAACTTAATTAAATCTTTGCATTCAGAATTGAATTGGCAAGATAAATCTAAAGACTATACTTTGCTTAAGCATTATTATTTCGGTTGATTTTATTTTAGTTCAATTATATTTTGAATACTGAATATTAACATTGAAACTGAATTTAAAATATTACAAAAGTTAGGAAACATTCACATCAAATAAGGAAATCGATATTTTAAAATGTAGTATATATATATATATATATATATATATATATATATATATATATATATATATATATGAATTAGATAAAAATGAAACTCAGTTGCACGCCATTTTGATCGCCATTTTCAGTGCAGCTGTAGAAAATCTAGAAGGTATAATAAGAAGACACAATAATAAAATCCTGAACAAACCCCCTTACCTGAATAGTTTTAATAACTCTACACTTAAATCAGATAAGGATAGAGAAAAATTATGCGATTGTAGAAACCCGGTAGACTGCCCATTAGAAAATAAGTGCTGCATCAAATCTGTGGTATACCAATGCACTATATCATCCACGGAGAACCCTAACAATAATATGATATACATTGGGTCCACGAAAAATACCTTTAAAACCAGATGGAGGCAGCATAAATGCTCCTTCAACAACATAAACTTAAGACATCAGACCTCTCTATCTAAATATTTTTGGCACCTGAAAGAAAAAAATAGGACACCTAAAGTAAAATGGAAAATCATTAACAGGACTAGAACTTGCAAAACTTGGGATGACACATGCCCTTTGTGCCTCCATGAGAAACTACACATTATTAAGCTTCTAAACAATAAAAACCTATTAAACAACAGGCAAGAATTAACGGTTTTCTGCCGACACAACCGAACTTACGCTCTGAATAACTAGCTATAAACACGCATACAATAAAATAAATTTTAAAATCCATAGCCCATATACATAGTTTTAATACCCTACAAAAACTGATAACCCTTTATGAAGCCGTCAAATAACAAACGTTACGGCTTTTTTATATACACAAATCCCTTTCATAAAGAGATATAATAAAAGAATAAAATAAAAATAAATAAATAAATCTCCGTAGACGATCAAGCCAGACTATGCGAAAACTTCCTCCGTCGTAAATTTAGCCACCCCCACCTTACCCTGACCCGGCATCTATGAAAATAACTCTATACTGATATAAATTATTAACACCCATCCCCTGCTGTTTCTAAACAATCCGCCCTTGATGTTACCATGGAAATTTTTGATTTCAATTCTGACCATACTATTAAAACTCGTAAATTTCAGAAATAAGTCATTCCCCAAAAAATTTCGCCTGAAGATGGAACAGAGTCTACTTTAACTCAAGTTAATTCAAATATTATTTTGAAGTTTTCGGCTCTTGTTTTGAAACATGAGACCTCTTATGTAGCGAGTTGGAATCGTATTTTTAAATAAATAGTTATATTTATGCTCTACTTTCGTATCGAGCACTATTTTTTAAAAAATAATAACAAAAATACTAAGGAACTTTGGATTATTTACCAAACCAGTTTCTTTCCTATTTTATACAATATTTTCACACACACACACACACACATATATATATATATATATATATATATATATATATATATATATATATATATATATATATTCATAAATTACTGTTACTTGAATTCTAAATCCATCTACATATCTATGCGTATTTGTATGTGTATGAATTATATTCATATAAATTGTATTGATAATGAAAGAATAGAATATAAAACTATTCTTAGCCGACGCGTTTCGCCTTCTGAGGGTCTTTACGAAGGCAAATTAAATAATATATAGTCGGTACGCGCTAGCATTCGTGGATGAAGATCCTCTATCCTTATTCACTTATATATATATATATATATATATATATATATATATATATATATATATATATATATATATATATATATATATATATATCAACTTTACTTCTACAAGCCGTAGCCCAACATATCATAAAATTATAAAATCAGGCCGATTCCATGAGCAAATTACAAACATTCTAGACCGGATTTCAACCAGCAAACCTGACATTCTTTATTCCCAAGTTTACTGCGATTGTTTTCATGTTCCGCCATCTTGGCTTCTATTGATAAAACAATTAAAAGGACACAACTCTCTAACTTTTTATAGCTTACGTTCAAATGAAAAATTATTGTTCTCAAGTTACAGTGTTTCAGTATAAAATTGTCTGTATTTTCAACTTTACTTCTAGAGGACGTAGTCCAACATATCATACCATTTTCGACAGGCAGACTCCATGAACAAATTGAAAACATTCCGGGCCGGATATGGATTCGCTATCTTGAAACTTTGGAATTCGGTGAATTTTTAAACGTGCCTTTTTTGCGACGAATTTTACGATACCAATCTTTATAACATGGAAATAAATTTGGGAATAATCGAAATTAATTACGAAATCCCATGAAATAAAAATAATTGTTTGTACGGAAAGTAAGGACCAACGTACATCAAACTCTCTTTAATTTAAGTGTCAGGAGAAGAATTATCATTGAACTTTTAAAAGGTAAACTTAAATATTAATTCAATACTTAAATGCAACGATCAGTTTTGAGTTCTTCTGCTGTTTAATGTTGCCTATGGTATCTAGTTCTCCGTACCTGTTGGGATGAAGACCCAATGAAGAGTCCTCCGCAGGAGCTAACTGAAATTAAAACCGGTTTTTACGCTAGTATGTATATATATATATATATATATATATATATATATATATATATATATATATATATATATATATGTGTGTGTGTGTGTGTGTGTGTGTGTGTGTGCGTGTGCGCGCGCGCGCGCGGGCGAGTGTCTCTGGGTGTGTGTGTGTGTGTGTGTGTGTGTGTGTGTGTGTGTGTGTGTGTGTGTGTGTGTATTGTTTAATTAAAAAGCAGACAACCTTAAGGTTCCATCGATTATATTTTATTTCCCAAGGAAAAGGAGTTATTCATGGTTCCTCAGATCTATCTCTCTTTCTCTATCTCGCTCTCTCTCACACACACACTCATATATATATATATATATATATATATATATATATATATATATATATATATATATATATATATGTGTGTGTGTTAATTTGTATAGACGTTAGATGTATAGAAAATGCACTTAGAAAGCGCTTCTGCTTATATAATGTCTTCTTTTTTGTCCTATGAGCCGTGTTCCTTAAGTACATTAGCGATCATGACTTGTTCGTTTTAAATTTAAATATTTTTTTTTATTTTTGTTCTTCTTACTAAACCTTGACCCTCCCTCCATTTAATCAAAGTCGCTCGATAAGTTATACGCTGTTTTTCCTCTGCCCTTCGTGCCTTCAATCTGCCCGGTTGGTATCAGTTTTTCAAAGTTACTTCTTGTATGCCCGAGTAATATCATCTCTCTCTTTCTCTCTCTTCCTGGAGTTATGTATAATTGTCCTTTTTTGTTTTCGTTTTCTCTAAATCTTCGTCGTTGCAAGCATGTTCCGAATTTTTGTAAGCTTACTTCTGTAGAAGCACATTTTTATTGCTTCATGTCTCTTTTCCTCTGGAAAACGATTGTCCAGCATTCACGTCCATGCTTGATAAATGGTTTGATCATCAACGTATGATCAAACACATAAAAAAAAACTAATTCCCATTAATATTATTCTAAGATACGGTAGCCCTCGATCAAGCGTGGTTGGTTACACATCAATACACGATCAACGACATCTCATTATTCATATTTAACTTCAGTCCGTAGCTAATATAATATGCAATTCTTTTATTTATAAACAATATGACAAGGAAAGTTAAATGACCAGATGTTTAATATGTAAGCAATGGTCAGGTTCGGTTATTAACTGAAACTGCATTTCAAATATAGTCTTATTGTTTGATTATATAATATCGAATAGATGTCATACGTATAATACATAAATCATAATAAAACCTGTAAAATAGTAATTGTATTTGTAAACATTTGTATTATAATCAAAAAGCAAAACAGATTTTGTATACGCTGGATTCACAATCTTTAGTCTACACGATAGAGTTCATTCTAATGTTCGATACTTATATAAAATGTACATAGGTCTCATTTATATTAATATAAAATAGGTAGATATAATTTTCTTTTTCTAGAGTCAAAAAGGTAAACATAGGTTTCGTCTGCTCAAAATTCACAAAGACATATGTTTCGTTTACACTAAAATCCCAACGACTGGCATAGGTTTTCGTTTACGCTAGAGTCACAAAGATTGAGGTTTCGTTTACGCCAAAGTGACAAAGTTAGATATAGGATTCTTTTACGCTGGAGTTACAAAGGCTGATATAGATTTCGTTTACATTTAGCGTAACAAAGGTAGATACAGGTTTCTTTTACGCGTGAGTCACAAAGGTTGACATAGGTTTCGTTCACGCAAGAATCGAATATAGATTTCGTTTACGCTAGGAGCGTACAACTGCCGAAACGTCATGAATATCTCAACAAAAATGAAGACGACAGTCCGAACATCGTAAATAATGTAAATAAGTAGAAAGCTAGTTTTTTTTAGGTATGAGTAAAAAAAAAAAAAAATTAGCCAATATAAACCGGAAAGTCTCTTAAGTTACTAGATGAGATTTTTGTCAACCCGTACAAGACAGGACGGAAACGCGCATATTATGATGATATGTTTGGGTCGCTGTGTCATGCCAGAAATTTTTTCTCGTCTAAATACATCTTTGATATTTACAAATCTATTATTAGTGAATGCATTATATACTGTTGTCAAATTTGGCATGGTGTTCCTGCTCTATATCTCGAGATTTTTGAGAAAATCGAAACAAGGATCTGTAAAGAATTCGATCTTGACCAGGCATCTCGACTTCAATCCTGTTAACAGAATTCATATCCGTCACGCGTATCAGTTTTATACTTGACTCTTCATATGATATTCTAGTTAAGCTTAAGTAAAAACAGTTATTCGTACTAATATTAAAATGGAATATGAACTCATATTAAACTATATTATATACTAACCGAAATTTTTCTATATTTATCAGATGAAGTATTTTAATTATTTACACTATTTACTTTGTTCGAAAAGTTTGCTCTATCTTTGTTGCACTATTCACAACGTTACAGTCGTTGTTTTCTACGGCCTTCTTCAGGTGATTGTAATTTTGAACAGAACCCTATATTTCATCCATCTGGGTACATTGTTCTAGTTCCATGTGTCATGCCTCTTTCTGATACAGTGTTACCCGGATATAAGAGAGTTGTCGGGACCGGAGAAGAAGTCTCTTATATCCGTGTTTCTCTTATATCCGGGTTTGGTCTATTTTGTTTAAGTAAGTATGGCTCTAATTTGGGACCAGATAAAATCTCTCTTATATATATCCGGGTTTTTCATATATCCGGGTCTCTTATATCCGGGTTACAGTGTATATCAGTATTTGTTCTCTTTTAGCTCAACATTCCAATTTATTGCTCACCTCTGGTGTAATCCAGTGACTTGACCCAAAGTTTTGTGAGTTCAATACCTGGCTACAGCAGTGTAAATTGCACTGATTAACTGTATCGATGTTACTGTGAATCACTCGCTTTCTATTTCTCTTTCTATCTATGCGTTTGTTCAGGAGCATAGGCGTGATTTTATGTCTGTATTTCTGTCTGATACAAATCCAAACAGAAGTATGTATATTTTCGTATATAATTCAGTTCTTATGCATATATGACTGCGTATGTATGTGCGAGTAATCATATTTGATTGATCACCCATATAGATAAACATATAAGTAATTCTTCCATGAAGATACATGAGAAAAAATAGATTCACGAAATAAAATTTGAAGACTAAAACATATCGTTTCCTAGAGACATTTTTCTCACAGAATAAAAAGCAATCCCAAACGCGAAGCAAATAAATGTCTACAAAACATTAAAGTTTATATATATATATATACATATATATACATATATATATATATATATATATATACATATATATATATATATATATACATACATATATATATATATATATATATATATATATATATATATATATATATATATATATATATATATATATATATATTTGCATCGTATACTTTGGTATTAAGGCTTGCTTTTCGTCTGTCTGTTCGCAGTTTATCTAAGAAAGGGGTGCTTTTTTATTTATCTAAAATATTATTTATTATTTTTTAGCTAAATATCAGATAAAGAAACATTATCGTTTTGTTTTTAATGATAAAAAAACTGGACAGAAACGTCTGCAAATTTCATGGGATTTTTCTAGCATTTGTATATTGTTACAAAACATGTACCTCTCTCATGGTGTTCAATACAATCAGTACTTATATTAAAATTCAAACAATTTCGCAGTCTTATTTTCGATGACTACGCATACTTAGCTTTTCTTGAACCAAATATATTTCTCAAATCCCTAGCGTCTCCTGCATAAAAATGTACCTACTTAGATATGTATGAATACTTCCATAATCTTAACAATCACTGGAAATAGTTTTCTATTAGTCTTTGAGGGTTTCTTTAAATGTTTATATTTGTATTAATAAGAATTATATACATTTCTTTTTGGCTATATTTGAAAGTGATTATAAATAAGCTTAAACATTCGTTTACTACAGTTCTTTAGATTGATGTAAAAACTTCTTAAAGTCGAGTCTGTATATCTCCTGAGTTATAAGCTGTAGGTGGAATCTGTTCATATTTAATAAAAATTCGATGTTTAACATTGATCATGTTTTTATTTCCGTTTCATTAGATATTTCTTGAAATGTTACTTATAACATAAAATGTATTAATTTTGTTTTATTTTGCATTAAATTGACCTCTAGATTAATTAACCGACTGATAAAATGTGGCTAAATTTACTTGCTTTAAGGCCAGATGAAGTCTAATCTTGTTTAATATTTTAACCCGTATAAGGTGGAAGGCAGGCTAAATCTGCACCATTAAACTGTTGCACCAGGAAATACATGGTTGATGGTTTGCTGTGTAGAACGAGGTCATACTTTCTATGTCAGGGTTATTTTATCCAGTATTATCTACGTCAATATTATTGAAGACCAGATGAACTTGTTTATATCTAGACTTATAAGAGAATAGTAGCATTCTCCTAGAGAACAATTCAGTCTGACACACATCAGAAGATGTACGAAATGCTTTCGGTTATATGCAAGCGATTGTTGCCCTGAATACAAACATGCTTAAATGTAAATTTTATTGTGGAAATAGAGGAGACGTCATACTCACAAGTAAGTTGTATAAATAAAAAATACTCTTTCATCTAAACTGAAAGAAAAATCTTGATATCTTTATTGTATCGTCGCATCAAATAATTTTAGAAAGTAATTTGTGGTAATATTTAATTTCTCATCAGGTAAGAATAATTGTTTATAAGGAACACAATATTAGGCAGTTGGATATTATAATCTAAATCATATATATATACATATATATATATATATATATATATTATTATTATTATTATTATTATTAATTAATTAATTAACTAATTAATTAATTAAAGAATATCAAACATTTAAAATCCCATAGGTAATAATTTTTATTTCATGAGAGCTCTAAAAAACCATCTGTCAATCTTCAAGATCTACAAACAAAAATTAATTATATTTTTGCTCTGTCTTTTGTCATAGAGCTCCCCCTGGATCTATATCCTCCTGGAAGTTTGATACGGATTGCCATATTGTTTAATATATATATATATATATATATATATATATATATATATATAGAGAGAGAGAGAGAGAGAGAGAGAGATCATTAGATTTAATAAGCTGGTTAATACAATATGAAGAATAAAATATTAACAAAATGATAACAATATTGTCAACAGGATTGAATATATTTATTATATATTAGCCTTTTGACTAAATTGAAGCACGAAGAGAAAGAGGTTAAAGACAGAATTTTCTGAAAGCCTGTGTCCTTTTTCAACAGGGAAGAAAAAAAGAAGTGAGACTTCTCTCTTCCGAGGAATGCTGTTCTTGTTTGTTTAAAGGTATCCCTGTGTAAATTATACTCCTTGTTTTATCCCTCAATGTCTGATTTTATTTTGAAAATACAGATATCAAATTCCGATCTGCGTCATTCTTGTCGGCTGTTAAATGAAGACGCTCAAAGCACGTATCTGATGTCATGACTGCTATGAGACGGTTGCTGGAAGTATGCAGCGACAGAGAAATCATTATTATTGGGTTTTTTTTATTGACAATTTTTTTTTAATGTCTGTTGAACCGATGACCTAATTATTTGTCTTCGGGTCTTCAATATATATATATATATATATATATATATATATATATATATATATATATATATATATATATATTCAGTTAAAAGGTGCAATTATAATTCATAAATTCATGAATCATTCATACAAAAAACGAATATAGAGGTTAATGATTTAAATGGCGAGAATACATCGTCGCAAACAATATAAATAAGATACATCAACCCCGAACATGTACATGAATGATATGATCCCCGTTTATAAATTCCAGTTGCATAAGGTCTTTTTAATTTTTACAAGCGTTCGTCTGTTCCTACATACATCATCAGGTATGGAGGTATATTTTGTTCTTGTTTTTACTTCTCAGTAATAAGAGGACAACGAAAATAGAGATGTAATCCGAAAAAAATGAAATGAGAAATGTGTTATTGTTTTGGAACGTGCGGTCGCAACGCTGAGTTTGAATTTAAATTTTATGGTTGTGCGTTTTTGTACAAATATAGCAATAAGAGAATTCTTTTTTACTGGTAGATTTTCCGTGAATATGGCATGAAATATATTGTTCAATAATTACAGTAATGTCACACTGATCCAACGTGCGACTCTCGGATAACGGGAATCATATCATTCATATACAGGTTCGGGGTTGATGTATCTTATTTATATTGTTTGCGACGATGTATTCTCGCCATTTAAATCATTAACCTCTGTATTTGTTTTTTGTATGAATGATTCATGAATATATATATATATATATATATATATATATATATATATATATATATATATATATATATATATATGAATATGAATATTGACTAGTCAAGATGAAACTAAAAAGAAATGTTGTTTAAATAATATACTGATTCGCTGTGGTGGTATTATTATTAGATAAGAAATCAACCTCTAAGATTTCGGTCCACCCAGGTATATTGATTGATTACTTATTAGATATGCAAAAGTGTGACTACGGTTTATCTTTATATAATAATTATTTTAGAGATCAGACAATGTTTTGGAATATGGCATTTAGAATTTGTGTCCATGCCGTTATTATCCCATCCCGAAATTGCTTTGTGTTTGTTGGTTGCTCTCGAAGTATTCGAATCACATTTTACACAGCATCCCAAAATTGATCTATGGAACTAAAGTCCACTGAGTACAGAGCCAAATTTAACACAGAAAAGTCATTTCTGTCTTCAAGAACCAATCTGCCACTATTTTATTATTTGTGACGCTGTGGGTTACCCTAGTCATAGACTGTGGTATGTGATCAGCAGTATTTGAAATAATTAAACCCACCTATATGTCACCGATGATCTTCCTACAATAGAATCAACTAAAGCCCATTTATTTGTTATACTAATGCATGCAACTAAATGCAGTAGGTCTTCATGACTATTACAGTGTAACCCGGATATAAGAGAGTTTCCCAGTACGGCGTGGTTCGATTTAACCATAAGCAGAGAAGTAACTTTTGTTAATTCGAATCCAAGCACTCAAATACATACATGTCAGGGTGTACGCAACTAAAAAAAATAATTGTGTACTTCATAGATAATATATTATAATTTAGCACAAGGTAAGAGCAATGTCCATACAACACATTTATTTCCGCTAATTAAAAAAAAAAGGTCCACCTTCAAGACGATGCACCTCTGCTATCGTTTAACGAGGTACATGATCCCTTCTGAAAAGTTTTTCTCTTGCTCTTCAAGCCACTTCTGCACCGTCTGCTTATTTGGGCACCTAACGTAGTCTTTAATTGTAGCGTCCATACGTCTGATCTCGTTGCTCTCTGCCACTCAACTGAACAATTCATGCTGACAAGTTTCCACCATGAGCATTTGTATATTTGTGCTAGAGGCTACGAAAAAGATTCGTAAATTGTTGAAACAATTGATAACTATCACTGCAAATAATTCGTTTAAACTCAATACAGAATTTGCAACAACGAATGCAAAACAAAGTTAATAACTTAAAACGTGAAGCAAATATATACAGTGTAGACCGTAAATATCACAAGGATATCACATCCAGAAACAAAATCTATGAATATTAGTAAATGAATATAGAAACACAAGTGAGATCTTTTTACCATATATATATATATATATATATATATATATATATATATATATATATATATATATATATGTGTGTGTGTGTGTGTGTGTGTATGCTCGGCCCGGAGGCTAGGATCAAAGTGTAGTATCTGCGCTTTGTGAGCTGCCGGGTCGGGTGTCTGTCGAACTCTCTCCTTGCAGAGGGGAACCCGGACGAAGCTCCGCCGAAGGGTAGGGTTTCGTTGAGGGAGGTTGACGGAACTGGCCCGCCTCTGCGGGTTTGAATGGTTATTTATTTTTGGCTGGGCCTACGGGCTCAGATACCCATATTAAAAAGGCCTTGTGCCACATTCGATCTCCGTGGGTGGAATCGATAAATACCATATATATATATATATATATATATATATATATATATATATATATATATATATTCTTTTTCTCTGGCTTTTTAATAATGCTTTGTAATTAATATAATAATATAAAAGTTGAAAATGTATTATGTATTCTAATAACTTGTTAAATATTGTATTACTCCTTAAAGTGTCCTTTTTTATATTATGATGATAATTTTGTTTGAATATATCACTTCATATACAAATGCCATATAATTGTAAATGCGGCATGTCGATACAGTGTGTCCATTCGTGCCGTGTTTCCGTTCAAATTTGAATTCTCTGATTCAACAGAATTTAATTGGTTTAATTCATATCAACATCATTCTATTTCTTATCTTCTTAACTTTCCTCTTTTTTGAATCTGGGTAATTTTGAAATATCTTTTCTATTTTTCTTGGCTTTCTTTTTTGCTTTTGGTAGTAGGGTTAATTTTCGATTCTTTCTTCTGATTTTCTTTTTCGTCTTCTTTCCTCTTTCTTTTTTTTTTTATTGATGTCTTATCTTCTTTCCTTTTTTTTTATATAAGTCCTTTTTACCTTTTATGGAAATTGTTTAAAAATGGAAAATGAAGTAGTGTTTCATTAATCAAAATTTTGAATAAAATCGTATAGTACCATCAATGTTAGCCACCTGAAGAAACGTTTGATTTTAACGTTGAAACAAAATGTACAATATCGTAGTGAATATTTACATGCTCTAATGTAACAATGTATAATAAATATTCATTGCTCTACATTTGTATCGATCCCTGTTTTAAATTAATATTTTGAACGTTGAAATATTATTCTTCAAGTTTTTACACACACACACACACACATATATATATATATATATATATATATATAAAACAGCAGATGCAAATGAAAGTAAGTCATATGGTTAGAATATATGTTAAAGTAAGCTGGTCATTTTTCTTCTGTGTTTGATAGAGTAAATTTTAACAGTTCACCTATAGAAAAAATAACTCTTATTTTTACATTTTTTTATGAAAAAAATGCACTTATTTCGTATAGTAATTTTTCGGTACTTTTTCGGACATTTTAAACTCGTCACAGAGTAGATTAGTCAATATTGTAGTCATTCTTTTAGGGAATGTATTTATTTTTATTCTATACGTCTGATAGAATTCGCTTGTCAGGACATTATTTCAGTTCTTAATGCATTCTCACTGCTACAAAGGCGTTTTCATTGTTCGAATGTTTATTATTAATAGTTTGTAGAATTTCGGATCGTAGTTTTGTGAACGCGTTGGACGCTGAGCAAAAAAAAAAAAAAAATAATTTTCTGCATTGCGCGGCCAACCCAAATCTAAACTTTATTAGTTTACTTCTCACGGGAGCCTAATGGCTGTCACTCTGTATTTATTAAACCTTGAAAGCGTATGTCTCGTTCCAACTTCGCATCTTGTCAGTTTCTCTCTAATAGTCGCCTTTGTTGCACAGAATAATGGTATTCTAAATTTAGACCTGACCAAAATGCCATATTCAGTCTTGAAGCATTGAAATATTTGAACAATTTGAGAAAGAAAATATAGGAAATTTAAGAATCACCAGTACCAAATGCATTACATTGTGATGTGGCAAGACCTGCCAAGATACATCAGGTATGTGTCTTTGAAAGTCGTATCAAGTTAGTGGAAAAAAAAACAAATAAATAAATAGTAGAAGCCCGATATGTTTTCGTCAAGGAAAATATTCTAAGAGAAATACTACATTCTGCGAAGTTCTTGGCAACACCCATTTCTCAAAATCTGAACGAATTCCTAAACGTCGGAATTTTAATTGTCTTTATTTATTTATTTTGTATTAGGTTGGCGCAAAAATAATGACGCAATAATGTCGTTTTTTGACGTGTTTTTAACGTCGAAAAACGACATTATTACGTCATTATTTTTGCACCAGCCTAATAGTTTATTCGACGAAACGAAGAATTTTTAGCACCCCAGCGTAGATTCTTAATTCTCCTTTGCAAAATAGACACATTCTGTAATCTGTGACGAAAAATAAAATGAATAGTGATGGCTGTTTCTAGAACAATGGTTATTTTTTAAAGTACTAAAATCAATAGTGTCACGAGATGTCTTATATCATTAAATGTTCCCTGTCGTTTTCCCCATCAGGTTAATAAATAAGAATTACCGTTTTGACTTAGAGGATTACATTCAAGCTGGCAGTCAAAAGGCCAGAATCTTCTTTCACCCTCCCATCAATATATCAGGATTTTGAGTAACAATAGCCTTTGCTTTTTGTATTCAATCAAATTATTTCGAAATAATACTAGGAAAATGTAACAAAATACATTAATATTGCACAAGAAAAAGCGTGAAGACAATATTAAAGTTTGTAAATTTGTTGTATGATGAGAATACAAAGTTCCAGAGAAAATAGAAACAAAAGGGATATTTATACGTGACATCAGAAAGAGATAGTTGAAATTTTCTATTTGGAAAGGGTACTTGGAAAATTTGTTACTCACAAAAGCAAGTAGGACAGAGGAAAACAACGTATAACATCCCTAGTGAAGTTGAGCAATGGCAGAGCAAGAAATAACAAAAAGACAAAAGCTATAAATGACAAGAAATTGTGGAGATCTATGATGGCGATCTCTCTGAAGGGACACAACACATAGAAGAAAGATTAATTCTTTTTCGCTATAACGAAATTGGTTTCATAATATTTTGTAGTAGACTGATTTACTTTAAACAGTACATACGCAAATACAGTAAAGAAAAGAGTGGTGAACTTTGAGGCAATATCAGTCGTCATATATGACAATGGATACTAGACAATCTCTTCACAGATGAAAAAGAGACATGAAGTAACAGAAATGTCATTCTACAGAATGATGCTGAGAATAACATGAACCAAACATGTGAGCAACTACAATTTCTTAAAAATATGAGGACAAAATGGACTCTTATACTTAGCATCCGCAAGGGATAGATGAAAATCTGTAGAAGAAATGACGGCTTGGAAATTTTGATACTTACAGGACCGATTAAAGAACAACAACACAATGAGCTCAAGTAAATTGATGACAGAGCAAGATTTAGAATAGAAAACAACAACACAAAATTTATTATGAGCTACAAAAGACAGGAAATTGTGAGGAGACATAGTCGCCAACGTGCTACAGATACACGTTACATGGAAAACGAAGAATTTACACCGTCCCATTTTAGGAAGGACCGACAATAAATACCGCTCTTAACTTGTAAGTGATGCTGAATTATTTTAAAAACCAATTATGAATATCGAGATTTCATTTAATTTCTATATTTCTATCCTGGATTTTACGTCGGAAATATGTCAGTTAAATTAATTGGAGTAATCTTTCTATTTCTGTCTGTCTGTTTGTCAGTCTCTCTCTCTGTCTCTTTCTCTCTCTCTCTCTCTCTCTCTCTCTCTCTCTCTCATTAACTGACACTTACATTTTAAAAGGCTTACGGCTACATCACGCTGAAACACCAGTCTCCGTTCGATCACCGAAGTTAAACAACGTCGAGCCTGGTCAGTACATAGAGAGGTGACCGCTTCAGAGTATCAGGTGTTGTAAGTTGGGATGTAAGGATGTTGTGAAGGATAATAACTCGAAGAGCAGAGAGCCGAGCTCCAATTTCATTTATATTCACATGCCAAATTACACTTGGGAAAGGTATCAATCCGCCATTTCTTCCCCCAACTATGGATTAAACCCAAAATTGTTATCTTATTCACGTAGATCATAGCACATCGAATTATTTGATAAAATGAAAATTTATTTATGTTTCTTTGCACATGAAGTTGTGGATTTATACATATATATAATGACTTTTTTCTTTTTTTTCAGGTAAACACCTTAAATAAGTTTTGTCGCAAGACAAAGGATTATTGTGAACCCATGAAAGTTGGTGCCCCTGGAACCCCAGGTAACAAGAAAAAATTCTTCTTTCCTCCATTAATGAACTGGCCATGTTGATCAAGAATTTTATTTGTGTCCCATGAATATATTTAAAACGTTATTGAAATCTATTGACATATTAAGAAACAAATACCTAAGCCAAATTCTTCTTTTCTCCATTAATGAACTGAGCATGTTGAAATGATCAAGAATTTTATTTGTGTCACATGAATATATTTAAAATTTTATTGAATTCTCTTGACATATTAAGAATCAAACCCCTAACATTTACTATGAAGTCATTTCATCTTATTGTTACCAACAACATAGAACCTCAAACCCCCATACCGTGTAAAATTAAAATCGTCTAAGTATTCTCTTGCCCCATGCGAGTTTGCATGTCGAACATTAACAATAAAAAAAAACAGAATATAAATTCTTACATTGGGAAAACATGCAGTATTTTCCTCAATATCGATACAGATCTTTATCTGAAAGAGAACTTTGAAGACGCAATCGTCAGACAGCATCTGATTGCGTTTAGCATGAAAAAAAAACCTGTCACCTCTGAGTGTTGACTTCAATGTTCACTTTTATATTTGTATTTTCATACGCTCTATCCCTGATATTGAGCACTTTATCCCATAAATATACCACAATTTATATATATATATATATATATATATATATATATATATATATATATATATATATGTGTGTGTGTGTGTGTGTGTGTGTGTGTGTGTGTGTATGTATGTATATATGATTAATTCTAATACAATATAAAATTTAAGACTTCGTTAATTGATGTTGTATGCAACACTTCGACTCCAGAGTTTCATAGACGAATGTTGTTGTAATTGTTCGTTCCACTCATCAGGAGATTTCTGCAATTATTTCAAACGTTATTATAATCGATACTTGATGAACTCTGACGTTATTCATAACCGTGTGGAAATACACACCGTATCAAACTGTATTTTTTCTACAAAGTGTGATGCGGGTTGAATCCCTGTTGAAGAGCGCATTTTCTTTGATGTGATTTCACGAAGACGCCTGCTAATAGATGTAATGAACACTGTCAAAATAAACATATATATCAATAATGATACTAAATAAGTGTATTAGGGATACCATCACTATAGATCCACATATATAAAAATTTACATATTCAGGTAGAAATTAAAATATCCTTGGTAATATTTAATGGAATAACCAAAAGCGCTTGCATATGTAGAATGTTCTAACACTTTTTACACACTTTGTGTTCTAAAAAGAAAACATTTAAGCGAACGCAATAAAAATTGAATAAAAGCTTAACAGCATACCGAAATAAAGATATTTCAACAGCTAAATGCAAACCTGAATCTTAACCACCGAAAACAAGATTCAAATACTTTAGAGAGACCACCCGAAACTCTTCTTAGAATTTGGAAAAAAATGTCCATCAGGGACATCTTTATTCCAAACACACATTTCGTTAAATATTCAGCAAATTTTCTTGGATACCTTAATTTAGACTGGCTGCAATTTACGATAAATCCTTTTATCTGAATATTTAATAAATATAGATTGTTAGATAAAGATGCCTTGGGTGATTTTTTCTTTTAATTATCGTCCCGGTGCGTATATTTGAAAGGCAAAGCATTGTTCGCCGTGAAATTGTAACAATTATAATTGTTTTATTTATTCACGGCGAGCAGAACTGATAAAATTTCAAATCACATAATTCCTATTCATGATATACCGAAATTCACATCAAATTTTCAGGTTATCCCATAAGTTCTGTCTGAATTTTAAGTTTTTGTTAAAATGAACGAAATTTAAAGAGTATTTTATAATGTCTAATAGAGCTGAACATCATTTTTGTTTAGATCCATTTAAACTGATCACATTTTATTTCAGAGAACAATAAAATTATATTTTGTGATTAAAACCCTGCTAACATGGAAGTACCCAAGAATCATTTGAGGCACATAATACTTTAGAGTTCAAGAAAGAAAACTCAGCAGCCGAAGCGGCTAGAAATATTCACTCAGTTTATGGAGAGGAATGTGTGAATGAAAAAACTTGCACAAGATGTTTGCAAAATTCAGAAGTGGAGATTTCACCCTTGAAGATGAAGATTGAACCGGACGTTCAGTTGAGTTTGATGAAAAGCTTCTTGAAGCAGCATTGAAGAAAATCCTGCTTTATCAGTTGAGGAATTGGCAGTGGTTCTCAGTTCAAACCATACAACTGTTCATCGTCATCTTCAACAACTTGGAAAGTTCCTAAACTTGGAAAATGGGTGCCTCATGAATTGTCTGAAAACAACCTCAAACCCCGAGGTGACATCTGCTCTTCTCTCTATTCTCGCCAACATGTTTCACCTTTTTTGGATAGACTTTTGACTGGCGACGAAAAATGGATCTTTTAACGAAATGTTAAGCGTCGTAGTCAGTGGCTTGGTAAAGAGGAAGGACCCCAGCCACAGCCGAGAAGAGAACTTCATGGGCAAAAGTTTCTTCTTTCAATCTGGTGGGATCGCCAAGGAATAATCAACTTTGAATTCTTACCACCTAATGCAACAATTAATGCTCAAATATACTGTCAGCAATTAGAGCGTTTGAACCAAGCTTTGAGGAATGAAAGAACTGCTGTAGTGAATCGAAAAGGGGTGATGTTTTATCAGGACAATGCGCGACCCCACACAGCAAGAATCACGTCACAAAAGATCGAAGAACTTGGTTAGGAGAAAATTCCTCATCCACCTTATTCTCCCGATCTTGCTCCTTCAGACTTCAATTTGTTTCGTAGCTTACAGAACCATTGGGAAGAAACAGCTTTTGTAACAGTTTAAAACTGACATTTGTGCGTTCTTTGAATCAAAGCCAAAAGACTTTTTCAGTAATCGAATTAGTAAGCTTGTTAATAGATGGAAAGATGTCATAGATAATCAGGGAAAATACATTGTTGATTGAATCTGTAATTAAATGTATTATTTGGTCACTTGTTTTCTTTATTCAAAATTCGGACAGAACTTATGGGATGACCTGATATTTTAAAATGAAAAATGTTGCATCTCGAAATGGTTTGTCGACTTCAATAATCGATCACTTTAGTTCAAGTCGAAAATTAATTAGGAAAGTGCAGATTCGATTTTGACCAGCATTTTCTTTTAATTTCAATAACTTTCACTGGAAATATGAGACAGACAATAAGTATAGAGCAATACAAGAAAATTGGCAAGTTTCACAACGATAAAAAATTTGTGAAATTACTGGGCTGCCTCGACGGTAACATATTTACTGTTTTTGCTTTCATAAAACTCGCGTAAAGATGCTTAAGTACTTTGTACTACAAAACAGCTTTTAATGGGTGACTCCTGTGTAAATAATTTGTGATTAGATTTCTACTTTTCACTTAAATTGTTTTCGTATTTTCTGCTCATTTGGCCAAAGATGTTTTGAGTGCAGAATGCATGGTTTTATTTAAACATTTTTGTTTTTCTTTCGTTTTTACTTTAGTTTTTTTTTTTTTTTTTTCATGTCTAAGTTTTTCGGTGGTTTTATATATATATATATATATATATATATATATATATATATATATATATATATACGTCTTACAATTGTATTGGACGTTACATATATTAATATATTTTACTTATATTTTATTTTATGTCTGTCTCTCTTTTTATTTCGACTGTGTTTATATTTTTCTTAAACTTCCTCCAACTTTATTTCCCACAGACCCGAGAGAATTTATCACACATTATGACGTTAGTGAAAACAATGATTGAAATCTTTTTTATATATTTTATCATCTTCTGGTGCTGTTTATTTTCTTTCTTTTTTTCTTTTTTTTTTTTTTTGTTTTGCAAATCATCTTTTATTCCTTTTTCCGTCTCCTGATTTAATTTACTCCCTTTTTCTCCTTTTTTCTCCCTTTTTCTCTTCATCTTTATCATGGTTCTTCTTTTATTCCGTTTTCTCATATATTTTTCTTGTTTACTTATATATTCTCGTTCTGATTATATAATAAATGTTTCGATAGTTGTTTTTGTATTTTCCTCTTTTCTCCATCATACTGTCCAGTCATATTATCACCCATTTTTCTTCCTCCATTATTCTTATCTCCAACTCCTTCTCCTTCTAAATCTACTAAATGTAGATGTTTAGTTATCATTTGCTTTGCATATTTCTATTTTACTTCTTCCTTGTTTTATTCTTGAAATTGGATTTTATTTTCTTTCATTGCAATCTCAATTCACACTTTCTTCGCTTAGTTCCTCCTAACACGTATAATTCTTATTATTATTTATCATTTGATTTTCTTCAGTATACACGTTTCTTTTATAGTCCGGATCAGAGACCTCAAGACAGAAATGGCGTCATGACATTTTCCACTGAGCAATTTCGAAAAAAAAAATCATACATATTTTACAGATAAATCCATTCTTCAATCCGTTCAATGATTCTATTGGGATATTTTTCAATCAATACGAGAGCTCCAAATACATGTCCTCATGTAACACATTATTGAGATTTAGATTTCAAGGTCCTTGTATTTTGATAGCTTTTTGAAGATCTTCAAAAACATATTGTCATCTACAGGAACAGCCATGCACATTTTATCTTTGCGTTCTCTATTCACCAAGGCTTGGCGTTTAGCTTTGATTGTTCTGTTTGAGTTTAGTGTAAAGTCCTATAAAATTGTTACAGGTCCTATCTCTCTAACCCTGTTAGGGTGGTGTTCATACGAATTTCTTGCAGTTTCCTTTCCGTAAAAGTTGCAAATTTTCCAGTGCAGATATTGGCCCAGCCATACCGTGATTTATATTCAGTGGGTGCCAATATCACGCAAGATGATACAAGATGGTCAATTATATTTGAATACTTATCACAGAATCTATAATTTGTGCTAACAGATTTTTTCAGTATGTGTGCTTGGTAATTTCTAATTAGCAAGTATTGAAGCTATGCATCAAAAATAAAATCTTCGGTTTTGAGCTTTTAACCCTACACTTCGTAGCCACGGGATACGTGCGTGGTTTGTCTAACTCAGCTTGTTTAGTATGGGCAGAGTAATGGCCTTGATGGGGTTTTATCCATTGTTTCTGCATCTGGTTGGTTAGATTTGATTTGCGTTCTTTTTAATTATTTTGCAGCTGCAATTGGTGTAGTATTCTTTACTAGCAATTCTTCACCCATTTAAAACTCCATTTTGAATATGTTGGCTTCCTTTATTACTGAATAAAATTTGTTACTTCTTTCATGTTCTTTGTCATCCAGTCTTCTGCAGCTTGCAAGTATCTTTGAGGTCTAATTGTTGCAGTTTTATGTGACACTTCTAATACAATCAATCCAATGCCTCCCTGAGATCTGAGCACATACAGGCGATCAACATCAGCCTTGCGATTGTGCATGCGGTGGCATTTGTGAAGCTGTCTCATTCCAGCGTTCCTTCACTTAATGTCAGCTATGGTCCAGTTAAGGATGCTTAAACTGTATTGCAGCACAGGGGAGCATATTATTATTATTATTATTATTATTATTATTATTATTATTATTATTATTATTTTTATTTTTATTTTCTTTGCTTTCTGGCGTTTACACATTTCTTTCCGGGTCCCACCCAGGGACCTAAGGTTAGAGATGGCATCATGACCCTTTTCACTGACAAAAAAAAAAAAAAAAAAAAATTACATAGATAGAGCCCTTCGTAAAGTGTGGGCTGTACTTGTCAGAACAATTTTTTGTATCTCCTTGAGGCATGGGCTTCCAGGAATCCCTGCAATTAGTCTACTGCAATCTTTTCCAACCAGTCCTAGGGCTCCAACTACAACAGGGATTGTTGATGTTCCCATATGCCACATTTTCGAGACCTCTATTTCAAGGTCCTTGTATTTTGACAGCTTTTTGAATATCTTCAAAGATACATTGCAGTCAGCAGGGACTGCCATATCAATAAGGAGGCACCGTTTTTGTTTGTGGTCTTTAATAACAATATCTGGTCGGTTGGCCTTGATTGTTCTGTCAGTGTGAATTGTGTAGTCCCATAGAATTGTAACAGGTCCTATCTCCATAACTGGGTCTGGGTGGTGTTGGTACCAGTTTCTTTCAGTTTCCTTCCCGTAGAAGTTGCAGATTTTCCAGTGCAGATATTGGCCCACTCTGTCATGTCGGGTTTTATATTCAGTGGGTGCCAACATCGTGCAACCTGATACAAGATGATCAATCGTTTCTGGATATTTATCACAGAATCTGCATTTTGGGCTGACACAATATTTTAGTATATGTGCTTGATAATTCCTAGTTAGCAAGCATTGGTCCTGCGCAGCAAGGATAAAACCTTCAGTTTCCGCTTTCAACCCTGCACTGCGTAGCCACTGATGGGTACGGGTTTTGTCTACATCAGCTTGGTTGATACGGGCAGAGTATTGGCCATGAAGCGGTTTATCTTGCCATCGCTTCTGTATCTGGTCGGTCGCATTCGTCTTTGCTGTCTTTTTCAAGTATTTTGCAGTTTCAGCCGGTGTATTGTGCTGTAGTTGCATCTCTACGCCCATTTGAAGCTCCAGTTTGAATTTGTTGGCTTCTTTCATTACGGAGTAAAGACGCTTACTACTTTCATGTTCCTTGACGCATACCATCATCCAGTCTTCTGTAATTTCCAAGTATTTTTGGAGGCCAATTGTTGTAGTTTTGTAGGACAGTTCTAGTTGGACTAATCCTCTGCCTCCTTCGGATCTGGGCCCATACAGACGATCAACATCAGCTTTGGGATGATGCATGCGATAGCAAGTGAGAAGCTTTCTCGTTTTGGCGTCCATTCGCTTAATTTCAGCTATGGTCCAGTTAAGGACATTAAAGCTGTAATGCACCACTGGGACAGCCAATGTGTTTATAGCTGATATTCTATTTTTTGAGTTTAGTTCAGTATTTAGTATCAGACGTACACGCCTGTAGTACTCTTTTCTTATTTTTTCTTTCATTTGGGGGTGTTGTATGCCATCTCCTTCGCTAATTCCTAGGTACTTATAAGCTTCTTCATGCTCCAATTCCCTTATTATTATTATTATTATTATTATTATTATTATTATTATAATGTGGTGCCTAAATACCAAATACTTGTCTAGGTCTATAAGGAAAATGGTACTCCAGGGAAATTATCGACACATATTTGAGACGTTTCCTTTAGATGGAGAGGTTTTTGTGGGTTAAACTGTCTTCTTTAACATAACGGAAATTGAAATTACATATTCGTTTATCCCCCCTTTTCTTTGTTTCTACTGCGTCTTTCCTGTTTCCGAAGACTGTGTTCCGCATTTAACGTATCTTTTCGGATTCCACTGCGTCTCCGTATTACTGTGTCACATTTTCTTTTGCTGGTTTATAACATCTTGCAAATAGTTACATTTCTTAACTTGCCTTATTTTAAGCTATCCAATTACTCCTTGTCCTTCTTCTTCTGCATCTCATTTTCCTCCATCTTATCTTCTTCATCTTTTTTTACTTTTCTCCTTCTCGTTCCCTTCTTCTTTTTCTTCTCTTCCTCCTTTTATTTCTTCTTCGTCTTCTCCTTCTTCCTGTTCCTTTCCCTTCACATTTCTATACTCTTTCTTCTGTTACATAACATTGTTCGCCTGCTGCGTTTACCTCCTTTGTGTCTTCTTTCCTTCATCATTAATTTCGTTTGTTACTCTTTTAGATTCATTCTCTCCAACTGCTTTCTTTTCCCTATTTTCCTTTGACTGTTTCACCTTCATTTCTCTGATCCCCAGAAATATCGCTCGCGCGAATAATTTAGTTCTAAGTGAGAATTTAAATCAAAACTATTGTGTCTTCTACTTGTTTTCGTTGTTAATTGAGATTAATTGGATTCCCATAATGTTATGTTTTTTTCTTTATTTTTGTCTTGTTTTTCATTGAAATAAACACATTTCTTCATAATGGAGACTAAAGAAATATGAAAAAAGACAAAAAATAAGAAACAACTGAGACAATATACATTCAAGTGCCGATCAACAATGATGTTTACCTTGCGTTCAAATGGTTGAGATCTTAAAAATATGCAATTAAGCACTTCAATTTGCAAATCGATTTTTATTAATGGAAAAGAGAAAGGGAATTCGGCAGAATTTGAGTGTTGGAATATTTTCCCATTATTGAATTGTTTATTCTCTGAAACATAATCTTGAGAATATAGATATCTATATCTCTATCTATCTATCTATATATATATATATATATATATATATATATATATATATATATATATATATATATATATATAGATATATATATGAGTGTGGGGGCTGCTTGTGTGAGTGGGTGTGCATATAATTAAATAAACAATTCACAAGTTGGATATATGTGATAAGCATTCTTTTATCTACTTAGCTGTATCTCTATTCTAAAAATGATGCGCCAAATATCACTTATTTCTTCAAATTAAATGATTAATCTCTAGAAGGGAGCTCAGCAAGACAATTATATATATATATATATATATATATATATATATATATATATATATATATATATATATAAGAATAATATATATATATATATATATAAGAATAATATATATATATATATATATATATATATATATATATATATATATATATATATAAGAATAATAATCTGTTACTTAGCGGATTTATGTTCTTTTCATATCCCCGTCTCCAGAATCGAGATGCTGTATACAAAAGAGATTATCTAAATGACAAATTTGAAGTTCAGATTTCTTCTGTTGTTTTATGCAAGCATTTCGAGCGTCTCAGTAATTTGCAAGAACCAATTGGAGTCTGTGTTCGGCAAGGTTCTGTGGGGTTCATTATTGTATAGAAAGTTTAAAACGGTCAGCTCTTGAAAAAAACAATATTTTTCGTGTGTTTTTTTGCAAATTAACAATGATATATGATGTTACGGCTTACTATAAAATTGCTTCAGTTTGAGAACAAATACAATGAATTTTGTCTAAAAAGGATTTACATTTATCTCATATATATATATATATATATATATATATATATATATATATATATATATATATATATATATATATATATATATACACATATGTATGTATATAGATATATATAAATGTATATATATACACATATATGTATATATATATATGTGAAATCTAGGTAGGTTTGCCTAGCCCCCTAGGATTTATATATATATATATATATATATATATACACACACATACATACATGCCTACACCGTAATAATCTGTTGGTACATAATCCAAGTGAATCCTATTAATACAATATAAAATAAATATAGCAATGATTCACAACGTGGGCTCAATGTTTTAATTCAACAGAGCAACATATTTCATACAATAGGAATTAAGTTTACATTAGGTGATGATCATTATCACCTTGTAAATTGGAATAATAATTTACAACCTTTCCAAACCAGGCAATGGATGATGAATTACTAAAATGAAAAATATATTTTAATAATAGATCAATCATTGATTTGAAAATCCTTATAAATTATTTTAATTTCGTCTACCTACTATAAATATTGTTTACAATAATAATAATAATAATAATAATAATAATAATAATAATAATATTTCTATATTGAGGGAAACGGTTAATATGCATGGACCCATCTCAACACATCGACGTCATTTCTATTTTCATAATGTCTATATCGCGCCTATACACACATACATATACACACACCAACAAACATCCGCACACCTATATAAAACATACACATACACATAGTTACATTAAGCATGGGCACACACAAGCGCATACAGACACACGGGTATCTATCTATCTATCTATCTATCTATCTATCTATCTATCTATCTATCTCTCTCTCTCTCTCTCTCTCTCTATATATATATATATATATATATATATATATATATATATATATATATATATACATATATATATATATATATATATATATGATATTTTTTCACAATGTCACCATCGAGACAGATGTAACCGTCCCATCGGTGCAACTGCCTGAAGCCAAGTCTTTGAAGCCAAAATTCTCTCAATTCCGTCGAAACGCTTCCCTGATAAATGTCGTTTGAGTCGCCCCAAACTGATAATCTTAAATAATCAAGTCAAACAAATGACCTCGTAAATCCATATTTAATGGGACAAAATAATTCCCCTCTAAACCTTTAATTGTTCATGTCGTATCTTCAGGAAGCATATATTAAACGCTTATAATTTTAAAAAGATAATGTGAATTAAATGATTGAATTAGTATAGCAATCGCGGGAAATTCAAATTCTTGCTCACAATTTAAAGTTATGCCCATTCATGTTTGTTTGTTTGTTTGTTTGTTTGGGTTTTATGGCATATCAACCATTGTGGGTTATTTAATGCCAAATCCAGTTTATATGAATTTTAAATGCCTATTTTGTATGGAACATTTTTAGCAATCTAGAACTTATTTGTTTGCACACTGCAAAGTAATCATAGGTATTTTTGTTTAAGTCAAGAATTTCCATTTGATAAGGACAATTTATTTGCAAAATGACAAAAGGTAAGATATGTTCTTTATACATCAGTCTATATCTTTGATAAGAGACCAATTCTTTTTAGAAAATTCAATATAGTTTTTGGTTCAGTTATTGCAAATAATTTCTTCATGTTCTTCGTTTGTTTGTTTGTTTGTTTGTTTGGGTTTTATCGCATATCAACCACTGTGGGTTATTTAATGCCAAATCCAGTTTATATATATATGCCAAATATATGAATTTTAAATGACTATTTTGTATGGAACATTTTAACAACCGAGAGCTTATTTGCTTGTACACTGCAAAATAATCCTAGGTATTTTTCTTTAAGTCAAGAATTTCCATTTGATAAGGACATTTTATTTGCAAAATGGTAAAAGGTAGGATATGTTGTTTACACATCAGTCTACATCTTTGATAAGAGACCAATTCTTTTTAGAAAATTCTATATATTTTTTGGCTCAGTTTTTGCAAATAATTTCTTCATGTTCTCAAAACGTATAGCTGGCAACATTATTTTTTCCAAAAAAACGTATAGCTGGCAACATTCTTTTTCCGAAAACATTATCTGAAGCCTTGTTGCTAGACGTAGTTTATCGTCATACCCAGGACGCGGATGTAGTTTATCGTCATACCCAGGACACTTCAACTATTGTTGGAATATTGGTCGTTCATCTGGATCACATTTACGGTGTAATAATTCTTTTTAGTAATAGATGTAATTTATTATGGTTCAAAAGAAAATATCTTATCGAGGAAGTCACGTGTTTGGATTTGTACGTTGTGATGTCTTGCATGGCTTAGTTGTCAAGGTCTGACGTCTTTGTCCATCAGAGATATTCTGTGAGCAGGCAGTTACATCAATGTATCCAACATCTTTCTAACACTATGCGACAGTTTGTACTACAGGATTCAATAGTATGAAGATTATTACAGAAGAATTCATTGCCACACTTGATGGTGTGACAGTTACAAGTCTATGGTCTTGATGAACGTCATGAAGACAACGATGGAAGATTTGAAGCCATGGTTTCCCAAATTATTCATGCAAATTTGACATTAAACTAATTCGTCAGAATCCGAGCGTGGCTCGCTAATCAATGGAAGATACTGTCTTGGATTGAATTCAGAAAGAAAATGTTTTGCTTATTTTTTTAAGTATTTATTTGATATTAAATGACTGACAGTTTTATTAAATTTGTCTTGAATGTAAAAAAAAGCTTTCGTTTTGGACCTTGAAGTTTGTAAGAAGAATCTAAAATAGTGTTCATTCCTGGTGATTTTGTATAATCTATTAGACATTTTCAAGGATATAAGCTGTAATCCTATAAGAAAATGTGCGTAGTGCTATTATAAACATTTTAATACGTGTTTAGGCAATTGAAAAGTCTCTCTCTGAATATATATATATATATATATATATATATATATAAAGAAATATAGTCTTAAGGTGTGCTATATTTATGGAATAAAGTGCTCAATATCAAAGATAGAGCGTGTGTAAATATAAAAGTGAACATAGAAGTCAACACTTAGAGGCGACAGTCTGTTTCATGCTATATGCAATCGTCAGGCCACGATTGCATATAGCATGAAACAGACTATCGCCTCTAAGTGTTGACTTCTATGTTCACTTTTATATATATATATATATATATATATATATATATATATATATATATATATATATATATATATATATATGTACATATACAGAGGGATAGAGAAAGTGAGAGAGAGAGAGAGAAGGAATAATGTCATATCAATAAGTGATAATGATAATCCAAGTAGGTCGTTTCAATATAAAATATTAAATAAATAGATACACGAAGAGGACTCAATGCATTTATGTACAGAGCAATACGATGTGCACTAAGAAGGATCCGTCTTGATGTGTTTTTATATATATATATATATATATATATATATATATATATATATATATATATATATATATATATTTATATATATATATATATATATATATGAAATAGAAGTATGACAAATTGTCAAAAGTGTTTGATCAACGCATTTTGTCATTTAAAATTCTGTCGGCAGGACTTTAGGTTTTACGTTGATGCGACTACAAATTGTTGATTTTTCATGATTCTTAGTAAATGAAAATTAAACTCAATGATAAAGATGAGATTTGCTATGATATTTACTGAATTCAAAGATTACATTCATAGATTTCCGGAATTTTTGATCATTTTGTTTTAAATATCGTATGAAAAATGTACACATTTACCTATTTTCCGTTTAGAAACTGACTTCAAAATGTTACTGTTTAAATATTAAATTTAATATCTTTCGCATTAGATATATTGAATGGAAAATATATTAAAACAAGAATTCTAATAATATATTGCCACAATCAAGCTATACAGTTTTTACTTTAGATGATAAGTAATAACTGTGTAAGAATTGTACAAAATTTTTTAAAATGGCGACGCAATATTATGAAATATTTTGTCAGATCATAATTAATAAAAACAGAAAATAGATAAAATAGTACTGCTGGATACAATTGTTTTACATGTACATTTTTTATTGAAAATCACACTAAAACTACTGAACTTTATAACATCAAATATACCTAAATTGTTCAGTATAATTTCATTTTGAAGTAAATGAATGTCTTATTTGATGGTACAATGATTTAGCAGCAATTTTTTGTGTTATGCATCTTGTCAATATGTAGTTTTCATAGATTTAGTAAGTTATAAATTTTAAGAGGTTGTCCTTTAAGGATATCACTTCACTGAAATGCAATTCTAACGCTACGATTTTGAACAGAAACTTAATTTCGAAACTCATTTACTACGTATGCGCACGATCGAAAGCAATTTTTTTTTCGATTAAAATTTTCTTTTTATGCATATCGTTATCCACTGTGTGTGTATATATATATATATATATATATATATATATATATATATATATATATATATATATATATATATATACAAACAAAAAGAAATATGTTGCTGGCTTTTTAAACTTTTTCAGTTTAAAATCATTCATATATATTAATCGTAATATTCTGAAAGACGTCTAAATTGAAGTGAAATTAAGTGATGGAATTTTATGTCTAATAAACAAAAGCCAGGGAAATTTTAAAATTGAGTTATTTTATATTACAATTAATATTATTTTAATTTGTCTTTAATTTATGTATTATATAATTTGGATAAAAAGAGGTTATAAATTTAAGTGAATTTTTAAGATCATTAGATAGATAGATAGATAGATAGATAGATAGATAGATATAGCCGACAACTGTCGATATCATGTCAGTTATGTGACATGCGGGATACATGTTTCTACGATCATGTATCTTTCGATACGTGACTGACGAGGTGGATTGTTACCCCACAGTAGGTTGCCATTTCATTTTGCGGTAGACTAGTTGCCATCGAAGGCTACAGAAAACGGTCTGTCGCACTATTTACCCATAGCTGAGATAGAGAAGTGGATTCATATATCTCTGAAAGTTAATGTAATGGATTCGACTTGAATTCGAACTCGACTCTCTGATTCCTCAATCCGTGCCTCTTATATAGTGTGTTTGTAGATATATGATGTGAAAATAAAAATCAACAATATTATTTCTATAACTACACTCTTATACATAGAGAAACACACACACACACACACATATATATATATATATATATATATATATATATGGGATCCCGAACTTATCGATAATTTCACAATAAAGTTTTGATTGATATACATTTTATTTCAGTGAGTTCCGTTCATTAGGATGTAACTACAGTTAAAATGTTTCTTCTATCTCTGACCTGTTAAAATAACAAATTTCTAACCATATTAATAAAGGATGAAACTACATCGCCAATGAAAGACTGCTAAAATTTTACTCTTCAATGCAAATAGATCAATATCTCTGGTATGGGGTGAGGACAAGTTATATTGAAATCAAGTTGCGCGATAGCAAACAAACTACAACTACGCTGGGAAAAAAATCGAGGTTAATTTATTTACTATCTGTGAGGCAGTTATTTGCAATCTATTCCTTTCCTTGCCGAATAATGTTAGAATATATTATTGGAATTATCTAAATAAAAAATCAATTTTTGTTGTTCACTATCTCGTCACTGTTATTTGAGGTTTGCCTTACAAGAAAACGAGGAAACAATGAACCTGTAAGAGCATGTGCAAAATGAAATACTTTAAAATTGATTTGCAAGAATTGTTTGATACAATGAAAATCATAAAAAGATACAATGATTTAATTCTTCAAGCATCATAAATGTCACCTGGTAAAAAATATAATTATTTTATACATTTCACTTCATCTTCAGTAATTATTTCAGAAAGGATATGTCGAATCCTTTCAAATTATAAAACATGTCTTGTCTTTTCATTGTTCGATCGCATTATTATTATTATATTTCTTCTACATTTTTTCATCTTCTCCTTCCCCGTCTTCATATATTTCTTCTTCTTCTGATTCTTCTTCTTCTTTTCTTCTTCTTCTTCTTCTTCTTCTTCTTCTTCTTCTAATTCTTCTTTTTCTTCTTCTTCTTCTTCTGATTCTTCTTCTTCTTCTTCTTCTTCTTCTTCTTCTTCTTATTTCTATTTTTCTTCCACTATTTCTTCTTCTCTTCCTTCCTATTCTTTTTCTTTTCGTTCTATTTTTCTTCTATTTCTATTTCTTCTTTTTCTTTTATTTCCATTTCTTCTTGCATTTCTCCCTCTCCTTCTTTTCTATTTCTTTCTCTTCTTTTTCTATTTTTCTTTTTCTTTTATTTCTTCTTCTTTTAAATCTTTTTATACGTTTATTTCTTCAAATTCTGCTTCTTCAACTTATTCCATTACTATTTCTTCTTCCGTCTCTTTTTCTTCTTCTGTTTCTTCATCTCTTTCTATTTCTTCTTCATCTCTTTCTATTTCTTCTTCTTCTCTTTCAATTTCTTCTTCTTCTCTTTCTCTTTCTTCTTCTTCTCTTTCAATTTCTTCTTCATCTCTTTCTAATTCTTCTTCTTCTCTTTCTATTTTTTCTTCAGTCTCTTTTTCTTCTACTATTTCTACTTCTATTTCTATTTCATCTCTTTCTATTTCTTCTTCTTCTCTTTCAACTTCTTCTATTTCTTCTTCTTCTATTTCTTCTTCTTCTCTTTCAATTTCTTCTTCTTCTCTTTCAATTTCTTCTTCTTCTCTTTTTCTTCTTCTATTTCTTCTTCTATTTCTTCTTCTTCTCTTTCAATTTCTTCTTCTATTTCTATTTCTTCTTGTAATTATTTTCTGTTTCTCTTTTTTGATCTATTTCTATTACTTTGTTCTATTTCTATAATTTCTTCTTCTATTTCTTCTTCTATTTCTTCTTCTCCTTCTCTTTCTTTTTTCTTTCATTTCTTCTTTTTTTCTATTTCTATTTCGTCTTGTATTTCTTACTCTCCTTCTTTTTTCTATATCTTTCTCTTCTTTTTATTCTATTTCTTCTTCTTTTAATTCTTCTTATATCTTTATTTCTTCTAATTCTCCTTCTTCAACTTATTCCATTACTACTTCAATTTCTTCTTCAGTCTCTTTTTTTTCTATTTCTCTTTATTCTTGTGATTATTTTTCTCTTTCTCTTTCTTCATCTATTTCTATTTCATTTTCTTTTTCTTTTTCTATTTCTTTTTCTATTGATATTTCTTTTTCTATTGCTATTTCTTCTTCACCTGTTTCTTCTTCTAGCCTCTTTCTAACTTAACCAATACGATCGACTTCTTTTTGTTTTCATTATTTACATTAACAACTAAATATTATGATCTTTTGAATTACGATATTTTTCACCGTACATTTGCCTGTTTCTGTCTTTCCTCAGTTTCCAACCACCTGCCTGACGATTCAGTAAATTAGACGATATTTTTCTCTTGTATTTTTCTTTTGTGTAGACATTCATGCGTACGTCGTTCAGGGCGCCAGACTTGTACAGAAATATCTAAAAAGTATACAACTTCTTCAATGTTGGAAATGGCTTCGAGCGAGTGAAACATTTAGATCTTGGCGAAGATCATCCTTCCTCGAAAATTGTGAATGGGTACTGCAGAATCACAAACAAAGAACTGTATCAACAGATATTGAATAAAATATCAACATCCTCTGTCAAGTATTCAAGAAGTAGTCCTTTCCAAAATAGAAAAAAATTATCTACAATTGACATGGAAGCAGTGATGGCGCATACTCTGAATTCTTCAGGAAAACTCGGGACGTGAAAGTTAATATTAAACACTTCACATACCTTGGAGTCTGGATCAACGACAGTAAATTTAGTATAGGAAGTAAGGAAATAAAACAGAATAGGCTGCACTAGAGTTATTTTCGCCCAACACTGCATGCTGCTACAAAACCAAAAAATTAACCTAGAAATTCAAGTCATTTACTCGAGATTATTCGAGATTTTCATATGGATGCAATGCATGGCGCTAAACAGGTTGAGAAATATATAAACAGTTTGCTGTCTACAACCGCTTTCTCGGAGCTATAGTTGAAAATGGCTTCTAGCAAGACAAGCGTGCAGTCTTCAGCGAAGAACATTCTTCCTAAAATCCGTGAACTGGTGCTTCATAGTACAAAGAAAGAACTGTATAAGATAACACAAACAGCATCTCTTGAGGACTTAAAACAACAATAACTAAAAAAAAACTCGAAGCTGAATAATGGCCCAATCAAACACTGACTTGGCCACGTGGACGTGGTGTAATGTTTAGCAAGCTTATCTCAATAGAACAATTACGACTAAGTAGTAAGTTTGATTTTCACTGGGTGCCACATACCTTCGGCCTTTTCCTACATTTAAGCTACGGTTAGAAAATCACTAATCAATTATTGCTTTTTCACACTTTGGAAAGAGCGATAACAGCTACTGGGTTTGAGAAAACTATTGTTCTGGAAAATAGCTTCCTTAGAAAGATTTTATACATTTCAAGCGAACTCGGTCAATGAATGCTTAATATTTCATCACAGAGAAATAAATAATATTACGAACATATATTATTTTCTTCTCTTCATCACTTTTACTTATATCCGCTTAAAATACTACTACGTCTAGTAATCCGGGTACTAATTTCTCTCACTCGATTATCTTATTATTTCTACTCATTTTACACTGAACTCTTTCCTTAACAATTCATGTCTTCTTCTTGGTTATTCTCTTTCCAATTCCATTTCTCCTCTTTTCTTCCTATCGCCTATTACACCTATCTCCCATTTCCCCGCCTCTCTCAGACTTCTTTAGTAATCGCAGTCAGGCACATTGGATGGGTACTTCCATGGGACATTAAGAATCAAAAGCCAGAACGTCCGTCTCTCTAGAGCACATGATCAGGCGAGCGGCTTATCGAAGAGCAGTGTTCCGATCTTTGTCAGAATCCGCTGAATTCACCATCAAATGTGAAGTAACGTGCCATGGCCGATCACGTACAACCGAGCATTGTCTGACATTATTCCAAAACCCACTTGTCCTCCGTAAGTGCGGAGCAAGGAAATCACTAGTTTTACATGGACGCCGATGCCATCTTATCTCTCCTTGATTGACGTTCCAGCCGAGACGAAGAGACATAACGACGCTTACAAATACACTGCACTGACAAACCGACATGAATCTTGCGCTGCCTCTTGTTGACGTTAAATATATCACCATCACCAGCAGCATCAACATTATAAGTTATTTTTTAAAAAACTCTTTTATAGATTATGTGATTTATAACTCCTTTTTTGATTAATCTCAGGTTTTCTAACTAGAAACCTATCCGTGAATAATATTTGAAAGATTAAATTCTTCGACTGCTGTTATTATATTTAGTTCAACTATCTTTACTAGCAAAAATTCAAGATATTCCTACCTTAATTATGTATAATTCTTAATATAATTATTGAATACGTTCCATGCGATGTTCTTGAACAATAAAATATCTGTGATAATTCCTCAATGGTTTTGTTATATGTGTGCTTAACATGAATAAAATTCACCCGGGAAATGATTATTGTTGTCTCATCTGATCTGGTGATTCTATGCACAGATATTTTTTTTATAAAATCCAAAGAAGGATCAGTAAACGTTTTTGTTTCTGAGTTGGTATCTTGTGTTCTGGAAATTTCACACATCCATAATTTAGCTTCTCTGTATCATTTTATTATTTTCATTGTGATTGTTCTGATGAGCTTTCTTCTTTCGTGCCACGATTCATGAATTTATGCCTTGTACGAACCTGTAAATAAGATTTCATCATTTTTACGGATGAAATTGCTAGATGTAACTGTAAGTTTTATGCCAATAGTTTCTTCTATCGTAATTTCCACCTTGGAAATTTCTTCGGAAATCTTTCCAGTCACCTACGATCTTCAATATTTAAATGAAACATAACTCGCCATCTCTCACCGTGAATTCTATTCTTTTTATTGTCCTTTCTCTACAGTAACGTTTTTGCAGTTCCCGTCACCCTCGGTAACTCCTTGCGTTTTAGTGGTTTTTCGCCTTGCTAGGGGTGAAACGATTACAACTTATTGCAATAACAATAAAGCAGGAATGTAGGACATTATTTAAAGAAGCCTTGAATAGTTTCAATAATGACAAAGTTTTCTAATACAGAAGTTGATGTTAAGCGTATTTAATACATATTTTTCTTTCTTTCGGCGTTATTATAAATATGGCGATTTCCTAAACGTAGCTTATAAATGTCACCCAGCCGAAAATATGGGGCACCAAGTGAGGATTCAACTCACTTCGCAGTCGTAATTTTTCTCGCAAGACAAGTTTGCTAACCTACACTTGCTAAAACTACAACGAGGTTCCCATTATTATTTTCTTCCCTTTGTGTATACTCATTTCTTTCCGGGTCCAGACCAAGACGTAAGGTCAGAAATGGAATAATGACATTTTCCACTGAGCAATTTCGAATAAAAAATCACACATAATTAACACAGATAAAGCTTTTTGTAAGGTGTGGACTGTACTTGTGAGAACAATTTGTTGTATTTCTTTAAGCTATGGACTACTATCAGTGACTCTATTGGAATCTTTTCCAATCAATCCTAGAGCTCCAATAACAATTATAAATTGTTAATGTCCTCATCTGACACTTTAATGATATTTCAATTTCAAAGTTCCTGTATTTTGATAGTTTTTTGAAGATCTTCAAAGATACATTGCAGTCTACAAGGACTGCCATGTTAATAAGAAAGCACATTTTGTTTTTGCGGTCTCTGATCACAATTTCTGGGCGATTAGATTTGATTGTTCTGTCGTTGTATATTGTAAAGCCCCATAAAATTGTTACATCCGTAACCGGGTCTGCGAGGTGCTCATACCAATTTCTTGCAATTTCCTTTCCGTAAAAGTTCCATATTTCTCAATGCAGATGTTGGCCCAATCTTTCATACCAGGTTTTATATTCAGTGGTGCGAATACCGTTCGACCTGATACAAGATGGTCAACTCTTTCTTGATACTTAATGCATCTTGGGCTAAGATATTTTTTCAGTATATGTACTTGGACATTTCTATGTTTTTATCCTGCACTAGGTAGCCATTGATGGGTACGGGTTTTGTCTACATCATTTTGTTTATTACAGGCAGAGTAATGACCGCGAAGTGATTTATCTTGCCAGCATTTATGTATCTGGACGGTTGCATTTGCCTTTGATTTCTTATTTAAGTATTTTGAAATGGAAGTCGGTGTATTATTCTTTACAAGAATTTCTTCACACATTTGAAACTCCATTTTGATTTTTTTTTTGTTTCATTTATTTCTGAATAAAGTTTCTTATGTTTTATCATCATCCAGGCTTCTGTCGTTTCCACTTATCTTTGAAGGACAATTTTTGTAGTTTTGTCAGACAGTACTAGTTAAACTAATCCTCTGCCTCCTTCGGATCTGGGCACATACAGACGATCAACGTCAGCTTTGGAATGATGCATGCGGTAGGAAGTGAGAAACTTTCTTGTTTTGTCGTCCATTAGCTTAATATCAGCTCCTGTTAAGAATTTTGTAACTATATTGCACCACAGCGACAGCAAACTCTTTATGGCTGATATTCTGTATTTTTTCCAGTTTGCCTTGGATTTCAGTACCACACGCACACAACTACATTATTCCGTTCTTATCTTCTCCATTTGGGAATGTTGTGTTCCATTTCCTTCGCTACTTCCTAGGTACCTATAGGCTTTTCTTGTTCCAGTTTCTCTTTTGATTCATGATTAATTACGCAGAATATTTTACCGCAGTAGGTCTCCGTTTCTTTACGCGGTAGACTAGGTAACACTCAAGGTGTTATAGTGTCTAATCTGTCCTGCTACTCAACCCGTACCTTTAATAAATGTATTTTCTGTGTAAGTGGATGTAACGGACCCGACAGGAATTCGAACTCTGCTTTCCGATTTCTCAAGTTGTTAAACAAGACACCGCACCGCACACCCACCCTTTTATTAGTAAATTCATTCACCTGATAGGGAATCGCTTTTTATACTAAAATCTATCTAATAATAATGGCTATCTGAGGATGCCTATCTACTAGTGCGGCTAGCCATTCCCTGTTGCTGACGTCTGCTCAGGCATATTTCTGTTTGTTCATCACCTACGGTTTATGCTGCAACTCTACTGAGTGGACGTTAGTTACAGTTCCTGAGAGAGAGAGAGAGAGAGAGAGAGAGAGAGAGAGAGCATTAGCTGGTGTGATCAAAACTCTGGACAATGCCATTTGTGACTTCGTGCTAGGACAACTATCAATGGTTCCCACATAGATCCGTCAACTCAATTATAATTATAAGATTTGTGTCATTACTTTGTATGGTTTTCAGGCACTTTACAAAGGTGCTTCACACTAGTATCGCCACCCCCAGACGGTGACTTATCGATGTGCTAACATCGATAAGTAACCTTTCTGACAAATCGATCATGGTGAGATTTAAACCTGGATCTCCTAGTCGGAAAGCCAATGTGCTAACCCCTCAGTTACGTTCTCATACAAAGCACACCATTAATGAGAAAATTTGAAATAAATTCTTATATAATTATTGACTTTCTAAAAAAAATCCTTTATTTCTTTTATAAAATACATTTTTAGTTTAGGTTTCTAAAGTATCTGGAATTCTTTCTTTCTTTCTTTGTTTTCTAATGGCCGGAATTAATTCTTACTTTTTGAAAATTTCTTTGTTTTTTAAATAGCCGCAATTGGTTGTTAATTTTTTTAAATATTCGGAACTGATTCTTAATTTTTTAAATAGGCGGAACTGATTCTTTTTTTCTTTTTTAATAGTCGTAACTGATTCACAATTTTTTTGTTGTTGTTTTTTTAAAAACGGAATAAATTTTTAGTTTTTTAAATAGTCGGAATTGATTCATAGTTTTATAAATTGCCCGAACTGATTCTTACTTTTTAAAACAGCCGAAATTCATTCATACATTTTTCAAATAGTTGAAACTGATTCTTAGTTATTAAAATAGCCAGAACTGATTCATAGTTTGTTTTTTTTTGTTTGTTTTTTAAATTGCTGGACTTGTTTCGTACAATTTTAAGTAGCTGGAAATGTTTTTTTTTTTTTTTTTTTTTAACAGCCGAAATCAATTCTTAGTCTTCTAAATAGCCAAATATGATTTTTTTTTTTTAATATTCGGAATTTATGCATAGTTTTTTAAATAGCCGAAATTAATTAATATTTTTTTAATAAACGAAACTGATTCTTATTTTTCCTATTAAATCGTTGGAAGCGATTTTTAGTTTATTTCTTTTTTTAAATAGACAGAAAAAATTCTTAATTCTTTAAATAGCCGGAATTAATTAGTAGATTTTTTTTCAATAGCCGGAATTAATTCTATTATTTATTTTTTTAAGTAGCCAGAATTAATACTTAGTGTTTAAATATCCGGAGTTAAATGTATTTGCCTACCTATAACCTATTAATGACCTCTGTCTCTTTTTTGATATAATGGTTAACAAATGGTAAATCTAAGAATAAAAAGATCATGATAATTTCTTTGAGCTGTCATGTGTCTTTGACAAAATGGTGCAGAGATTCCATTTACGCAAATCATTAATAGTGTAAAATTTCACCTCTGATTGTCTTTACTATCTGCAGATATATTTGCATTGATATGCATAAAGAATTATCAGTAATGTTATGTATACAGAGTAATACAATCATAGAGAAATACATTCATGCGCACGAGCATGCACACACACACACATACACACACATGTATACGCACATATATACGTATATATATATATATATATATATATATATATATATATATATATACATACATACATATATATATATATATATATATATATATATATATACTCACACATATAGATATATATATATATATATATATATATATATATACACACACATAGATACACATACATATACACACGAACACACTCACGCACACAGACACTTACACACAAACACACATATATTATAAATTAACTGATTTAAAATATGTTTTCTTCGCTACACGGGAATTACCATGTTTCAAAGACAGAAGCTAAAAGCTTTAAATTTAATTATATAATTAAATTAAAAACATTAGTTCTGTTTCATCCTCATGCGAGTTTTGGAACCAAAAATCGCTTGAGGATGAAACATGGTAATTCCTGTGTTGCGAAAATCCATATTTTAAATCAGTTCATTTATAATATTTATGGTCTGTAAATTTACATTGAGCACTGTTTTGTAACAATAAAAATATCAATAAGAACACCAGATTATATATCTCACTGTTCTTTCTTTTTATCATAATATATATATATATATATATATATATATATATATATATATATATACATGTGTGTGTGTGTGTGTTAGTATACGAGAAAAGGAAATTGAAACTAGAATAGGCTTCGCCAGATGTACTTTCACCGGTTCAGAAATATCTAAAGTCTCACTTGTATATAACCCTTTTCTAAGACCAATTGTTAAAATGATTTTGAGCGAAATAATTGAGCGTCCTTGCAACAACCACACTTCTGTGAAACTTGTGAACTGACGCTACAGAATCACAAGCAACGAATTATAGCAAATAATAGAAACTACATAACAGCAACAACAACTAGGAATAGCAACAACAATTAAATGGATAGCACGTGTAACTCGAAGAGAAAATATGGACATAATGCAGATGTTGACATTCACAGTAATTCAGATAAAAGATTACGAATGAAATCCCCATCAATACTGGTAAGAGAGATGCCAGCTACGGGGCTAGATAATACTTTTTTCCTGACACAATTTTTTAATAGACATATTATGTCTGACCATGATCCGACTAATTTTCGAATGTTTGCTTCACTTTCTGCTGAGAATAAAGACAAAAATCGTCCAACATTTGGATATTATTTTCATTAAGTTGGTCCTAAGCTTTCAGCTCACATGAACCATTCTCAGGGTGGTTATATAGACCTGAAACAAAGATGTTCACCGTCAAAGATGATATTTTGTTATTTTGACATAGAAAATTGCTATCAGGTGATAACGGTCGCGGAATAGCAGACGCAAATTTTAATTTGAAGATGCAATTCTATGACGTCATATCACGTGACAGACCGAAGTAATACAACATAACCTATGCCTGGATTCATTGTAATATGTTTTGACTAGTTTGAAACGTAATTTTGTTGAGTGTGGGTTACTTCGTTTTAATGTAGATGGACTCCAATATCTGTAGGTTCTTTTTACTGTCTGTATGTATGAGTATTATTCTGTTATCAACTAATATCTGTCTAATATTTGTATATGGCTGTGTTTTTCTAAGAAACATACGTTTATGTCTGTTCTAGTTACAACGAGTTCATAATATCTTAGTTAATTCCTATACTTATATCGAACACGAAATTCTGGCCATAATTCAGGTACATTATTTGTTTATTTGTAGTTGCAATTTCACGAGTAAATGTGATTCATAGAAAAATAACCTATATATATATATATATATATATATAAAAATAATGAAATTAATGAAATAGGAAGATACTGACGCGAATTCCAGCTACGCGCAATATGTGTAAGTTCAGAATAAACGCTTTTATTCAAAACCATACAAAAATAAGTTACAACGTTGTAATACAACGTAAAACTTCTAATGACAAAAGTACACAGGCTAGGCTTTAAGAAAGCTTTATTCATCTCAGAATACAAGGTTCACGTATAGAGTAAACATTAAACAGATATAGGTCTCTCAAAGAGGAGAGTAACAAAACAAAGGGAAACATCTCTTGATTAATCACAACAACAGTCAAAACACGAGGAAAAAATAACAATGCCAGAGACAAAACACCCTTGAATATGGCTATAGAAGTGGGCAAATGAGTGTTTGTGGGTGTGTGTGCGTGTGTGTGTGTGTATTTAGGCAGAACTCCTTCTTTCATGCACATTTCATGGAATACGACAGACAAGGTGCTTTTATTTAGTTTTTTATACAATTTCTCATGCGATCTTTCTTTTTCTTTTCAGATGATAAATTATATATACATTTAAACATTTTCTAGGATTAAATATCTTAACTCTTAAATAAGAAAGAGTTTGTTTTCTTTATGCTTTATAAAATGTTTTCATTTTTCAAAACCCGGTCAAGTTATTGTGCCCATGTCCATAGTTGATATTATGAAGTGGTTTTTCTTTGTTTTCATTAATAAGGCTTCCATTTTTGCATGTAGATGATATTATTATATTAGTGTTGTCAACAAGTATGTTCCGAATAGTGTCCGGTAGGTTTCCATGAATATTTAAATGAGATCTAATTGAGCTATGGTCGAAAATGCGTAGAGTGAGTCTGCATGTCAAAGATGTTGTAGTGTGGCCTATATAATTATTTACGAATTTTGATTGATCAACAATACAATTCCTTAATGGGCATTCGGACAGTTATTATATAATTTATCATCTGAAAAGAAAAAAAATATTAGATCGCATGAAAAATTGTATAAAAAACTAAATAAAAGCACCTTGTCAGTCGTATATATATATATATATATATATATATATATATATATATATATATATATATATATATATATATAAAATAAATTTGAAATAAATGGATTTGTAAGTGCAAGCCTTTAGTGTTTTAACTCATAGTAACTGATACAAAAAGCCCATCTGAGACGAAATATGATGTTGTTTACGAAATTTTAAGAGTGCATTTCCCTTCTAGATATTATAATTGTAAGAAATCAGCACTGTACCACTTTCTTTTGCACAGCGAGTGGGCTTCACCAGTATTCGAGTTTAGATTGTGCTTAAATAACAAATGTATTCGAATTGATGCAATCAATTAGAATTGCTATTTGTACTGCAAAACAACTGACACATATACAGCTTTTTATTTTCTTCGTATTAAAACATATTCAAACCTCTTCGTACCCCGTGCTTGATTTGTTCATCGTTGAATATGATTTTAAAAATAGCATCCTAAAATAGAGTTAATTCTAACAAGGTCCGCATTTTAAAACCAGCACTATCATCGTCATCATCATCATTATTCTATCTCATGATCGAGTGAGTTCGGAGGATCGATGGCGCAGCTGAGCTCCTGATCAGCTCCCTCACTGTCTCCGTTGCGTGCCAATAGCTGAATCTCTGTGATTTTTCAGCCCACTTTGTCTGTCTTTTCTTTTGTCTAAGCAGGTTGGAATGGGAAAGATTGTTTGCAATTGTGCCGTGGTCATTCCGTTTAAATTTCTCTTTATTGCAGTGCTTATGAAGTGGGCCTTATTTTTCTGATTTCTGACCCTGTATTTTCATGCCGTCTACGCGTGAAATGCCTAGTATTGTTCTGTAGCACTTAATTTTAAATGCTGGGATTATTCCTACTTCTTCTACAAACCTACAGCATGGTACTTAGATACTAGAGGCATACTGCTAAGTAACATATATTGCTTCAGAAAATGATATAATAACCTAGAATCGTACTCGCGATGATAGAAAAATTCACAGGAAATTTTATTTTTTGTTAATTCTCTTCCGACTATAAACGAAATAAATGTTATAATTGTTCTTTTTATAAGCAGTGTTTATTTTAATCTGTTCGACTCTCACTTTAATTTCAAATTTATTCTCACCTAGGTGAACCTGGGAGACCGGGTAGACAAGGAGATAAAGGCGACAAAGGAGACCTTGGACAACGTGGCCAGCCAGGGCCTACAGGTAAGAATATTTTCTGTATTTAATCTGGAGTATATGTAACTATTGATAAATGATCAGCTACACTAAAGGAACGGTTAGTAAAGTAAAAAATTGCGAAGGTAAATTATTTGCTTCGTTCAGCACCAACTTTCTGAGAAAAAGAGCGACCTATTTACTCATAATGTAATTGTTTAATTTTGCACTATATGGCAATGCTCTAATTATGACAAGATTATATTAAGAAAATTGGCAATAAGTTTTCGTTACAGGTAGAGTTGTCTTCATCGTCTTTTTTATTATTTGAAATTGACTGACAATTTGATTGAATGGTAAGTATATAAGAGACTTAAGAAATTATTTATTTTTGTATGTTCGTTGATACAAAACCGAAGTATAATATTTTTTATATCTTTTCACTCAAAGCAAGGAGAAAATGCCACTAAGATGAAAGAGAATGAGAAGTCTTTAGTGAGAAAAAATGAGTAGAACAATCAAGGATCAGTATTCAGGAAGACAGAAAGGTAGTGAAGGGTGTTGCATTTAAATGATTGAAGATTGTAGTTGGCAGGGAAGCAAGACATCGAAAGGGCGTTCCACAAGTGAGAATTTAGAGAGAAAAAACTATTTGAAGTGAACTAACGATTGTATCTAGCGAACTCAACAAATCAACGGTGTTATTTCAAACAAATATAATTTATAAATTTATTTGAATAAAATCCATTTTTCTGATGATGCAATTTCAACGGTGAAACATGTCTAAATAATAGTTTTCTGGCATATATTTTATATTTATTTACATTTATATCCATATATATGTTTATATTTCATAATGATAAACCTATATAAATTACAGTTTAAATTAAATATTTTAATAAAAAAAAAATTGATAAAAATTAATAGATGCATAGAAGTACATGCAGAAATGCTTATTGTAATAAATTTTACGGTCATATCATATTCGATCAAAAAAATCAAACAAAATCGAGCCTAGTTAATAACTACATGAGTGTCCGCTTGGGAATACAAGTGCTGCAGGCTTGAATGAACGGGGGGTGCAATGCATATCTGGGAATTGTTAATCAAAGTGCCGAGTACCAATTCCAGTTGAGCTCGTTATAGTTACTTACACATCGGAAAAGTATGAATCCACCGCTCACCCACCAATTATGCGTTAATTAGTAAGACTTGCACCAATAAAATATTATTATTTCTTCCAGAAAATGTTAAAATATTTAAAAAAAATATATTTCTGACTTTAAATAAACTGCAAAGGGGTCGTAAACCGTAGACAAGGAATCAGTCAATAAATGAAATCCGTGTTCATTTACGAACTCTCCACGGAAATATCATATTTCACAATAGTTCACAACCATCAAAAACATAACAATCTTAAAATGTCCAATGAATGGCCATAAACCAGAATTCCTATTTCACACACACAAACACACACGCATAAGAATATATGATAAAATATTGTGTTACGGTATGCTATATTTATGGGTTAAGGGGGTCAACATCAGGTATAGATTGTATGTAAATATAAACGTGAACATTGAAGTCAACACCCAGATGCGACACTCAATTTCATTTTAAATTGATTCGTCAAGCCATATATATATATATATATATATATATATATATATATATATATATATATGAAATCTATTATGACGAGTGTTAAAAGCAAGATAAATACTAAGGATTGTATTAAAACAGATAAATAAGTATCAGGTGACTATGCGGCATGCGATAACGGAGAGCCGAATTCAAATTTTGGTCTAGTCTGCATCGATCACTTTCGTACTGAGTTTCTTAAGTATGAAACCATTTGTTCTCCCCCTGTTGCGCGGTAAAAAAAAAACGGTTTATATTTGTTCTGATTGAGAATAAGCGTAGAAATATTAGTTTGAACTCAAAACCGTGAGAAGCATAACAGGAAACTACTCTGTTTATCAACCCATGGCATTTCACATTAATTAAAAAAGGTGCATGGTATTTATGAAAGGCAAAAAACTTAGAGATATTGTACAATTTAGATAAGACTTTTTGTTTGGTTTTCATTGCTTGATCGGTAAACTGTAATCTATCACAGAAAACACACACGTTGTCAAAAGTGGGGATTTATTGATAAACGCATATCCGCCTTGTGTCAGTTTAAACGTACGTTTTTTTTTTCATTTTTTTTTTTCATGTATATTTTATATTTTTAAATAATACATTTTGAGAGTGACTAATTTATGCGTTACAAATGTTTTTAATTTTCTTTATTACAAGGATAACACACTTTTATAGGGCAAAGGCATAGACCTGTTGTTAATTGTAAATAGTAGATTGGCATTTTTTTTTATTATTTTATAGTATATATTAAGTTTTATACGACCGGTAGAGTCGACAGATGAAATGTATTGTTTTATGTTGAAATCGAGCCTTAAAACTAAGACGCCTGTAACACTCATCGACTGATCGAGATTGTGAACGAAATATTTTGAGATTCATTGCTTAGTACTGACTGAACAGTCATTTGAAACGTCAAGAATATTAATCATTTGCTAAAGTATTTTATTTAACGTTCAAATCCATTGTTAGTATTTTGGCTTTGAGATGACTCGAAGGCAACATATATATCATGTATTCTCCCGAAGGAAGAATCTGCAAAATCATCGTTCATGAACTGGCATTTCGGCTTTAGTCACCCTCCGGTGTACCCTAGCTTCCCTCGTAAATCAGTCAGTTAATTAAGTGCTATACGTGATATACGCTGAGGCGATCGTGTATCTTTCAATACATGAATGATGAGGCAGAGATTTTCCCGCTGTAATTTGCCATTTCTTTCTGCAGTAGACTGGGTGTCAACGAAGTCTAAAGGACCCAATATGTCCTGTTATTCAACCAATCCCAGACAGGGTGAGAAGAGATGGTTTTATACCTTTCCCAAGGGTATTTTTGCGTAAGTGAATATAAAGACCTCGGCTGAAATTCGAACTCGGCTTTCCGCGTTCTTACTCCGAGCCGATAACCATTACACCATAATGGCATCAATTTATCTCGTGAGATAATGATAGCGCCCTATTTGGAAAACTTCCTCTTTTTGCAAGCAGCGTTTGGATTAACTTAACAGACCAAACCTTGCCTGACATTTACTTCCTCTGGTTTGACAGATGAAAGTGGAATGTGGAATAGAAGTCTGACAGTGCTTCACTCTCTCTCTCTCTCTCTCTCTCTCTCTCTCTCTCTCTCTCTTTCTCTCTCTCTTACTCTCTCTCTTTCTCTCTCTCTCTCTTACTCTCTCTCTTTCTCTCTCACTCTCTCTCTCTCTTTTTTCTCTCTCTCTTACTCTCTCTCTTTCTCTCTCTCTGCCTCTCTCTGCTTCCTTCCTTCCTTCCCTTCTTCTCCTACAATTGGTTTCGCCTTCTTCCGCTCTTTATTATCCCTCCATGAACAGCATATTGCCAGACCCTGCGATCGACTGCTAACTGTTCATGGGTCACCAGTCTCGAATCCTGTAGTCTTGGACCCAGCTTGCAAACATTCTTGAAATATAGTATGAGGCGACCTAACGAATAATGCCCCTTGACCAGCTCACAATACATCATGTATGTTGGTATACGGTCGTCATTCATACGATGCACGTGACGCATTCATCGAAGTTGACAAAGGAGAAAACGCATGTTCTAGATGTCTGCTTGCTGCAGGACAATAGTTTTGGTAACTTTGTCTCCCCATATGATACGAAGGTTATGTTCTTGGCGGCTGATTTAGAAGCTTTTCGGGCGTTTTTCCTGCATGATGCATGTTGACAAATTCTCGGTGCCGTAAAGCAGAGTACTAAGAACACATGCCTGGAATACATTTCTTTTGTTGCGCAAGCTCAGATGACTGTTGACTCTTCCTCAATGACTTCTGATGACTTGTTTGCTTCTAAAATATTTTTATGTTAATTGTTCTGATGAGATTTCTTCTTTTTTTATCTTAACTTCTCGACTCAAAGCCCAGTCGAGATTGGCAACTAGTTGTTATGTTACTTTTGAAATGACTAGAGGAAACTGTAATTTCTCTTTCTTCTCCTACACTTCTTGCTTGTGAAATTCTCTTCCAGGTTTTTGCTTCCATGCCAAATGCAAACTTTAAAATAAAACAAAATAAATGCACCTTTCAAAGTCCGCTTCTGTATATTTGAATCTCGGTTTTATAGTGCCTTTATTCTCGACAAATTTTTCACTCTCAATAACTCCTTGCGTTTCACTGGCTTTATCGTTTTTCTTCTGGTGAAATGATTCAAAGTATGTAAAAAATACTAAACAAAAATTAAAAATTCAGGACAATAAAAGAAAATGCTGTTTATTATTCATTTTGCTGTTGCTGTTCTCTTAGAGACTTTCAGTAATTGCGCTTCTCTCCCCCTGAACGAAGTTGTTATTAATGGATCAAACAATTAGAAAGATTAGCAGTGCTATTTCTATGTGTCTATATTCAGCATTAGGATTCATTATGAGCGCTGTGCTTCCGTTCATATTTTCAAATCCAATTTTGAGATGGAAAGAAACCTATTGATTTCGAAAAGCATGCCCTCTATGGACAAATGCAGAAAAGAAATATGAAATATCATTAAATTAATTATGTTATGACAAATTGGAGATAATCATAAATCATATTTTAAATTAAACATTTTTTTCGGTACAAGTGTTATTAGTCTAATTATTAATTATGACTTAATTCATGTTGTATTAGATTTTAAGTGCATCAACTCATCTTCCGTGTATATATATATATATATATATATATATATATATATATATATATATATATATATATATAATTTGATTATATATATTGTGCAAATATATATATATATATATAATTTGATTATATATATTGTGCAAATATATGTATATATATATATATATATTTATATATATATATATATTTATTTATATTTATATATGCATGTATGTGTGTATATATATATATACACATACATGCATATATAAATATATATATATGCACAATATATATATATATATAATTATATATATATATATATATATATATATATATATATATATATATATATATATATATATATATATATATATATATGGACACGCATTTATATATATATATAATCTAATTAATTCATCGAGTCTAGAAGAATCCTCAACAGAAAGCACTGGATGGCTGTTTCGTGCAATTTGGGACTCATCAGCAGTGCGCGTCTGCTACTGAGAAACGAACCCGGACAGTTACGGTACGGCGCAAGAAGAGGTGACAAACTAGACTCGATATAGCGCTGCTCTCACTTTCCGTGTTGTAAAGCCCAGAATAATCTTCAACAGAATGCAGAAAGCACTGGACGGCCCTATCGTCCTATTTGGGACTCATCAGCCGTGCGTATACACTACCGAGAATCGAACCCCGACAGTCACGATACAGCGATATATGCATGTCTCATAGGTCTGACAAATCATACCTGATAGCGGCTCTCGAAAATTACCAGTAATCAGTAGTTCGATGGGGCAAGAAATTTGATATAAATTTTAACGCCGCCAAAAGAAAACTGCTATCTTTTAATCATCATAGTTAAGCATTTTGCCTTCCATCAGCACGGCGGACGCCAACATCCATGTGAGCAGTGCGACCTCTTCTTTTCACGTTTTTCCACTGACATGATCAGTCAATTCTTAAGATCCGTTTTGTGTTGTTCCAGACAAATTTATCTCACCAGAATCCAGCTTACATATGAAAAATCTTCCATACGTAAGTGCATTAAATATTACTGACATATTTGGTCTACTGCTTCTGCTATGTATCACGAAATTCTCGATAAAATCCAAAGAAGGGCCTGTAATGTTATCGGTTAATTTCACATAATCGTAACTTGGCTTCCCTGTGTGTTTATTATAAATATTTTAATAGCAATTGTACTGATAGGCCTCATTCCGTGTACTTCGACAGGATGAATTTAAGCGTACTCTACTAGATTGGCAAATAGGTTTCATCCTTTTACTGATGAAATACTTATATGTAAGTGTGAGTTCTTTTATCTCCTAGTTGTCTGTGGAACTATCTTTCTGTTTCCTGCTTTCCTCTCACCTCAGATCTCCAGAAATTTAAATGCAAAGTGAAAAAACATCTTCCGTCGTCCTGAAATCTATCCTTTTGTTTTTCCTTTCCCCTGACCCATAGTCATTGATATCTTTCACAAAAATATAACAAAGGACTGCTAAGAATATCTGCAGTATAAACCAAATGTTTGTAAGGCGGCTTGTCTGATGTAAGGATTAGTTAGCTATAGTCCTCTAATAAAGTATACGGATATAAACGTATATATACATATATATATATATATATATATATATATATATATATATATATATATCGAAATATGACCTGATGAACCAGGAAAAATATACTTTCTGGGATATTAAATTATAATCAAAGGAACTTAATGTTGTCACTTTCTTAATTATTTAATCAATAATTGCTCTGGTGTTATATTGAGCTCTTTGGAATTCATACTCGTTGACATTTGAGAATCCTTCTTTGCCTTACCATATATATATATATATATATATATATATATATATATATATATATATATATATATATATATACCGGATGTAAGAGCAAAATTAGCCAAATACTGTCACAGCATTATCATCCATCCCACATAATGTTTAATATCTAAAAAAAAAAAAACTCTAAACTAATTCAGTTTCATTATTTCGAGTTTCATGATAAGGGGTTTAGCCATCCTTGCAATATTTTTGTAAGAATTGTTAAACAAAACCCTAGAATTATTCAGCTAAAACAAAAACAGTTTATGATTGTTTCATGTCATACCCACTGTCTTCCCAACTGATCGATGGCGATAGGAAAAATATCATTCAGGTCTTTAGTGATGGTACCGACATTCATACACTGGTTTCCATCCATAAAGTCCATTCAAGAACCATCAATGAACGGGGAATGATTTTAAAAATGATGGCACAATAAGGAGGAAACCTGGATCAGGAAGTTACAACATGGATAGGAATCATCATTTCAAGTTAGATGTAAAGAGATAAATTAAAAATGATCCAACTCAATCATAAGACGTTTGGTACCTGAGAGAAGAGGTTCAGCTATGACAGTTGAAAGTGCAGTGAAAAAACACTTGAAAATACAATTGTACGTGAAACATGTGAGGCAACTTGTTACTAGAGGGCAGAAAGTTCGAAGCTTAGAGATTGTGAAGATTAAATTGAATAAGTTGAAAAATGATCCTGGAACAATATACATACATATATATATATATATATATATATATATATATATATATATATATATATATATATATATATATATATATATACTCCGATCATTAGATACGACTAATTAATTATGGACATGCCATTTTCGTTTATGAATGATTTAATCACGATACTTATGTTAAGCTAAGAGACTTAGCAATATCCTTATTGCTCATTATATAGTTTATTGGCTTTTAAAAAAATCTCGGAGAATTCCAGTAAGATACCTTTAATTATTTCTAAGATACCATGGCTCAGTGCTAAATCTAAATATTGAAAATTTTGTTCTAATACAATTTAGATAATTTTGCTGCGACATCGCTCACACTGCTTCAGACCTATCTCGAAGCCTTACGTTTCACCTATCTGATTACCACTCCATTAGAACCCATTTAAACACATACACACAAACCTACTAGATTCCATCCGAAACATACCAGTAGAAAGTAGAAACATAATAACCTCCGCTACATGTAGAACAAGATTAGAAATAATGGAAGGTTTAATAATAAAAACGAAAAAGTCAACATTCAATAATATTATCAGAAAATAAAACACCCCTATAACTCTTGAAACATACACTCAACTCATAGACCCAGTTAAAAAACAAAAATAAAATCAACCTTGTTAACGGCTAAAACTATAGCCGAAAGCTCTCAGAATTAGAGAACATTTCAACAGTTTTCTACACATTCTGTGTCCCGAAAAGATAACACTAGTTAGAACACAAGAAAAATTAAATAAAAAATTTAATCGCAGTAATTTGTCTTTAATGAAACATGTATAAATGAGGTATTGCTGCCTCTATACACTATATATATATATATATAGAGAGAGAGAGAAAGAGAGAAAGAGAAAGAAAGAGAGAAAGAAAGAGAAAGAGAAAGAAAGAGAGAAAGAGAAAGAAAGAGATAGATAGATAGATAGATAGATAGATAGATAGATAGATAGATAGATAGATAGATGAAATAAGAAAGTGTATGCAGGTGTGTAGATACAGTCATAGAGTCAGGAAAATGTTTATGTAAACTACACATCTTATAAAGGGAAAATATTCGTTAACTCTCAGTTCTTTGAAGCAAAACAGATAAACTCTTTAAAGTATATAAAAATATAGCCGAGTAAAAAAAAAAAAAAAAAATATACAATTAATAAATTTACAAAAGATATCCAGTTGGGAATTTTCAATCGAGAAGTCTACATGAGGAGTCAAAAATTCGATAAATGAAGAATAAAGTAAGCAGAGAAATAAAGATACACCAGAAAGAAAGATAAGATTTTCGATTGGAAAGAATAAAGTGCCATGAAAAATAATTGTTAAGTTATAAAAAAAACAAGAAGAAAGATTAAAGGAAAACTGTATAAAAAAAGATTGAAGGCATTGATAGTGTATTCAGAAAAATTATATCTAAAATTAATATGAACCAAGAAAAATCGATAGGTGAAATGGAGGCGATAAGACTACAATATAAAGGAAATGATAATAAAATGAGTGAATTATTAGCATTAAAATGCGACAGATAAAACTTGTATTAAAAAGGAATATTAAGAGATTTAAAAGCATATAAATCCTTATACGATATAAAAAAAATATCTGAAATGGTTAATTTTTCTTCTAGCGAAAAAAAATGCACTTTGATATAAAGGTGCTTTCGACTGTAATTGATTTAAAAATGTGGAGAAAATGGAATATTTAAACATTAAATAGCAAACCATATTTTGATCGCATTCTGTGTTGACTAAAATATATTTTCTTTTGACCAAATGCAAACGTTGAGTTTAATCTAGATTAAACCAGAGCTGCCAACAATGATGAAAGTAACAGATATCTGCTTAACTTCAGGCAAATATTCTTAATAATTATGGATGACAGCTTGATAATATTTTCTGGGACTAGCTGTTAATATTAATAACATGCTGACTCTATTCTTAATATCACAACAGTTTGGATATTGGGCCTTCTGGCTTTCATCAGTTTCATCTCGCTTCGTGTAACCTGCAGGAAATTGAAGTCACCTTTAGCGGAATGAATACTTTATTCATTCTACGGGAGTATATTTTTCTAGTTCTTCTGACCATATCGAGAAATAGGAGGTCAAGTTTTTCTTTGTACTATTTGATTACGACATGCAAAATAAAAAATTAAAAAAGCCACTCAATGTAATGTGTCTCTGAATGATATTTTTTCTAAGAACGTAAAAGGTGAGACTAAGAAGTAAAGATTAAGAGAAGATGTAGGATAGAAAATAGCTGATCCTAAACTGGAACTGTTTAAAATTGTTCTGATAGGAGCACCATCCGATCGAGAGTCTTTTCAAAAAATTAGCGGAATGGCACTTCTGCATCTTTTTTCCCCCAATGAAATACGAAAATCATGGGGATACTGCGTCCCAGGATAGGTGACACGAGGAGACTTAGTTTTGTCTGAACTGGTGGAACTGGTGTTGATCACTTAATTTAACTTATTTACATTATTCGAACTGTTATCCTCATCCACATTGCCACATTCACGACGTTTCGGCCGCTGTACGCTCCGGCCTTCTTCAGGTGATTAGAATTTCGAACCGAACCTTTTATTTCATCTACCGGAGTAGACTGATCTAGTTCCACGTTCCAAGCCTCTTCTGTATGTCTCAGTTATTTCCCTTTAACTCAATTCTGGAATAATGTAAATAATCATAATACCTGATGCCAGAGCTATTGCTCACTTAATATTCGTCACGTTTCACAGTACACGTCTTCACTACCCTACCCAGTAATTGAACTCACGATAATTATTTCACCAGATTCACGTACCCTGTTTTAATCCACTAGGCTTTGCTAATAAAAAAATTAATGTAAATTTTATTTCGCACGGCTATTAATTAACACTACATGATATTTCAGTTTTTATCGATTTTATTCTGTCACTTTCAATATTACTTGACAATTGACAATGTGATTTTGTTCTGAATTTCTATGTACAAGTGCAGACTAAATTGATCAAAATATATTAAATTAATAAATTGGCAAGATACGTTCTTATTCATCGTTACCCCTCTCGTTATCCTCAAGCTAGTGTGTTACTGTGTGCTGTTGTACGAGCTTAAGAAAAGATAAGATTATGTCCAGGGTGTTGTGCATGAAGAAACACAGTTAACTTTAGATCTGTATAGGTCAATTTTGTAATCACAAGAAAACCATCGTGCCGGGAGTCTGTTCCACAAAGCAGTCTTTATTGGTAAGAACCTGTCCTAGAGGAACTTACTAATGGAATACGAACTGATGATTCCCAATTATATAGGTGGCATTGCAGGTCCCATTTAGAAAGGTCAGGTATGGTGGAACTAGCTCGTCAGAACACATGCCATTGAAATAGAGATAATCCTGCGAGAGGTTCGCAACGTTTTTTGTTTTGTTTTTTTGTTTTTTTTATATGGGAAAGAGGTTGTGTTTTGGAAAATGATTTATCATCTACAGGTACATGTAGATGTTTTTCTTTAATTCTGTCAAGACGGCAAAGTGAGGACCCGGCAGCTCTGAACCAGATATGCCAGCAATACTCCATTTTGGAGGCTGATCTGGGTCTTATAAAAATAAAACATTAAAGGGAGATTAAGATAATTACTAAAGTAGTAAAATAAACCAACCATTTTTCCAGTATCTGAATTGGGTACTAAAGAGGGTACTAAAGAGGGTACTAAAGAAAAGAATGGAAAAGAAGCTAGATAAAACGTGTACAAGGATGCTTTATAGTGCATTGGGTCTGCCCTGGAAAGAGCTACCTACAAAATAAGGCAGCTATCTCGGTGTTTACGTCACATATCACATGTCATTCCGAAGAGAACAATATTTGCGGCAAATTCCTGAAGATGTTACGTTTAAATTAACTGTGTGTGCGTTTGCATATCTGTGTGCGTGTGTATATATATATATATATATATATATATATAGAGAGAGAGAGAGAGAGAGAGAGAGAAAGAGAGGATAGAAGGATGCTGCACAAGTGAAAATATTTTTTGCAGCATTCGTATCGAGATAAAAAACATGATTCACTTTACAAAATATGGCAATTCGAGTTGCGTTTAGTATTTCGACAGAAAACACAGACTAATGAAGTACAACAGTCCTGGACTGTCCGTCCTTTAAAGCGCTCTCTCTCTCTCTCTCTCTCTGTCTCGAACTATCTCTCTCTTTCTCTCTCTCTCTTTATCGCTCGCTCTATCTATCTATCTATCTATCTATCTATCTATCTATCTATCTGAGAGGAGTTATGTAAAGCCGTGGCGTATGAGGTGTTCCCAAAAGGAGAAATATTGATGGGTCTGAACTATTTCTGTCCTCTGAAGGAATGTACACGTCAGACTCATGGATTAAAACTGACTACATTCCACATTTCGTTCAAGTGACCAAGCAGTCATTGAATCCAGAGCCGCATAACGTAAGACGATAGGATAACTACACCAACTAAGTCCTAATGAAGATGTAATTTTTGTCTCCATTACATTGTAGGCAAGTAAGTTTATTTAATTATACAAATATTATACAAGTCCCTGGCATAATTATCGTTAATTTACATTAATACAGGTCATAAATTTAAATGTTATGCTGTATTTTTTTGTCCGGTATCCTTTTCTCTGTTGACAAATTACTAGTCATGTTGTTCATTTCTGGCTGTCTTTAGCGGTTCGGAATGAGAAATCGGAGAACCGAGTTCGAATTCCAGTAATATCCTTTACATTTATTTATTTGCAAATACCCTTGTGATAGTTATGGTTCCATCTCTTTTCATCCAGCTATGGGCTAAATATTAGAACTTCCAGCTGAAAAAAAACAATGTTATCTCGAAATTGTTGCTAATGCAATATTCAATCGCAAAAATGTCAGAATTTTTCTTAGAATATCTTATTTAAATTAGCCGCATGTAAAAGGCCGTTCGATGTAGTGTAATTGTTAGAAAGCTTGTCTCACTAGATCAAATACAACTGGGTAGTGGGTTCGATCTTCGCTAGTTGCTCCATACTTGCGACCTTACGCCACATATAGGCTACGTTTAGTAAATCGCTATATGAAAGGTAGATTAGCGGTAATAATAAACTTGATTCTTTAGATCAATTATGACTGAGTATTGCGTTCGAGCTCCGTTGCGAGCTTGTACCACAACTAAGTTGCGCTTAATCACTCCCCTTTCATATATACTCATGTGAAACTAAACCGGCGAATTTTTGCGTTAGTATAAAAACAATGCCGATGACATAATTTCCAGTTCGAACCTCAACGCGATAAAAGAGAAGAAATGGCAGGAAGTTAGTGACTTTTTAAAGAACCATTTCTTTCTTTTGACATTAGTCAGATACATGCGCGCGCATACACAGAAACGCAAGTAATACTGAATATTTGGAAATACGGCCTGTTTCGCATGGATTTATTCGCATTTTCCAATGTTTGTGTTGCAAATTTCTCATACATTATCCTACGTTATTACGACATATTTCCTAACTGAAATACGTTTTAATATATTTTAGTATTTTAGGGGTAACTAAAAATGTCTCTTAAATACTTATAGATATTTTACTCTAACGGTATTCGATTCTCAGATAGTGTCATGCTCTATGCTAGATTCAAACAAGCTTAAAAATATCAGTCCTATCACTGAATAATGAATTAGCAGCCCAGCCTCAAGGAACATTACTACGATGATGATGATGAAGTTGATAGTGGTGACCATTTGTTAAATTATAAATTTTCAAAAATTTCTATACACTTGTGATTTTTAATATACTCATCTAAGTTTAATAATCAGAATTTGTTTTGCCTCCTACTTGGAATAATTACGTCTCTTATTTTTCAGAGGTCATTGTACAACTTCGTAAATCTGTGTGGTTACTATTTCTGACCTACCCATTTTCTGAACTATGACCAAAATAAACTAACATAAGTTGTATTTTTTTTCCCTGGAAGGTATCATTGGTATGGGATATAACTTTTCAAAACCTCCGCATACATAGATTTTCTAATGCCCAATTTTAAAATAGACAGAAAGCATCCAGGTCTCATTTAATCGATGGACTTAATACAATCTATAAGCCATACTGAGAAGACTTTTCTCTCATACCAATTTAGGACGTAGGAAACCATGGCTCTCCAGAGATTATTTTCTCTTCTTATCTGGGAATATCCAATCCTACTTGGAATAGATAGTGTATTAGTTTACCATTGTCTTCTACATGATTTGGAATTCAGATTTTTCCTTCTCTCAGACTGGCTGCCACTCAAGTCTAGCGAGCCCAGTCTGCCCTGTTATTTAAAACATAGTTCGGAGAATATATAGATACATACCTTTAATAAGGGCATGAATGCAAATGTTAGAAAACTAAACCATAATTTGTAGCAGATTGCAAGTTCTATTTTCCATCCGCTCAACAAGGACACTGCCCACACATCGTGGCCAAAGTATACTAAAGGTAAATAATAACTGTTATTTGTAAATAAAATAACATCTAAGACTCAGTAAGTTTCAGATGTAACGTATGGCATATATTCAATATTTCTAATACACTTTAAAACGTTCACAATAAAAACAATTAATTTAATAATCTTATAAAACGAAATGGGAATTTTTATGACATTCCAAAAGAATGGTATACCTATTAATTTAATAAGAATTATACATTTCTTTTTTGATTATAGCCATGTTACTAGGAGAAAAATGCTTAACTGGAACTCAAAATTTGTTTTTATTTATATTTTTAATTAAATGAAAATATTCAAGATATTTTATATCCTTGAGTTGATCTTTATCTTTACTTTAGAGGAAATATTTTGAAAACGACTATTTTGCCTAAGCTATATGGTGAAGAATAATGAGTTATTATATTCATAAAAAGCTTCGAATTTATTTCAAAATACATGTTTAATTATTTTCATTATATCTCTTTAATATGCAATGCAAATAAATAAATAATAATAATATTAATAATAATGCCTTAAAGAAATGCAAATAATTGTACTCACAAGTACAGCACGCATATTATAAAGATCTTTATCTAAGTAAAATGTGTGCGATCTTAGTTTGTTTATTTATTTTTTTTTTTTGCATAAATGGTCCTTGGCAAATTTCATGAAGCGATTTCTGACGTTAAGTCTCTGGTTGAGACCTAAACTGTGTAAAATAGAAATGAACAATAATGAAAGATGATGATGATGAAAGATGATGATGATGATGAATTCAGAATTTTCATAGTGCTTTTTGGTGTTTAGATCTGGAGTAAAATTATGGAAATCTATCTTTTCAGCTGTTTCATTTCCGCAAATGAATAAGGCAGCCCATCACGAACGACGGTAACTTCGACGAACTCCTTAAGATACACGTACTGAAAGATATCCAAAAACCACCAAGGTTTCAACACTTAAAATGCATGAAGATAATTACATAAGCAAATTACTAATACCCCACTTCCGGGTAATGAATAGAATAACAGGGGATTTATATAATGATGAGGATGATGATAATAATAATAATAATAATAATAATAATAATAATAATAATAATAATAATAATATAAAATATTAATATAATTATAATAATAGGAAGTAATATTGATAAATATTTAATTTAAAAAATATATATTAATAAAAATAGATAATTTCCGTAAAAAATTCCCCCAGATATTTCAATATTTAAATTACACGCAATATTTCTAACATTATTAGAAAAAAATATGTAAAGAGCATATTCAAAGAGTTTTAACACAATTCTCGTACGATCACCGAAGTTAAGTAACGTCGAGCTTAGTCAGTACCTAGATAGATGACCGCTTAAAAATACCAGGTAGATTAAGCTTGTTTGTAAATGTGGTATAATGGCTCAGAATTGGAAATCAGACAATTCCAAGTCGTTTTTTTTTATAATCACTTACGGGGAAATACCATTGGGAACGGTACGACTCCACTTCTTTTCTCCCAAGTATGGAGTAAATAGTAGAGATTTCACCAGTTAATCATTATCACCAAAAAATTCTTAGAAACTAAAAATATTTTCTGGCTTTATATAACCTGTGAAAGGTTCATTAACCGTAAAAACAAATCAACCACAGTTTTAACGAGCTATGCGAATCACAGATGTTACTACGTTTCAACCATATTTGAGAGTTCAAATAAATGGGATGCATATGCTAGCAAACCTGGTAAAGAAAAGATTATAGTATCGTATGTAAATCGTCGCGCTTTTAAGAATAGCTTTCTGTCAAATGACAGGCCACATCATCAATCAGTATAAAACGAACTTTAGTTTTCGTTAATTTCAGACTGCAATAAAGATCCATTCTATTTGCGACGAAACTTCGATTTCATACATCTTCGAAGCAATGTTAATTGCTACTATGAAATCGGAATTGTTTCAGTGAGATATTAATTACATTGCTCTCTCTCATTCTCTCACTTCCTCTCTCTATATATATCTCTATCTCTATCTCTTTCTTATTTTCTATACAATAGAAGCGTCAATTTAAATGCGTCACGGCGCACTGGGAGAATTATAACAAAATTTTATGTTCCAGACAGACAAAGCCAAATAGGAATCTATTTAAATTCGTATAGAGAATTTCACGTTATTCGAAATAACTGCATTTCTGATGCTGCGTTTTTGTTTGCGTGCGATTTTTTTAAAGAAAAAGTTACATTGAAGATACGAAATCAGAATTTCTCGCTCTATATCAGAATAAAGAAAAAAAAGAAGAAAATCAAATAATTGGATATCATAGCAGACTTTAAAAAGACTAAATGAAATTAAACACACGTTTCTTAATATCTAATTCTACGGGAAAGTTTAATTGCTGTCTAAAGCAATTCTTTGCATACTGCTTGGGCATCCCTGTATGAAAAGAAATATTCGTTTTGTAATTTTGTTCTCTACACTTACTAATTGATCAAATCACAATAACTTTGGAAAAAAAAGTAATAATTTAACCATGTGCAAAGTAATTTTGAGAAGACTATGAAGTTGACTTAGAATACCAGAAGGCCTTAAGCAATATTATTAACTGTATGTATTCTTAGACGAACAGACAGAAAATTGCATGCTTATCATCTGAAAAAGAAATTAAACAAAAAATCGACAAATTTATCGTTGAAAAGAGTCGATTTTGTATCTGGATATGCCGTCTCTAATTTCAATCAAATATTAGTATTATTAAAAATAATGTCGGTTTTTGACGTTATAAATACGTCAAAAACCGATATTATTTTTGCACCAACCTAATAAATAATAGTCGACCTAAAATTTTATATTGTATCTGTAGTTTGTTCATAACTTCTTTGTTTCACAAAATATTGGACTACTACACAATAAAATATCATATAACAATTGTAGGTTTTTCAATTAATTCCAACTTATTGTTATGAGACGATGTTTATTGGCTAAGAGGCAATGAATATCTGGAAGAACTCTTAGACAACACAAAGGAGAAGACAAGAAGAAAGGACTATATATGTTGCCGGTTCCTTCTAAACCCTTTTCATTTTCTTTCAATTCCAGCAGTCTCATGCTTTATAGCGCCATTGCTGCCTTGCTTATTGTGAATTGATTTTTAAAAATAGGTTAAACAGGTTTATAATCCGCAGGCACATGTGCAGTTTCGGGAATAGAATATGAGGAAAGTAGATCAGGATGACTGAACACTCACAGGGTATAATGATGGCAAGAAAAGCAAAAGGAAAATGTGTGTATGCGATTTAAGGTAATTTTGAGAATGGGAGACAGAGCATGAACAAACAGTAATACTAATGTGTCTAAAGTTAATTAGAGCAACAAAAGCGCAATTTTGTACAAAACAGACTGAATAATATACAACGTTGTTAGTCCTGACCTGGCAATTCGGCTTCAGTCACTTTCCCACTGCCGTAACGGTTATTCCTAACTTCTTTGTTTCATATAATATTTGTCTACACGATACAATACCATATAACAGTTGAAAGTCTTTCAATTAATTCCATCTTATTGTTATGCCACGATGCTTATTGGGTTAAAAGAGGCAATGAATATCTGAAAGAGTTATCAGACAACACAAAGGAGAAAGCAAGAAGAAAGGACTATATATGAAGATTATGGCGACAAAATTCAAAGTTGCCATCAAAAGAGATAGCACAACACGTTTGTTATATATTGACGACGTCAAAATCAAGTAGATGGAGAAGTTCAACGGTGATGTGTGATACACATGGAGGAAAAGGTGACTCAGTAATAGGAAGACACATAAGAATAGCGAAAGTTGCCTTCCAAGAACTATGCAATATATTTAGCGATATAAAATATCTGCCGAATAAAAGAAAGTTATGCACTGCTATGTAACATCAAATCTCCTATGTAGCAGTGAATGTTGGAGAATCTTCACAAAGATGGAGAAAGTTCAACCGACAGAGACGTGTATCTACTGATGAATAATAAGAATAACATGTACTGTACATGTAAATTAGAAGGAAGTTTAAATGGTAATTATATTAATCGTTTCCTTATGAAGAAACATTTGGCTTTTGTTGGTCAAGTGCCACTTTCGATTGGAATTTATAAAATATTTCTAGTAAGACAATTTGGAAATTAAACCATATATAATTTTTACTCGTAAATATATATTTTTCATTTCGTTAATAGAAGTTAAATATTTCAAAGAAGCAGACCCTTTTACATATAATTACGATCACGAGTCCCGTAACTCTTTCGAGTCGTAGAGTCAATATAGGCATCGGTGACGCTGTAGAATTTGTGGGTCTTGGTCAACGCAGCTTGACAGAACACAACACACTCCAGGATGGATTTGATTCAGAGATTTTTTTAAATTTTATTTTTAGTTTACAAGAAACAAAAAGCAAAACAACATTAATTATTTTCACCATAAGGACTAAAAAAAAAAATAACTTCTGTCAATGACATTGATATAAAAAAAAAATAATATGGCAATGTTTCTATTACCCGTTTCATAATGCGAAAACATTCGGCATTTATTGTCCGAACAACTAGTGCTGCTCGATTATGCCATTCTTCATTCGCTAGGTATCACACTGTGATCAAAGTTTACTATCTAACATTTGAAGTAGGTTCGCCTATCGTCCAGTTTACATTCTTCCCCTGCTTTTTGAAAAAAGATTAGCGGTTTATTTCATGTTTCCTGTTCCTTCTAAACTCTTTTCATTTACTTTCACTTCAGGTAGACCCTTCCGTCGTAGTGGTATTATCGCATTGCTTGTAGTGAAATGATTATAAAATAAAATGTGTTTGTCTTCGGAACATAAAAAATAAATAAAGGCTACCTGGGCCCGATGATTCCAACTTTGCGGCAGCACCTCCCTCATTGATCAAGAGGGAGGATCGGTGGAATATCGACGCCAGTTCGACAGTGTTTGCGTAGATATGGTAATTTTTTTTAACTTGGCCCATGTGCAGGAACTTGAGTTCCCCAATTAAAAGCGGTATTTTGCCATATCCCGCAAATTGGGGTGACAAGTTTAGTATCTACTCTCGTCTCTTATATTAATGGTAATATTAGCCCTTTTTGTGATTAAAATTTTCCAATTATTGAAAGTGAAGTCAGTGTTACTTCCGGTTGAAATATATGAAATCATTCTCGTAAAATAATACTGGATAATATATTTCTCATTCCCAGTAGCTGTTATCACTCTTTTCACTATTGATGGGCCATTCTTTACTAACCTTTTGTTTAAATTAGCGTAAAAAATAATATCTTGATTATATCGAGTTACAAAATGTATCCATTTTAATTGCTGTTAATTGCGAATGTGCTACTGTGATGTGGTTTCTGCTATTTGTGACAATTTTTCATTTATAATTTTGTAGCGCCTGTCCACATGTTTCGAAGAATGGTGGCCATGCTAAGACCTACAGTTTTCATTCTCTCGAAGCCATGTTTAATGCTTGATCTAAAAAAAGATAATGGCATTTAAGAAGATGACTCGAGATTTTTGGTTAAGTAAATTTATAATAAGGAGGCACATGAGCAGTTTCGGGAATATAATATGAGGAAAGTAGATCAGGATAATTCAACATTCACAAGGCATACTGGCGGCAAGAAATTGCAAAAGGAAAATGTTCGTATGCTAGTTAAGTGGTTTGGCGGAATGGGAAACAGAGCATGAATAAATAGTGATGGTAATGTGTTAAAAGTCAATTAGAGTAACAAAAGATTGATTTTGTACAAAATCCACTGAAGAATAAGCAAAGTTGTCGGTCCTGACCTAGCATATCGGCTTCAGTCACTTTCCCACCGCCGTAACATAAATCTCGCGGGGCTTTTCTATACATGTTTTTACGGTAATGGTTTTGATTATCTTTCGTCATTGGTACCTCAACTTCAGGAATTAAGTGCAGTATTAGACTGGCAGCTAAGCCTGATGATTTCATTTGAAATTGCTAGTTGTAACCGGAAGTTCTATACAAATAATTTATTTTCCCTCACGTGTGATAATTCATTCTCCCGCTTCTTTCTTTCGTCTTCTCACCGTAAGTTATCAAGAAATGAAACAATTTCATTTTGAACAAGGTAATAGTCCTACGTAAGAGTTCTTGGAAGATTGCTGTAGGGAACAAAAGACTGATTAGAGTCTGGGACGCTATCGACTGAAGCTTCTATTTCTTCTATATTGTGTCTCTTCGGGACCTGGGCTATCATGACTCTCCCCAACTTCTTATCATTTGTAACGCCTCTAAATATTTTACTCCTTACTCTCCTTCTCATTATCTGTTCTGCTTTCCATTTACGCGTGATCGATAGGTAGGTTAATCGCTGTTCGCTACTGTCTCTTTTGTGTTCAGTATGACCGGTGAGTGTGAAGCTCTCCAAGCCCTCTTTCCTCATTATGAATCCCAAAAAGTGTTCATTTGTCATTAAATACCTTTTTTTTTTCAGAATTTAATAAAACCTTCTCCGATGCTCACATAATCTGGTTATTGTATTCTCAGTATCCTTTTGTAGAACTATATTTCTGTATCTGTCTATATTTCTGAGATGTGGTATTATGTACACTATTTACATTATTCGGACTATTGTCCGAATCTTTGTCGCCATATTTATTTAATAAATATGACGACAAAGATGAGGACAGTAATCCGAATAATGCAAATAGTGAACTATATTTCTGTTAGATTCCTCTCAATCTTTAAGGTAACTGCCAAATAGGAGAATTGATATTACATTGCATTCAGCAATTTTTTCAGCATCTTTAGCAATATACCAGATATATTGCTAAAGATGCTGAAAAAATGGTTGGTTCATTTTTACTGCTTCAGTAATATCTGAAACTATACTCTATCTTTATAAGAGCCAAATCAGGCCAAAAATGGAGTATTGCGGTCTTATATTGACTGGACTCACCCAGGTCACACTTACTTATCTTGATAGAGTTCAAAGGCGCCTACGTGACTGATGAAATATTTTCCATCCTACCACGCTTTCCTCCAGATGAAAAGTCACGAATCGTTCGCTGCTCTATCGCTTCTTACTTGGCAGGTTTTAATCCCACTAAAACTGACCTTTACAATTGGTACGGGCCGTGCCACGTACACAATTGTGACTCATCCACATTCCCTTCGTATTCCAATAGTAAGAGGTAAGTTCCATTCGGACAGAGTTTTTTTAATAAGAACTGTTGCTTTATGAAACTCACTCACGGCAGGATGTTTTCCCAATCACTAAAATCTTCACCTCTAGAAGTCTAGTGTTAACACTTATCTTAACTGCATAAACCCATGAAATTCAGTTCTTGCTTTTCCCATAATCACAAAACACCAGACAATAACCCTCTACTTTGAGTGACTCTCCGGCTTTGTATTGGGGAGGTATTTGGTATTAAAAAAAACATGATTATATTTTCTGGTTCTTGAAATGACTATCTGGTGATGAAATTCCCTTCGACGCCCAACCCCGGTTAAGCATGTTACTTGCTGGTTACTTATTGCAGCATCCGACACTGGACTATCTTTAATCTCTTGCGAAATTCCTGTTTTTATAATATTTTTACAATTTTTATATTGCAGAGATTACTCCTTTTATTTTCCTACCAAATATTTTTTTGTCTTCATCCCCCTCCCAGTTAGTGAGTTTTCCTCTTGTTTAGGGTGGAATATTTTGCTTCTCCAAAAAAATAACAACTTGTGAATATTTGTTTCCTTTCTAATGGTTTTTATACTGTCGACCCAATCCATTTATTTTTAAGTGTGTTTATTCCATTTTGATTGGTATTTTTCTCATTCTGAAAACGAAATGGCAGACTTCGCGCATTTTTCTTTGTCTGCTATTGACACCATATCATCTATGCTCTTATATTATTATTCTCCGTCTGTCAATAATAAGTCTAAAAACTAAAAGCGTTGAGGATGTTTGATTGTTTCTATTGCAGATGAAAAGTATGAGTGATAGAAAATTGAAGTTGCCATGTTCGAATTCATACTGGTTAAGCATACTATGATATTTTTCTAAAGTTATTTCTGGAGAAACGAAATCAATTTCTACTCAAAACGACAGTATACAGCTTCATGTTCGTTAGACACACATTCAATAAAGAAAAAGTTAATAATAAATAATGAAATTTCGTCCGCGAGTTTTCTTTTGATTTTGCTCTTGAAATATAAATGCCTTGTCGTAACACATAATCAAGAAAGCAACTGGATAGAAAACAGATAAAATGCCCATGTAATTATTTTTAATAGACCTTAAAGAAAGTCGATGTCCATTAATTTAATAACCGCAATCTATCTAACGACGAAATCAGGACGCGAATATGTATCATCTTAAATTGGATTCTTGCTTGTCTTCGTTGACGTTGTCGTTGTCGTCGTCTGCCTAAAATTTGTTTCCTTGATTAAACTTGGCCCATTAAATCAAACTTTACCGTACCGGCACTTGGAGTTCCAATGTAAAGAAGGTATATAATATAAAGTTGATTATAAGCATTTACTTCAATACTGAGTCTTAAAAGTTACATAATTGTAAGATTGTGTTATTTCATGTCTCAAGTCTTCTTGTTTTCAACTGAAATTTATGACATTGTAAAAATAATCCGCTTACTTTATGCGCTATGAGTACGGATTCAAATTAAAATTTGCGTTTGGTAATAATTCTCTATGGGAATGAAGAAATATGACATCAAATCTACACGCTTGAGTGTTGCCTTTCATTAACTTAGCTATTCCGTCTCCTTGCCCAAACGCACATACTTCATTTCATAACAGGAATGCGTTTCTTCATTTTAAACAAATACAGCAATTATTCTTCGAAAGCTGAATAATTCCCACAAATATATGCTCATATATTATATAACTGATTATGTATATCTTCTTTTATATGTCGTGCCCCTTTACAGCTTGGGTGTCGTGGCTATCTACAACTTACTAATTATCGTCAATTAAACTAATCATTCTCTGATGACTATTCCTCCAGTCTATCCTACGTCATTCGTTTATATAAGTTCTTTATGCTGATTATTTGCTGTTTTCCTTTGACCCTCCGTATTCCACTTTATCTTTTGAGTATACTATATCTTATGTTCATCAAATATGTATGGTATATTTCAAAATTTATACAGGTTTGTCATTACAAATGACGCTGAAATTACTCTCAGCTTAAAACAAAAGAATGAATTACATAAGAATGACATCTGTTAAGGAATCTATTTTTACAAAGAGTTCTGGCTCAAAGACTGCAATGGACTATTTGTTGTAGTCGAATGACCTTACAAAGTGAAGTTCTTCAACTGGGTATTTGTACGCGTCAGATTAAGGGAGTCGGCTTGCGAAGTCAGTTGTTGAAGAAATAGGCTTCACAGTAGTTCGTTTACTAACATTTGCTGACCAAACATGTAAACAATACCACAAAAATACAGCAACTCCCGACTTATGTTATTTTGAAGTATTTTTTTTTAAATCCTTGCCGTTAAGTTTTTATTTTATTTTTTTTTTTTAGCCCTTGCCACAAAAAATAAATTAAAATAAAAACTTTTTTATGTTTACTATAAAACTTAGTTGTTCTTCTTGTCATTCCTTTTACTTATTTTTATCGTGTTTCTATTGTACACGTCACACATCGGACGAAAAAAAGAACACAATGATAGCTAGTGTTTTCATGTAGTGTTTCCTTCCACAGCTGCCTATCTCTGAGTAGGATCTTTACTGATATATGCAATATTTAGTATTGTTGACGTTATCGCTAACATTTTTGTCGAGATTACAAACACTACATTTCGTTCTGTTTCGCAAACCAATCGATGAAATTTACATCAACTGATTTCTCTGGAAAAATTCTCTGACAATGTCCCTACTTCATAGTCTAATAATTGCTTTAATTTGATTTTATAAGACTTCATGTTAAACAATATATTTTTAAGAAAATTTCTTTTTTACTTTTTAACATGGAAGAATAATTTCTTGGAATTTTCTAATTTCACGTACGCAGCCTATAACTGGCCATACGTAAATTATTCTTTCTGGAGCCAATTTCCACATTGTTGAAGCATTTGGACTTGTGATTTGTTTATAGTTCTCGTAAATACAAGGAGAATTGGAAACTGGATTCTCTTCCATTCGAATGGATATTCGGATAGCTTAGTAATAAACTTCATTTGTGTCGCAATACCGATTTGCATTTCTCCTCAAAATTTCGTTTCGATCAGTCAATATATGGCCGTTTTAGAAGTTGTGACTAACGGACGGACAGACTAGCGAAAGTCAGGGAATTTTATATATAGATTGGATCTAGCATTGCAGAAGGAAGAAGCTGATACCCTTATTTTTTTTAATGTAATATAAAATTGTAACTAAAAATAGAGGTTTGTACAGCATACGTAGAGTGCAAAGTGAATGATCGAAAGTTTTAATAGTAGCTTTCAAATTTTAGTACAGATTTCTCAGTGACCGATATATATATACATATATATTTTTTTTTTAGGCATTTCACCCCAAGCAAGGCAGGAAGCCACTAGGACGCAAGGGGTTATAGAAAATATAGAGCGAGATCAGATAGGAGTGATAGAAGAGAGTATGAGGAGAAGGGTAGTGGATAGATCAAGGCAACTGGAGATGTCGATTGACATTACAGTTGAATAGCTGGAGATTATAGCTCCCAGGGAAACTGGAATAGGGAAGAGAGTTCAACAGGCGAGAGGTGCGAGACATGAAGCTATTAGAGTAGAAAAGATGGCTACATTTAGGAGTTTCGACAGTGAAGGGGTGAGAGCGCGATGCCAGCCTCGTAGGGCGCTTGAACTCATAAAGTCTGGGAACCAGCGAATGCAGCTCCTCGGAGCAATTACCATGAAAGTATTTGTAGAATAGACAGAGAGAGGCGACGGCGCGTCTGTGAGAAAGTGACTGTAGACGAGATGCCAGAGCAGCGCCAATTATATTGCATATCTGCCTCTTGAGCCTATCAAGAACTCCGAGGCAAACAGAAGGTGCACCAGACCATATATGGCAGCAATACTCCATGCAAGGGCGAATTGTTGATTTGTAGATCTGGAGGATCGATTCCATGGAGAAAAATTTCCTGGCGCGGTACAGGGAGCCAACTTTCCTTGCAGTGGACGAGGCAATTGACTTAATGTCATATTGCTATGACTGGAACATTTCTTGAGAATGATAGCAATTAAGTTTAGAATAATCAACGATATAACGAGGTAAATTGACCAAAATATCAAAACCATGTCTTCTAAATAATTTCCATCAGTTTTAACACATATCTATGAAGTCACTCTTGCATATGAGTTCATTTTTTAATCTTGAATTACTGAAATATCCATCATAATATTTACATTAGTCAACGAAAAATGCCTCAAATGTATCCTTTTTTTGTTTATACGCTGTCTCTTAAAGACGTATGCGATCTTGGCTTTCCACAATTCCCTGTCCTTTTTAGCTCTTAATAAAGTTTATCGTTTTGCTTTTTCCCCCTAATCTATGCCAGCAGTATACACAAGGTCGTTAGGTACGTTATGCACAGATTCCATCTGCCCCTCTTGCCTTCAATATTCTTGTGAGTGTCAAATTTTCTCTTTCCTCGTTATGTGTTGTAGCATTTTTAACTGTATCTAGATTATAAGTGTCATTTTTATTTTTATATTCTGTAAAACGTCGTCGTACTCTAGTTAATAGGTTAAAAATTTACATTCCCTTCTAGATCGCATATCAAGTTTTGTCACAGTTAAGAAAAGAAAATATAACTGTTTCTATAGAAAATGTATACGTAATATAAACATGAAATGTAAGCGATTGTCTGTAAGCGAAACAAATGTTTTTGAACGGCATAAAAAATCGGATGTCATCCAAAGAATATACCAGATACATGACGGGATTGGATGGAATCTATCTACTATTAACTCTTTCAGGAAAACCAAACGACTTTTTCGAGTAATTACTGCTCCTTCTTAAACCAGCTAAAATCAGCAAGTGATTTAAGTTTTCAGCAATATTTAACTGATACTTTTCTAATATATCATCTAATTAATGTTGTGAACTTGCAAAAATAATTAGAGATGAGTTGAGAAGTTGTCGGTACGTAGGGCAGCTTTGGGTTGCCATTTATTTAGGAATTTTCATGGAATGTTTAATTAAAGAATATTCAATTCACTGATAGACTATACAACTACATTTTTTATTTTTTTCTCTGAACGATTATAATGTATCAAAATGCTTGTAAATTTAATCCGGTCCGAACACCTTCCATATTGATTGAACAGGAGTAGTGGTTCATCCCTCGTTTTCTGTCAAGGATATGGTTTACTGGTTCTTTTTCTTCTATCAGAGCCACAGTGATTTTAACAGTATTAACTTTTTGGGGATATGACTCGCTAGTGGCTGTGACTTTCCCTTGTTAGGGTACCGGATTGGAAGTTTGCTGGCTATTGTTTCCTACTGGTCGTTAGCAACCGGAACACTTTGGTAGAGCTTACAGATGCTGTTCTGATCAACAATTGCATAATATTGTGGTATTTGTTGTGTCATGTCTTGCATGGGTAGGTGAGTTTTCATGTTTGGGTGGGCAACCCTGAGTCCTTACTATATCCTGTTCTAAGCCATGCTCTTACTGTTTTATATTAACATGGACGAGAGATAGTGACAGTTACGGTGGGAATTTTTTTCTCTATCTCTCTCTTCAAAACGAAATTAATGAAAAACACAACAAAAAGAAATACAGCTAAACTAGTAAAGAAATAATCACCTACACACACAGCCCTTTTTCTGTAATATTTTTGATATTCGTTCCAGCTTTGGCAGCGTAGAATCTTTTCTCTTGCAACGGCCGCCCGATATCTTTGCTCCCACCCCATGAAACTAACTTAAATTCTTCCATTGCTGCCAAGGAGTTCTAGGTTCCAGGTTATCTTCCCCGTTGCCGATAATATTTCAGCATTCACACGATAGACCTTGGTGTTTACATCCCGGTAATCTCCTGATGGCCAAGGAATTATTTCTCTAATCCCCAGATTACTCTACCACGGTCTTCCGCGTTTCGTTAATAAACTCTTAGTAACTCTTTTTTTTTACTTATATCTCTTATATCTCCCCTTCTTCCCAGCTCTGCAGTGTATTAGACATAATTGGTGACAGTATAGAAAATGCACTTTCCCTCCACACATCTGCGAACATTTTGTTATTGGTGACTTTAATGCTCACCACAACACATGACTTAAACAAAGTAACGAGACTGATGTTGATGGTGTTCAGATATCAAATTTTTCCATTGCCCAATCCGTTAGTTAAATTGTTAACTTCCGTACTCGTTTCCATAGCAAAACCGAGCATCATGCTTCTTACTTGATTCATTTTTACCTCCTCTACTAACTTTTGCCAAGCTTTGCAAAACTGCCCTCTTGGTAATTCTGACTACTCTCTGGCAGTTAGTGATATTTTGTTCCAGCAATCTTTTAAATAGGAACGTCCTATCCACAAGATCGCTTTTCGTTATCAGCATGCTGATTGGTATTCACTCGTGATTTTCTCTGTGCAGCCAATTGGAATGATGTCTTTCAAATCCTAAGTGAAAATTGCACCACTGAAATTTCTTCTCGGTTCAAAGACGGCATGGAGGCTGTCATCCCTTTTCAGAAATACCAAGTTAAACCACAATCCTCTGCATAGTTCACACCAGTTTGCTTGGCTGCTACTACACACAGGAACCTCTATTTTGGACAATACCAGCGTTACGGCTCTCGTCAGAACAGGCGCCTATTCGATCCTGCTCGCAATAAATGTAAACGAGTCCTCGAAGGAGCAAATCCCCTGTTAGTGTAAAGTCTCTATTCCCACCTCTTTAATCAATATAAGGTGTTATCATTCTCTACTGGTAAAGCTGAGTGCTTTGCCTATAAATTCTCTTCAAACTCTACTCTTAAAACATCCGAAATATTTGCTGAGTCTCTCTTTACTGATATGCATATACCCCTTTCCATGGTTTCTGCTACCATCTTGAAACTAGATCCCACAAAGCAAGTGGACCCGATGGTATTGCTGTTATAGTCATTAATAAATGTGCTCCCGAACTGGCTCCTGTTCTCTCTAAACTGTATAATAAATGCCTCGTTGCTTCCTTTTTGCTGTCTGGTAAAAGTTATCATCTGTTGTTCCAGTTTTCAAGAACTGGTGAGCTGCCCGACCATACGAACTATCAGCCTATTCCCTTCTATCTCTTTTGGGTAAACTCCTTGAGGCCCTAATCAATGCTGAATTAGTTTGTCATCTCTTATCGCAGGGCCTTTTCTCAGAAAAGCAAGCTGGCTTTTATTTCTTTCGGTCAGTTACTGATGTACTGATTATATTTGCGGACAGAATTTATCATGTTCTAGATAAATAAGTGAGGCTGCGCTGCTGTAGCAGATATCTCAAAAGGGTCTACCACTCAGGTCTTCCCCACAAGCTGAAATGTTACGATGTCACCGGACATTTTTTAAACTGACCCAATATTTCCTATCAAATCGTGAAATGAAAGTTATCCTGAACGGTTACTCGTCTAGATCCTTTTGTCGTAACTCAGTTGTCCCCAGGGCTCCATCTTTGGTCCTACTGTATTTTTAATTTTCATTACTGACCTTCGTGTAGACATCAGCTCTCAACTTTTTGTATCTACGCTGAGGACACAACAATTTACTCCTGCCTCGATAGACAGGCTTATCACTCTTACAAGGTCGAAATGGCAGCGGATGTCAAGAATGACCACGTCCGTAGTTAACTGGTGCAAAATATGGTTTGTTATTTTCAGAGCCTCCAAAACTAAACTTCTCTCAATTAATTGCCTTCCATCAACATGACTGATGCTAACCTCCAGCAGTGACTCGTTGCACCATTCGGGCTCATGTTCTCTGCTGATATGAGGTGGAAAGACTTTATTGTATCCATTGCTAGGTCAACTGCTAAGAAAGTCGGTTCACTATTTCGGGCGAGATAATTTTTCTTATATATCTATAAGTCTACCATTCGTCCATGCTTAGAATATTGCTGACACATATGGTCCGGTGTCCCGGCTATTTACCTTGAGCTTCTTGGTAAGATCAAAAGAAGAATCTGCAATATTATCTGTCCTGATCTAGCGGCTCAAATTCCGTGATTTTCCCACAGCCATAAGGTTACCTCTCTATGTCTTTTCTATAAATATTTTATGGAAATTGTTCGGATAAACTCTTCCCTATGGTACCAAGACTTTATGAATTTAAGCGCAGTACTAGATTGGCGTCGAGATGTCACCAATTTACAGATGAGCTGGGTATATGTAGCCGCAAGTTCAATCCTAACAGTTTCTTCCCACATATTTCTCGCTTGTGGAACTCCCTTCTGGCTTCACGGTTTCCAGCCAACTTCAATCTGCAAAAATTTAAATGCAATGTGGATCGCTATCTACTGTCCACCTGATTGCGTTCTTTTCTTCCTGCTCATCATTAATGTTTCTGTTTCTAATCCTTCTAGATCCAGTAATCCCTTCTGATTTAGTCGCATTAGTGCCATGCCTGAGGTGATACCGATTTTTAAAAAATGGCGAAAGTTATTTGAGAAAGAAAGTCTTATTTTTAATAGGCAGAAGGTACTTTTGAATAACATGTTTTCTGAAAGGCCCGTGAGTATATTTTTTTAGTTTAAATTGGTTTCTAGAATTAAATAATAACAACAAAAAAAAATAAAAATAATCAGAGACAGAAAGATTGAAATTAAAAAGGAATTTTATTTTTTTTTTTGTTCATTTGTATTTTGCTTCCACGATTTCATTTCTTTTACTCGTTGAATACATCTATTAGGTTGGTGCAAAAATAATATCGTTTTTTGACGTTAAAAAATACGTCAAAAAACGATATTATTTTTGCACCGAACTAATATTTAAGTATTTAATTCATTTAACAAGTAACAGTGTAACCCGGATATAAGAGAGTTGTCGGGGCCGGGGAAGAAGTCTCTTATATCCGGGTTTCTCTTATATCAGGGTTTTGTCTATTTTATATACATTAGCACAGGCTCTTATTTGGGACCAGATAAAATCTCTCTTATATCCCGGTTTACCTTATATCCGGTTCTCTTATATCAGGGTTACACTGTATATATAATTTATTGATCTGAATATTTTAGTCTGATGAGGCGATTTAAAGGGAATAAAGCTTTACATTTATTTCATTAACTTCTATTTCTCAACATTGATTTCATACAATTAAATGTATACATAATATACTCCCATAGAATATTTTATATATTTGAACCTTGCTAGGTAGTATATATATTTTATTAATTTAAGCGCAGTACAGTGTAACCCGGATATAAGAGAGTTGTCGGGACCGGAGAAGAAGTCTCTTATATCCGGGTCTGGTCTATTTTGTTGAGGTAAGTATGGCTCTAATTTGGGATCAGAAAAAATCTCTCTTATATCAGGGGTTATCTTATATCCGGGTCTCTTATATCCGGGTTACACTACTAATGTCCTTCTGACATTCACATTGTTTATTTGTCTAGCAGTCTGTCTGTCAATAATTGTTTTTAACAATTCTTTTCTTTTCATTGTTCCAGGTCCTTTTCACGCTATATCATCATACTGTTCATTGCTTTAAAGTTTTGTTTTTACCCGCTTCTTTCTTTCCATTTTCAATGAGATTTATATACCGATAATGACTAAGCTATACTGTCTCAAGGAAAGATTAGTAGAATGGCTCAATATCTATCTAGTGCGAAAGACAATTATCTATTTCTCGTCATTTTCATCCATTTATATTCAAAATCGTGAAAAAAAAATTCGAAAAGAAACTCTCATTCCATATATTCTTTCAGCTTTTCCTGGCCTTTGTTGCTCTAGCACACTAAGCTAAGTTTAGAACTATCTGTAGAGAAGATCAAATTTGCTATAAAAGTTACGTGTGATAAGCTTGATAACGCTCGCACCACGCTGGTTGTCCGACTGAGTTTTATATATAGACATTTGGTAAAGTTACTAGACTACGAAGCATCATCAATGAGGGTGTATCTATTGAAAATCTAACAGATACCGATATTATATAGTTGTGTGTATCTATTTAGTCACATTTATCTAACAGTCTCTCTATCTATCTATCTATCTATCTATCTATCTATCTATCTATCTATCTATCTATCTATCTATCTATCTATCTATGTAGAATGTTCTGTAAAAAACTGAGGCGTGTTAAAATCCACACAGTATTTAGTATTGTTGAAGATATCGTTAACATTTTTCTAAAAAAGAAAATTTTAAATTTTTCTACTACTCTTGAAATCTTCTGTCCATTTGAAACTCTCACTTCTGTGTTTCTATTTACAATGCCACAACTGTGCATTACCGTTAACCAAAAAGATATATATATATATATATATATATATATATATATATATATATATATATATATATATATATATATATATATATATATATATATAATTCAAGAAAAGATGTGCATAAATACATTTCATTTTTATTAAATAAGTATTTGTTATTTTAATCATTAAATTGTTTTTTTTCAATTATAGTTGGAATATTTTGTATGTTAAATAATAATTCCTTTATTTTTCCAAAAAATGCTAACAGTTACTTCTGTCGAACTTCTCTCTTATAAAACTCTTTTCCAGTTTCTTGCTTCCCAGTCAACTTTGATCTTTGAAACTTTAAATGTATTGTCAATCGTCATCTTTTGTAATCTTAATTCTTGTTCTTTTATTGTTCTCTCTCTTTAGTATTAGTTTGGTGCAAAAATAATGACGTAATAATGTCGTTTTTTGACGTATTTGTAACGTCAATAAACGACATTATTACGTCATTATTTTTGCACCAACCTAATAGTTACTTTCTCATATTCTATAACACTCAGTAACCCATTGCATCTTAGTGGCTTTCTTGCCTTGCTTGGGGCGAAATTATTTAAAAAAAAAAAGTTGCTTAAGGCTACACATGACTTGAAGTTGTGGAGAGACATGATCGCCATCGTTCTAAAGGGACAAGGCAGATAAAAAATACCTGGTTTCTTTCACTCAAAATTATAGTAAATCTACCCAATATATCATCCTAATGATTTTAGTAACATTGTCTTCTGGTCTGTTTCAATCTTTTCTCCTATATCTAATTCTAACAATCGATTTCCAAAATCTTCAGGCCTTCTTCAAGCTTTCTAACATTGCTAGTTACAAATGGCAGCTTCATATTTCATGATTATTCCATTTCCCTGACACGACCCAGTTGTCTTCCAGTTTTCACTTTCTTTCAGTTTCATTCGATAATCTGCTAGAATGGCAGTATCATCTGTCGGACAATTTGTTGTTTCATTGTTTGAGCTGTTTTACCCTCTCGTGAATATTGATTCTTCTGAATTCCAGTGTTCCACAGAATTATGTTGGTTTAATTTCCCAAGACTGGTTTCATTTTATGTTTAAAATTATTGTTGTGCATGGTTAAATTTAACGTGTTTGAATTATTCCCAGTGGTTCATCGCTCCTACCAAATCATGTGTATTTTTATATTATGACCGACTAAAGCAACGCTATCGTCCAGTCTCGACTCTTACACGAATCTCCTATTAATCAAGTTTCGATTCTAGCAGGTTTGACATGATTACAACTATACACAATATTATGAGTACGATTCTAAATTTTATTTTTCACATTTAAAAATACAGACAATATCATAGAATATTTTTAGCCTCCTATCATAGAACTCAGCTTTCATTTGGTACAGTGCCTTCTAGAATGAAGCATATATTAGGTTGGTGCAAAAATAATGACGTAATAATGTCGTTTTTTGACGTATTTTTTTAACGTCAAAAAACGACATTATTACGTCATTATTTTTGCACCAACCTAATATTTCCCTTCGTTTTAGACTATCGAAATTAAATGATTATATTTGGTATATGGGCAAATTTATCTTATCCTTGTATTTTCTAGGATACCCCCCTATTTACACTAAAGCTATTTGCTTACATGGCCAAATAAATTCATAAAATCGATACAGATTCTATCGTCATGTTTGTTCAAGTAATACTTTAGATATCTAAACTGTCAGCTGTATACAACAGCTTTCTCAGATCCATGCTTAAAAATGGCTTCCAGCGAATGAAGCCTGTACGTTTTAACAATGTCCGTCCTAACACGAACGATGTGTACTCTTGCTAGAAAATCTCATATTACTGTAGCAAATAACAGAAACTCCATCAATTGACGATTTTCAACAGTAGCAACAAATAAAATGGATAGCCTTTGTAAGTCGGAGAAAAAACAATGTTCCACAGGGTTTCAAAAAAAAAGTTTAGGAAGACCCTATCTATAGTTGGAAAGAGTAATAATATTTGTTGGATTTCAGAAAACTATTTTCATGAAATATTGTTTTAATAGAAACATTATACAATTTTCAACAGAAAGTAGCACTGGCTTAATGAATGCTGAATGTTTCCTTATAAGGAAACAGCTAATATTAACATTACTATCACAACTTAAAGTTTGGATGATTATTGTTGCTATGCTTATCTGTGATAAAATATATTTTAATATGTAATTTCTCGGAGAGCCATTGGTTTGTACTAATAGCATTTATTCATATTGTCGAATTGAAAATGTGCAATACACAGAGGAACTTCCTCTTTTTTGAAGTATCACTTTGTTACATTTTCATATAAATTGTTTTATCATTACATTTTTTTCTCGACAAAATAGGTATTTACTTTTTTTTTTTGACTGGGTTTTGTGTATTTTCGCTGTGAAGTAGTCGCTATAAATTTGTCCAGAGCTGCCTTGATAATGTCTAATGCTTTAATTCCTGTGTGTAATCAGCGTAAACATTTTCGTGATTGTTAATCTGTTATATTTTCTGTCTTTAAAAATTCTCTGCGAATGATTTTAGTTATTATTTCTCCTTTGTTTTGAAGTTCTTCTTCTTATTGTGTTCGTCTTTTCTTTTGTCCCAGTGTCTCAATTTGTTTTAATGTCATTTTCGCCGCACTTTCATTCGTTTCCGTATATTCTGCTCAATTCTGATAACTCCTTTTCCTCTGTATCATTCCCCCGTGGCCATCGCCGACTTTCAAACGTCAGCAAATCTCTTCGGTATTCTCGCAATTTAGAATACAATTGGAGTACAAAAAAAAAAAAAAAAAAAGAAGTCGCCATTTTGTTTCTTCTTCGTCAATCGACATCGTCTTTTATTGGAGGAAAAGCTATGTGGAGGAGTGTTATGCAGTGACAATATTATCGGATTAGATTCTAAGTGGGGAATCCGACTTAATTCAAGCTTTATAAAATTCTGAGTTGTTCTTCGCATCAGTAGACTCTTCTTGCTATTATGTATCCTTTTAGGATGTAGGCGATCATAGCCCTCTACATCTCCATGTCCATTGTAGCCGTAAATAAGTTTTGTCTTTTTGCTATTTCTTCCAACCCTGCTCTGCCATGCATTTACGTAAGGTCGTCAAGTATGTTACGCGCTATTTCTTTCCCTCAAACTGTTTTGTGAGCATCAGGTTTTAAAAGCTCTCTTTCCTCATTACGTGCTCCAGAAATTTCAACTACCTCTTCCTGAGGTTAAATATAAGTCACCTTCTTGTTTCCAGTTTCTCCAAAACCTCGTCGTTGTTCACACAATTTTGAAGTCAATTCTTAAGACCAGAAATTTACCTATCATTAAAATAGATATTTGAAATATTAACATTTATTCATGTTAGAATATCGACTAATGAATATCGCATAATTCTTCAAAGACATTTCAGTAGTCTTGATAGGGATATTCAATGTTGTGGTGTCCTCCTAAAGAGTCTATGTTGGTCTCTTCCTACTATAAGATTTTCAGGCTTTGGGAAAACAGTCAAATAGATTGTTCATCTGTCGAACTCTCTGCCTTGAGCGGAGAGGAACCCGGACGAGGCTTTGCCGAAGAGCAAACTTTCGTCCGGGGAGATAGACAGGTCCTGAACGGATCTAAATATATTACAGCAAATGGTGGGTAAAAATCTTGGTTTGTGAATTTGTTGACATAGTGTTTGTGAGTTCAAACCTTGGGTCATGCAGTGAGAACCTCCGAGCAATAACTCAACAATAATTACTAAAACTAAGAACTAGACGATATTTCTCGACAAGAGCAGTGGAACACGAACAGTCTACTTCCATAGATTAAACAATGGTTTCAATTTGCAATACGCTGTAGGATACTCAGGTCGACATACATCTGAGGAAGGCCGGTTTTCAGAACGGTTGAAACGTCGTGATAGAAATAACAAAGATTAGAACAACAATCCGAATATAAATAGTGTAAATAATGATAAAAACTCATCCCAGAAATTCAAACAAAATTATCATCATGTTTGTTCATGTATTATTCGTGGTAAGTTAGTTCAAAGAGCTTAATTTATTTCTTCTTTTCTCGAAAAAATCGATATTTATAGTTTTTTTTTTCAGGGTTGGGTATATTTTCATTTTGATATAGTTAGTAGGCAACGATGTATCGGAGGCTGCCTTGATGATATACAGTGTTTTAATTTTCAGGTGTATAATTCGTATCAATATTCAGAACTTTCTACCTTTGAAATTATATGTGATTGATTTTTGGTGACATTTTTCTTTCGTTATGCTCCATTGTTATTATTATGTTCATCTTATCACCTGTCTCAATACCCTGATTTGTTTTTGATGACATTTTCACCCACATTCATGCGTATTTTTTTGCCAATCCTTTTGTGGAGAAATGCTCAATGCTGATAACCCATTTTTCTCTGAGATCTACTATCTCCGATTTTCAAAAACCAGCAAATATATTCAGGATTCTCGCAACTAATAATAAGATTGCATTAAAAAAAATATAAGCGTCTTTATTTTATCTTCGTCTGCCCGTTTCTTTTTGTATGGTAGCAAAAATAGTATCAGAAATGGAAGTTGATATGATGAGACAAAGTGTAACATTTTTTAACGAGGTGTTTCGCCAAAGCATATGCTCTTTTTGGCTTCCTCAGTTTAAAATGAAAGACAAAACGGCGTGAGAAAATGCCTTAGAATCTCTGAGGATGTGGAGAAATAATAAATCAAATAAAATTATATACATTATCACTACCAATCTCCAGAACTGAGGAGAATGTCTGGCTGCATGTTGTTTGTTTTATCTATATCAGAGAACTTTGGTGTTGACGGAATTTAACTCAATCTGTCGTAGGTAAATATCATTTTCTATCATATATTCTTTCTCTCTTTTTATTTCTCTCCCTGTTTATATATATATATATATATATATATATATATATATATATATACATATATATATATATATACATATATATATATATATATACATATATATATATATATATATATATATATATATATAGAGAGAGAGAGAGAGAGATAGATAGATAGATAGATAGATAGATAGATACACACACACACATATATATATATATATATATATATATATATATATGTGTGTGTGTGTGTGTGTGTGTATGTGTGTGTATATATAGGTCTGGTCCCTCCTCCTCCAATACTAAGTATGATTGAAAGAAATATTAAAATAAACCCTCTCTAAACTCGACCATCTCTCTCACACCACCCCTAATTACCCTGTCTGTCAAATTACAAAAACTTAACACTACCCATCAACAGTGTGAATTTTCATTTCATTTTTCGTTCCATCTTTTCGAGGTGTTATCTGATGATCCAGCTTCGACCCAGCGTCCATTTCTTTTGACAAAGCTATGCGGGATTTTATGCAATGAAAATATCTACAGATTACAAGGGGAGAATTGAATTTAATGCCAAACTGATGCAACCTCGAGAAGGTTACTGAATATAATAATCACACGAAAGCTGGTAATGAACGATAATAGGACAAAAACAACACATATAAGATTCGCCAGCGGCGCGTAGATGTAGTAGTCAGCTGCTAGAAGTGATTGAAGTGAATTCCATAATTCAGGGTATCTACCAACCACCTGGCGCGGACAGCTTTTGCAAAAGGCCGAATTTAATGTGGGGTATCCGAGCCCGTAGACTCCGCCAAAGTATTCCCTGTAGACTCCTTATAAAACGGGTTCGGGTAGCTGTTTCCAGAAATGATACTCTGCCCTTCGATATAAGCTCGTCTGGGAATCCTCTCTGCCTGGAGACAGAGAGTTTGACCATGACAACTGAAGACGAATCTTCAACTGCAGACCAACATACAGTATTTACTACTGTATTTATGTTAATGGGGACATACCCACTATCGTCCGTATGTATGCTACAACACGTCCCTCCTTAACTGCCATGCATGATGTACGCTTAGACGATCATGTCTCTTTTCGAGTCTTGAGTGACTAGAAGAAGAATTCCCGCAGAATGCTGCCGTTATGTTCTGTGGTAGACTGACTGGAGACCAAAGATATAAGACCTAGTATACTACGCTATTTAACCAATAGGCGGTTTGAATTGATATTTGTAATTTTATTTTTGGTGATGTATTGAAAACTAACCTTTTGTGATAAATTCCCAATTTATATGGTAGGAATGATTGGATTCAGTTTTAGGTATGAGTAGGAATTTGTAAAATATGGAAAGTATTAGGTTGGTGCAAAAATAATGTCGTTTTCTTACATAGTAACATATGTGAGAAAACGACATTATTTTTGCACCAACCTAATAGAAAAGAGTCAATTGTTTTACATCTACATTAACAAGCAACTAATGGAAATAATAGTCACTCAGAATGTTGGATTCCTTTGATAGATCTGTTGTTACTGATTATGATCATTTTATTTTTCCTTATCTTAAGAATGTGGAACGGTGGAGGAATCGGAGTGAGGGATCGGAGAGCAGGTAACTAGCAAGACAGACCGGGTCCTAGAGCCTTGGATGGCAACTGCTCTACCGCAGAAAGAAATGACAACCTACTGCAGGAAAAAAATCTGCTCCGTCAGTCATGTATCGAAAGATACATGATCGCATGTATCACGCATGGTACATAACTGACTGATCTTAAGAAACTACTTACTCTTTTAGATCATAAATTACAGAGCCTTTCTCTCTATATATATAGATGATGTGAAGGGGTACTTCGATGTGGAGTAATAGTTAGCAAGTTTGTCTCACGACTGTATAGGGTGTTCAATCCTCACTGCATTCGAAATACTTCCAAACTTGAACCATATCTAACCTTTAGATATGTAGAGCCTATGTACTTTAGAGTTTCTGTCCGACATTACTTTTCCGCTGGTAAATCATAATATATAGGCAATTTTTAAATTAAGGAATAAACGTAACAGAAGACCTTGACGGGTGACATCACACGTGCGCATGGAATGACGGGTAGCTAACTTTCTGCAGCATCCCATCGTTCCGTCGACTGGTAAAGGGTAGTGAGGTGAGACGTATCGGCGCTTCATTCAGCGATTGTAACATCGAGGAACTATGCGCCGTTGTGTGCATTCTGTGGTGGAAATCGTGTATATCTGCTATGAATCTGGACATGTCAGAGCGCATGATGTCTAGACGTAGTGCAAAATCTTTCGCGTTACGTGACAGCTTACAGGTCAGCATAAAACATAGGGCGTAGATTTTACGCGATAGTTCTTCTAATGCTGCGAAGATCCCATTATCCTAGACCGATTGCCGCATCTTCGGGCTTTGGAAGGAGACGCTACGCGTTTGCAGGTTGTGTTCGGACGCTGAGGCCCAACATACTGTGTAGACGTCGGTTCTGGAGTAACTGTAAAGCTTCTTTTCGAAAGGAATACTGATCATTGAACGATAGCAGAAGTGAATCAGCATTCGGAGGAATTATGTTGAAAAGTGACATATACATCTCTTCTTCATGAGTGGAAATAAAATTGGTGTAAGAAAATTACCCTTACTATTTTATGTACCTGCGCGTGTGTGTATGTACATTACCGTTCAAAAGTATGAAGTTGTTGAGCGGTCCCCCCCCTTTTTACACAAATGGACTCACCCAGTATATACATAGACTACTGCTGCGTGAAAACCCGAGAGACGAGAGCAACAGACTCTCGGCGACTGTCGAACTCTCTGCATAAGCAGAGAGGAACCCGGCCGAGGCTTTGCCGAAGGGCAAGGTTTCGTCCGGGGGGTTGACAGGGCCTGAACCCGTCTAGACGGGTTCAGAAAGGCCATATTTTTGGCCGAACCTACCGGCTCGGAGATACCCACTTTAAACCGGCCTTGTGCCACATTCTATCCTCGTGGGTGGATGGATAAATACCGACGAGAGCAACGGAGGGTGAAGGTTACAGACAGACAGACAGACAGACAGACAGAAAGGAGCGAGCAAGAGTCACAGTGAGCGAGGACGTAGACTCAGTAAGAAGTCATACAGCGATACTTTAATACCAAAGACTGTATAGATATTTAGCTACTAACCCATATTCCTGGAACTACTAACCTGCTTTACCAGTTTGTATTATTACGTTAATACATTATTTTCATATATTCATTCCTGGGGTTTGTTATTTATTGGTACCGGATTTCAACCCGAAATCCACTACAGAAGTCACAACTGTTTTTTTTTTGTTTTTTTTTTTAATTGGACCAAAATGTAGTCTTTTTTTATAGTTTATATAAGAGAAATTATTATATATGTTTAATAATGTGAGATGCTATGTTTTATTAGAAATTCTATGAAAAAACAGAAAAAAGGCATTGTATGAGCAAATTTGGCTCTCGTAAAAAAATCCGTCATTAGCTTTGATTACTGAAAAACAAATCTTTGGCATTCGTTGCAAAGGTTTTTCAAAGTATATTTTTGATAATTTTTTTCCATTCTTTTTTTTCAATAACTCAAAGAGCTCTTGTTTATTTATTTATTTTCATTCTTCTGTCAAATTCATCCCACGATAATTCTAAGGATGGCTTCAAACATTTGACCAGTACTGTATATGTACATGATCACCTAAGCGTATATCACACATAGCACATATCTGACTGATGCGTGTGTATATATATATATATATATATATATATATATATATATATATATATATATATATATATATATATTCTTCATGAATTGTTGATAAAACAACAATATTAGGGATGTCAGTAATGATTATAAGCATCATAAATCTACTGAGATGAGTGTATTTATATATGACAGCAAATATATAACTATATTATTTTGCATCTATTGATTCTTCTGTAATGATCTCCTACCCAAGTTTTGCGTGTATATCCTTTTGCAATTGTTTGTTGACACCAAATTTTATATAATTCTAAGTTCTGTCTCTTGATGTATGCTTGCGGAAATAGCTCACTCAGTATCTTCATATCTGTGTATGACGTTCCAAATTGATTTCCTGGTGCGTCTATCAGATTAACAAGGGAAGTCACTCAGACAACTTCAAGTGTGTTACAAGTGGCAAAGGACATGATAAGAGATAATGAATTTCCTCTCGGAGTCGGCCACCAAGGAGCAGCTAACTGAAACCTGTAAGTACTTACAACCAATAGTTAATTTCTCCAGCTTTCAAATAGAATGAAATGACGCGAATGAAGGACATGACATTACAGATTAAGACATGAATAAAAAGAGGAAGCTGACGGGGGAGCGACGAGTGATTTTCTCAAAAGTAATTGTTATTGACACTAAATCTTAAGTATTATAATCACCAAAGGTTATTTCATTAATGGTCCTTTTTTAACAACGACAACTTACAAGCATTTCTTTTTAAGTTGCCCGTCATAACTCGCAGTGGATATAGTACGATTAGGGAAAAGACAGGCATTCTCCCTCTGTTTATTCTCTCTGAGGTTCATCTCTAATTGGACGGTTATACTGCCTAAATTAGGTTCAGGATGACTGCGGGCGGAGAAGAACGTAAACAATGGAAAGATAACAAGAAGTCATATCAAAACATGTGGCAAGATATCTTACTTATCCAACCCTAAGACTACATCAATAAAAGAATGTTTGACATTATTATCTCTGAACGTAGGTCTGGCGTAAAGCGCTCAAATGCCTTTGGGAAAGGCATAAATATAAGCTTTTCTTTACCTAATGAATAACTGAGTAGAATAGGCCAGCAGGTTTTGATGGACAACCAACGTAGTGGAAGGACAAGTCTGAATTCGGAGCAGCAAAAAAAAGCAACCGCATGCACACCGACTCATATAATTGGGAATTTGAATGTAGTTGGCTGCAAAATCCCAGTGTATATATATATATATATATATATATATATATATATATATATATATATATATATATATATATATATATATATAAACTAAAAATTCCATGTGTGCGTTCGTATGTATATAGCTTTATAAAAAATACGAATGTGACTATTTATTTTTGTCTCTCGCATCTACGCATCTCTAACTAATCTGATGTAGGCCCAGTCAAGAGCCCTACGCAGGAACGCGCTTAACTGCCACCTGATAGGGTTAGTTTTACAATACTATACACACACACACACGTACACATATTTATATATTATCTCTCCGAAAGGCCTATATATATATATATATATATATATATATATATATATATATATATATATATATATATATATATATAACTTTTTTGCCATATCCTTTTCACTTTCGATTAGGATACTGTTGTACATTATACAAAAGACAAGATATATATATATATATATATATATATATATATATATATATATATATATATATATATATATTCTTTCGTGATGCAAGATGTATAATAGTATCAGAAATGAAAGTTAATATGATGAGACAAAGTCTAACATTTATTAACACGGCGTTTCGCCAGGGTATTTGCTCTTTTTGTATTTCTCTGTTTAAAAGAATCTCTGAGGATGTGTCATAAACCTAAATCAAATAAAATTATACATATTATAACATCCAGTATCCATAACTCAGGAGAGTTCCTGGCTACTTGTTGTTTATTTTATCTATATCAGGGACATTTGCTGTTGACAGAATTTTATATTTTTTATCATATTTTCTCTTTCTTTTTTTCTCTCTCTCTCTCTGTGAATGAGTGAGTGCGCGCGCGTACGTGTGTGAATCAGAGAGTGACAAACATGGGGTTTTGTGTATGGGCACAGTACCCCTATGCTTCGCAAAATATGCATTCATTCCAATAATAAATTTAAACAGAATGTTTTTTCTATTAACACAACTCTTTTCGAAGCAATCTGTTTAGTAGTTTCATTTCCTTGTTCATATATACATCAATTCTCATAGTGATGTGAGTTGGGGCTAAAACATTATTGGGTCAAACAAAATGCCCGTCTAAAACAAACGTGAAATGATATGAAATTTTCAAAACTGACATTAATATATATATATATATATATATATATATATATATATATATATATATATATATATATATATATATATATATATATGTAAGCAAATATATGGATATAGAATCCGACAGTATGAAGAAAAATATACGGGAAAAAACAAACAAAAATCCTTATATGCAATAATGCTGTTTTAATGTTAATATGTCGACGTCGGACATTTCGGTCAATAAACCATCTTCAGGACATATTCAATATAAAATATAAAATATAAATAACATTATCAAACTTAACATGACAAAGACGATGGACACAAGAACAAGACATATCCAAACAGATAACTAAAAGTTTATGCGATCAACGTTTAGTTTTAAACATGGTCACGTTGTCACCACGTTTGCGACGCTGTGAAAACGTATACCTAAATTTGAATATTATGAAAGAAAAATGAAAGAAATTCTATTTGATCTAAAATTTATATGATTGTGTCCATCGTTTTTGTCATGCTAAGTTTGATAATGTTATTTATATTTTATATTTTATATTGAATATGTCCTGAAGATGGTTTATTGACCGAAACGTCCGACGTCGACATATTAACAATAAAACAGCATTATTGCATATAAGGATTTTTGTTTGTTTTTTCCCGTATATTTTTCTTCATACTGTCGGATTCTATATCCATATATTTGCTTACATACTGTCTACTGGAAATACAAACCTGAATTCATTTTATAACATGGAATACTTCAAGCTTATCCGAAAATACAGGAATCTATTAATCTCCGCGCATTCCTATATGAACAGAAAGGATTTCTTATCTAACTATTTATATGTGAAAATCGTCTCCATCGGGCTTATCTCATATTCTGAAATCATCTTCATATATTTCAAACTCTACTTGGATTTAATAGCACCAGCAAACAACATATTACATCCGATGCTTGCATCTACCAAGTCTCATGCAAAAACTGTGACTTAAAATGTGGGCACGACAAGCGTACATATAAATTTTAGATCAAATAGAATTTATTTCCCTGACTACATCAAACTCTACTTGGATTTAATAGCACCAGCAAACAACATATTACATCCGATGCTTGCATCTACCAAATCTCATACAAAAACTGTGACTTAAAATATGTGGGCTCGACAAGCGTACATATAAATTTTAGATCAAATAGAATTTCTTTCATTTTTCTTTCATAATATTCAAATTTAGGAATACGTTTTCACAGCGTCGCAAACGTGGTGACAACGTGACCATGTTTAAAACTAAACGTTGATCGCATAAACTTTTAGTTATCTGTTTGGATATGTCTTGTTCTTGTGTCCATCGATTTGTTATGCTAAGTTTGATAATGTTATTTATATTTTATATTTTATATTGAATATGTCCTGAAGATGGTTTATTGACCGAAACGTCCGACGTCGACATATTAACATTAAAACAGCATTATTGCATATAAGGATTTTTGTTTGTTTTTTCCCGTATATTTTTCTTTATATATATATATATATATATATATATATATATATATATATATATATATATATATATATATATATATATATAATAGATAGCGGCTCGGTTTGAGCAATCGGAAAGCCGAGTTCGAATTACTTTCGAATGCATTAGATTCACTTACGTGCTAATAATATGTATGAATCTTCTTCTTCTCTCCCCCACACTCATAGCAGGGCAGACCGGGTCGACAGACCTTGGATAGCAACATATATGCTGCAGGAGTAAAAGGCGGCCTACTGCGGGAAAAATTCTGCCTCGTCTCTCATGTATTGAAAGATATTTTGCACACACACACACACATATATATATATATATGTGTGTGTGTGTGTATGTATTTTATTTTTTCATTGGCGTCCCCGTATTGTATTTATTAATAAATAAATTAAATAAAGCGTTCAATTCAGAACAGCCGGTATTTACCTAGGACGATATATATATATATATATATATATATATATATATATATATATATATATATATATATATATGAGTTAATGAATTAGAGATAAAGTTTTTTACTTCAATAAGTGAAGATGTTCTTTCTATCTATTATAAAACGTATTATTTTACATTTGAAAAAGTATATAATTCGAAAAGTACTATTCTGTTTTCAATTTAAAAGTGTTTTCATTAGCTATAAACGAGATAAATGGTAACATATTCCTTTAAAAATGGTCAGTTTATGAATATATTATACATATATAAGAGCTTAGACCAATATTAAGAAATGATAAATCATATACATATTTTTCCATCTACGAAATACAGAAATTTCTTGAGTATAAGAATTGTATTTTGGCAAATACTCGATGCACTGACTGATCGATCAGGCCAAATTCCTAGGTAAGCAACTTCTAACTGTGGTGAAGCATTTTCAACATTGAAAAACCAGACTTCGACATACTGACTTTTACTTAAGCTAAACAGAGATGACTAGTTTCGAAAACAGGCACGATTCTGTTTCAACCTAAATTTCCTCGGCTTTTTGTTCACACATCACTGTCTTGACAAGCTGACTTTCAAAAGATTCTGTGCGATCCAATTTGTAAGATTGGTTCAGATTTATATTATATTAGCAAAAAATCTATCACTTCTACTCGAACTTTTTCCCGCTATAAGTCAAAGCCATTCAGATCAAAATATCATCAACTGAAATATAGATTACGGCATTATTTTTAGTTTGTTTCTATGGCCTCAATGAAATTCTGGCAAATCATTTAAGATTGAAATAAGAAAAAATGTGGAAGGGGAGAAAAGATTCATATTAATTATATACACTTTATTCAGACTAATGTTTATTGTTATTATTGCAAAGTTTCGGCCGTTGTTTCTTCCGGCCTTCCTTAGATGTATATCTACCAGCTAACCTACAGGGAATTGTGAACTAAACACTTTATTTAATCTACAAGGGCAGACGGTACTCGTTCCACAGTCGATTTGTTCTTTTTTTCCATTAGTACTATTCAGTTTTATTCAATCCCGTTTCAACTGAGTGGAACATACTACCCGAACCAGGGACCGAACTTACAACCACTATGTCACCGAATTCACAAACCAACTCTTTTATCGATTAGCAGAATAGCAAAGAAAAAAAAAACTCATGGACGGCACCAGCAGTCAAAACATGACAAAATCACCAGGATTACATCTCCAAGTTCACTAAATGTAGTTGAGCAATTTGTTATAGGGAACGTGTAGCTTTAAACATGAAGTTGCTGTCTCTCATGTTTTAGATGCGGCTGGCGCCCATGTCTTTGTTGCGTTGCTGTCGCCCAAATTTTCATTGCTTTTACTGGCGCTCATGTTTTATTGCTGCTGTTGCTGGTGCCCATGATTTTATTGCTGGTGTTGCTGCTGGCGCTCACGTTTTATTGCTGCTGCAGCTGGCACCGATGTTTTTATTGCCGTTGGTGGCGATCATGATTTTGTTGCTGCTGCTGGCGGCCATCTATTTAGTGTTGCTACTGACATTCATACATTTTTAATGCTGCTGCTGTTGCTGGCGCCCATGTTTTTATGTACTGCTGCTGCTGCCAGCGCACATATTTTCATTGCTGCTGCTGCTGGCATCTATGTTTTATTGCTTCTGCTGCTGTCTCCCATGTTTTTTATTGCTGCTGCTGGCGCCCATGTTTATGTTGCTGCTGCTTGAACTCATGTTTGTATTACTGCTATTGCTGCGTGAGCCTATGTTTTTATTGCCGCTGCTGCGGTCGCCCATATTTTAATTGCTGCTGCTTCTTGCGCCCGTATTTTCATTGATACTGTTGCTGCTGGTGCTCATGTTTGTATTACTGCTGCTGTTGTTGGCGGGATCTTCTTATTGCTGCTGCTGCTGGCATCCATATTTTTATTGCTGCTGATGCTGGCGCCCATGTTTAAATTGCTGGTGATTCTGGCGCCCCTGTTTAACTTCTGCTGTTGTCCCCAAGATTTTGGTGCTGCTGCTTCAGCTTTCGTGGAAGTCTAATTGCCATTTGTCTTTCTGTCTTTATTATCCCGCCCATATTGAATTTATTAATAAATAAATTAAATAAACCGTTCAAACCGTTTAATTCAGAATATCCTGTAGCTGACCAGGACCGATATACACCTGAGTATGGTTTCAGGTCACAGCGCTCGAAACTTTATGATAACGATAAAGATGAGGACAATTGTCTGAATAAAATAGTGTAAATAATGATAAATCTGATCGCCGAAATTCATATATATATATATATATATATATATATATATATATATATATATATATATATGTATATATTAACTTTGTTTATTGATGTAGTATCAGAATTATGAAGATATTATGAAATCGGCGTGTTGGTTCAGTCGTCGAACACCTGTTATAATGATATATGTTCTACAAAAAATGAATATGCATTTGTAAATATCTCCACAAAGGAAATGAATATTTCCCCATTCTAATGATGACGAATCAGGATGATTTTTTTAACGCAACAGGTATATTTCATGCAAAAGGTATATATATATATATATATATATATATATATATATATATATATATAAAATAATCTTTCTTTGCCAATCAACTTTACCTTATAATTCTTCGGTAATTGGGTGGACCGAAAATTATTAAGGAAAGATTTTAGATTAAATTTCATTGAATAACTACCTCAGAACACAGGTTTATATCTTTTCCATCACACACGCGCGCGCGCATGCATAGTCGCACATATCTTTCTTTTCAATTTAAATGATATTTTAATGGATACTCTTATTTGAGTAGACTCTCAATTTATTTACTTTCGTCTAACGGCCTGAGTACTCAAAAATTCTTATTAAAGAAAAATACGCGTCCCCCCGGGTAGAGGTAAATGTCGTTATATGCGATGTGCTTTAGAGAGACTGAGATATGAAGAACTGAGCCAATCAGGAAATAATGGATTTGTTTTTATTAATCCTACACATTGTATCACTTTAAGTGTTAAAGAAATAAAATAAAAAAACAAATAAATCTCCATAGACACGTAAACCAGACTAGGCGAAAACATCTTCAGTTTTAAATTTAGACAATCCCACCTTACCCTGACTTGACATCTATGAAAGTAACTCTATACTGATACAAATTATTAACACTCAACACCCCTAACTATTTTAAACAATTCGCCCTGGCTGTCACCATGGAAATTTTGATTTCAATTGAGAATATACTATTAAAACACGTAAATTTCAGAAATAAGTTATTCAAAAAAAAATATCGCTTGAAGATGGAACAGAGCTCACTTTAACTCAATTTAATTCAAATAATTATATTGAAGTTTTCGGCTCTTGTTTTGAAACATGAGACCTCTTATGTAGCATGTTGGAATCATATTTTTAAAAAAATAATTATATATATATATATATATATATATATATATATATATATATATATATATATATATATATATATAAGTTAAATTCTGATACATCCTGAGAAAAACTACAAAAATAGTCGTCTACGAAATTCTTGTGTTGGGGTGGTGAATATAAAATCAATCAGCTAAATGATTTATTTGTCTTAATTCTCACTGTCTCTACATATATATATATATATATATATATATATATATATATATATATTGTTTGGCTGTCCATTTTCAAACACGTAAGTATGCTTGGACGGCTAACCAAAGCCGATTGCAAACGCTTGCTCGCGCACAATTATGTATGTCCCAGAGCTTCAGAAGCCATCTTTGATTCAAATAGCTACTATGCTCAGCGAACCTAACTTACAAATTCTGGGAAAAAGCTCATAGTCTGGCATCAGCGACAGTTTGACCAAGCCCAGTACACGCAATACCTCGGTGACGTATGACATCACAACACAATAATCGACGGTTTCTGAATAGTTCTGTTTTCTCAATTTCACTATTAACCCTTAAGTCCGATGAAATAAAAAAAAATGTCTTCCCTGATAAATCGACAATGGTGAGATTCGAACGTTACCTCAAGGTAGAAAAGCAAATGATCTAACCACTCGGATGATATGATTTCATTTTCAGCTTAATTCATTTTTCTGATATGTAAGAAAGTAAATGTAAGTCACAGATATCATAGTGTTAGAAAATGGTGCATTATACGACTCACTAAACATCAACTAACATACTCCAGAGATAAGACTGCTCAAGATGGTTAGTTCTATCTTCAGTCAAAAGTTTTTAATACAGTTTTCCTTTTCTTAAACTGGTTAACAACCGAGCCTTAAGGGCAGTGTCTCCTCTAACTGTTTAAACGTTAACTACTATTTTAACCATAAATGGCCGGCTCCTCTCGTTTTCGAGCACACTTGTCTTCCTTTTGAAGAAAAATGCTCAGGCCAATTTGTGTTTGCTCAATATCTACAGAACCCGCCTCCCCAGCTAGAATCTAAACAATAATTGCCAAATCGGTACCGAAAATTTGGTCTTTCTTAAGCAAACAGCAAAGAGTGCGTTTGAGTAGGGTGGATAGCGGTTGGATGGTACCTGTGTCAATTCAAGGATTATACGCAGATAAATGTCACTCAACATAGACGACAACTTTTGTTAAAATTGTCTGTATAGAAAGGACAAAAATGTATATTCACTGTTCAGATAGGCATCAAGTTAGAGATTACTTGTTTGGCATATTTTGATTGAAGACCAAAAAAATATTCTTTGTATAAGAATTCTTTACCCATATATATATATATATATATATATATATATATATATATATATATTCGGGGCAAAAAAATTAAATCTAAAAAGAACCTTTAACAAAAACATTCATTGCTTTTAAAATAAAAGCGTGGACACACACACATACACACACACACATATATATATATATATATATATATATATATATATATATATATATATGTAATCGAATAAATAAAGCAGTGCCACTACGTGAATAGACGTACTGTCGGCGTAGGGTATATATATATATATATATATATATATATATATATATATATATATATATATTATAAATTAACTGATTGAAGATATGTTTTTCGCTACACAGTAATAACCATGTTTCAAAAATGAAAGCTAAAGTCTTATTTAAATTTAATTATATAATTAAATTTTAATTTAATTATATAATAAAATTTAAATATGATCTTAGCTTTCATTTTTTTTAACATGGTTATTACTGTGTAGCGAAAAAAACATATTTTCAATCAGTTAATTTATAATGAAGCGAATATCGGAATAATTTATTTTTAAATTTACTGAGTTTTAAATGCACATATAAATGCATAATTTACTTTTTCCAAGGATACATAGGAATCCAGTCATTCAGACAGGGGAGGTAGCGTGTTCATTTTTATTAATTATTGTTGTATCAATTTTGAGTTACGTTCGAAAAAGAGCTTAAGTTTAGGGAGGGTGAATTTTCCAACGAATTCTGACATCCGTTAAATGCTTGTTGTCTGTTTTTTTTATTAACGGCAAAAAGTTTTTTTCTTACTTGTATACATAACGATTCTTTTTAGGTGTGTTTGTGTTCGAATACATTTTATTTTTCTACAATTTTAAAATATTTTTACTCTTAATTACTAATAGCTATATTTATTTTTAAAAACAAGTAAATGTAATAGCATTACTTACATTATTTAAAATTATTTTTTTTTATATCAAATATAAGTATGTATAATACCAGCTATCATTTTTTTATTTTATTTTTAAATATTATTTAAGGAAAATTTTTGAAATTGACGGCAAAAAATAGCTATTTCATTTCTCTGATTCAGTAATTTTTTATAAACATATACATATACATATACATATATATATATATATATATATATATATATATATATATATATATATATATATAATGAAATTTAGTCAAAACATGTGTTAGAATGGGCATGCAGGTATTTACAAAACATGATTCCATCACGGTACAGAAATTAATATGTTTCAAAACTGGTTCACAAGTGGTAAAGTTTAATTTCAGTATTAACCCTTAACTTTAGATGACCGTTTCATTCTCAAGCGATGTCTGGAATAACTAACCAAACAAATGTTTTACTCATTTATAGTTTGGAAATAGAGGTGTAATCTGGGGTTTGATTTTCATTATCATGGGGTCACTGCTTTGATGAAAGTAGGAATTTTTATTATATGTGAAGTTTTGGAGTTGTATAATGTTGGGTTTGCACATTTTTGTCTGGTTACAATGGCCATTTCTATTAGGCGCTGTTGTTTTTGTTACTATCTGCTAAAACTCATTTTGATTGATGTTTTATTTACCTCTGTATAGAGCACTGTTTGTAAAAATAAAAACAAAAATACTAAAGTACATTTGATCATCAATCTAACTCTTCCTTCCTATTGCATCAATACACTCACACACACACACATACATTTCTAAAAAATTAATGAATTTTATTTTTTCAAGACGGCATATTTTTATTACTGGTTCCTCCTGTAAAAGGGGACGAAATTTGGAATCCTACTGGAATTTTCTTTTTTAAAATTCTCTTGAGTATGCTCGGTAATAGACGAATTAAAAACATTTTAAAATTAACAGAAAGTCTACTCAAATGTGGATATCCACTAATAATAATGTACGTAGTAATCATAATTTGTAGTTATGCTATTATGTCATGAAAATACAGCAATTACTTAATTTGCATCCTGTTTTCTTTATTGCTAGTTGACTTAATTTTGAAAATAGTTGTTAATCAATTATCTCCAACATTTAGTGTTAAATCTCAACTCAAAGCTTAAAGCCCGCCTGCAGAATTATTGGCGAAATATATTCTATCCAATTTCTATATTATTACTATTTGATATATGTGTGTAATAGGGATAAAATTATACTTTTCTTTTTATGTTCAAATATTTGTGTGTTTCCGTTCTTCTTTGTGTGATTGTTCATCTAATGTTTGTGCATGCAAAGTGACAAAGAGGGTCACACACCGTGAGAACGAAAATTGAAAATGTGTATAGGCTTCAAACTCATATTGCGTTTCACGATTTTTTCGCTGTTTTTATTTCTGCTGACGTAAGCCACTTATAGCTAATGTTAAATATTCAGTAACGTCTTGCTTGCTAAATTTACTTCAAATGCGAATGTCACAAGATATTCATGCAATCATGGTCCTCCTTACACATTCAACATGCTTGTATTTCAAAAAGAACCTTAAATATTACATTAATTACTTTATTTGAAGGAATTATAACTGTTATGAAAGCGTAAAATGGAATGTGAAAGCCGGGTTCTAATTTCAACTTAGTCTGTTCCGTTCAATTTCGTACTATAACCTTAGGGAAAGGCATAAACACACCCTTTTCCCCACCTAACAGTTATGGCCTAAATATTATTACAGAGCTCTCGAGCCTTTGGTAGCAACTCCTCAAAGAGAAGGATGACTCTAAATTCAAAACTGTGGAGAAAGCCTTTGATATAGTATCCAAATCTCTTTACCATATAGCAATTCATGTAAACGAAATAAGAGAAAGATGCAAAGAGCTATGATCGCCTATGTTCTGAATATATATGACAGTAAAAAAGGAATATTGTGGTATAGAGAGACGACTGACATTCGCTACATTAAATTGTTGAACATAGACATTTCCATTTGCTATAAGTGGAACGTTTGCTAATATGATCGTGAGTCGCAAAGGAGGTCGTACACATTGCTGAACTAACTACGGCAATCGCTATTACTGTATTATTAAACCATGTGATTAACCCCTTTCATCAATCAATTTACTTCCAGTGTTTTCCTTGGAATATTATTAACCAGAACTATGAGCTTATACAGGCATTACAACAAATATATATCATAATTAAAGAAAACTGAATAAAAATGGAATTCATTATTGACGGTTGCATACAGAAATTAGGAAGTGAATCAAAAATATTTTTTAAATATACAGAATACAAGTAGTCTGCTTGCTATATTAAGTGTTAAATTAATGGCATTTTAATTAGTTCTATTGTATTATTATAAAACTATTTTACAAAATTCAATGCATAAATTCAATGAATACTAATCAAAATACAATTCATTTATCACCCCTTTAGGAATAAAGACTGGCGACTTCTTATTAAAATTACTTTTGGTAAAACATATTAGCCATAGAATTTCTAATATAGAAATACAACAATATCAATTTAATGAATATATCATCAGAATAGAATACAAAATAAGAGCTTTTCGACGTGAAATTCTAGAGCCAGTCAATTAAATTATGACAACTGAACGCTTATTGATTTTTTAGAGCTGTCGAATATATATATATATATATATATATATATATATATATATATATATATATATATATATATATATATGTGTGTGTGTGTGTGTGTGTGTGTTTGCGTGTGTGTGTGTAAAAATTATGTGTATATAAATATAAACACATATATATATATATATATATATATATATATATATATATATATATATATATATATATATATATATAAGCATTGCGCCCTGAGCAAGGCATGAAGCCACTAGGATGCAGGGTGGTTGCAGAAGATTTGGAGCAAGAGCAGATAGGAGTGATAGAAGAAAGGATGAAGGGAAGGATAGTGTTTAGATCAAGGTAACTGGAGATGTCGATTGACATTATATTTGAATAGTTCGCGATCATAGCTATCAGGGAAACAGTAATTGGGAAGGCTGTTCCACAGGCGAGAGGTGCGAGGTATGAAGCTATTGGAGTAGAAGAGACGGCTACATTTAAAAGTTTCTACAGTGTAAGGGTGAGAGCGGGATGCCAGCCTCGTAGGGCGCTTGAATTCATGGAGACTGGGAACCAGTGAAAGCAGCTGATCGGGGCAATTACCATGAAAGTATTTGTAGAAGAGACAGAGAGAGGCGACGGCGCATCTGTGAGATAGTGGCTGCAGGCGAGACGCTAGATCAGGGCCAATCACATTACATATCCGTCTCTGGATCTTGTCAAGAACTCCGAGGTAAACAGAATGTGCCCCAGACCATATATGGCAGCAATACTCCATGCAAGGGCGAATGTCGTTTTGTATATTTGAAGTATCGATTCAGGGGAGAAAAATTTCCTGGCGCGGCACAGAGAGCCAACTTTCCTCGCGGTGGACGATGCAATTGACTCAATGTAATTGTTCCATCTCAGGTCAGCAGTCAACGTGAGACCGAGCAGACGCAGGGAGTTGCTCTCAAGAAGTTGACTATCAGACATTCTAATGGGGGGCAGGGAAGGATCTCTATGATGGTTAATGGAGAGTAGTTTAATTTTTGAGGCGTTAAATTTGACCATCAAATTGTTGCCCCAGTTAACAACCGAATGGAGGTCCATTTCAAGACGCACGGCCAGGTTAGTTTTGACAGCGACACTAGATTTGATTTAGGCAGGAGTAAATTGTAGTGTCGTCCGTGTAGACACCAACTTTGGCACCTATGGCGTCAGGAACGTCGTTGAAGAAAATAAGGAAAAGTGTGGGGCCAAGGAGTCTTGGGGAACACCTGCGTTCGTGGGATAGGAACTGGAGGAGAATCCGTTGAGAACGACCTTCAATTCTCAATTTGACAGGAATGATTGTATTAGATAAATTAGTCGACCAGTAATACTGTAACCCTGGAGCTTACGAAGAAGGCCGGCATGCCAAACCCTATCAAACGCTTTGGAGATGTCTAGGGCCACAGCACGAGCCTCACCGTTATTTTGAAGTGCTTGGTAGACGGTTTCAGTGAACGGGCGTAACGGAAACCATATTGCTTGTCTGAGAGAAGGTCATGTGCGGTAAGGTGGTTAATCACTTCTGCGTTGATTAGGGCTTCGAAGACTTTGCCGAAGAGGTAATTATAGGGCTCAGAGGGTTCTCCAGAGTTCTTAAAGACAGGAACAATGGATGAGGACTTCCAGCAGTCAGGAAAGCGGGATTTCTTGAGGCAGTAATTATACAGTTTACAGAGGGCGGGTGCTAGCTCAGGCGCGCATTTCTTCAAGACAATGGCTGGTATGCCATCATCACCACTAGCCTTGTGGGGGTCTAATTTGGAGATAATACCCTGTACTGATGACGGGGTTATGCGTAAGCCGCACAATAGGGCCTCATTTCTTAGAGGGAAGTCTGGTATGGGTACACCGGTGGAGTCGAGCCTCGAATTATATGAGAACTTCCGAGCAAGGAATTCAGCCTTGGCGGTTGAGGAGGTCAAGACCTCGAACTGGTTGAATAAAGGAGGTATGGAGGGTTTTCTATTGTTCAGGACACTCTTGCAGAGCCGCCAATAATCTTCGGAGCCAAATTTGCGAGATGCAATACGCTCCCTCATCCGAGCAGCAAATATTGTCTTAGCTTCGTTGAGGACACGCTTACACTCGCTACGGGCGGAGGCAAAGAGACGTCTATTGCAGTCCGACATGTCGCTACGAAATATGTGAAAGAAGTGGTTCCTATGGGCAATGGCGGCTGAGCAAGCAGCGAAGAACCAAGGGGAGGAGTGCGACTTGACCTTATATTTCCTTGAGGGGATGAAATTGTCGATTCCAGCTTTAACCCAAGATGAGACCTCAGAAGCACATTCATGGAGAGGGAGTGTAAAGACAACGTATATATATATATATATATATATATGTGTGTGTGTGTAATATATATGTTATTTTTTATGTATTATATGTGCGGTACTTATTAGAAAGTGCTTAATATCAGAGATAGAGCTGACGATATTAGGTTGGTGCAAAAATATTGACGTAATAATGTCGTTTTTTGACGTATTTTTAACGTCGAAAAACGACATTATTACGTCATTATTTTTGCACCAACCTAATAGATTGAGTTGTTCTTTTTTTTCCAATGGCAGATGCTTTCTTTGTTCATGACTATCACTATTAGAAAATAACTTTTTAAGACTTGCACAAGTTGGATATGGATCTTTCTTGGACACACCTCAGGTAAATAAGAGACAATTATCGAGATTTGGCAACGGAATTCTATGAGATCGGGAATACTATATTTTCTTGTCTTCCAAACAGAAAGGGTTTAATTGAAAATCGAATTCATCTTAGCCACAATACTGCAGGAACAGTACAACATATCGAAAAACAGAACAGAATGATCTGTACTTGTTGACGGTTTATCTACCTTTTATGCATTAACTTTTGCGAGTTAATATTACATAGGTATTTAACAATAACAATGGTTTTTTTTTTTCCATATTTTTTTCTTCCTATATGAAACACATCTGCGCCGAGGAGTTGTATTACGACATTGTATTTCGCAAGGCGATTTGCGCGTAAATGAATGTAACGCATCCTACTGAAATCCGAATTTGAATCACCGATTTCTCATTCCGAGGCGCTATTCATTACATCACACGCACATCCAGCAGGTATCTGGCTTGAGTAATAAAAACAAAGGAAAAATGAAGCCATCAGTAGGGCGAGGAATCAGAACAAATAATTCTTGCAGAATACCGAAAAGGTTGAAGTGATTGAAAATACCAGTAAAGAATAAGAGAACAGTGAAGGAGAAAACAGATAAAATATCAAAGAGATTAGACTGCGAGAGACATAAACCAATTCAAATAAACCGATATACATGAGTCGACGGGCGAAGATTCATACATCGAATGGGAATGAAACAGAACAGAAAGAAAAACGAAGAGAACAGAAAGAAAAACGAAGAGAACAGAAAGAAAGCCGAGCAGTTGAAACACAAACGGAGAAGTACAATATTTAGCAATTCGATCTGCTGTGATCGAACGAGAGAACACACGGTAAAATGTAAAGATAAAATCGTTTGATTGACTCATTTCAAGCTAATATCCAAACGGTTCGATATTGAAACTAATATCAATCGCACGAGACGCTGGCTGTAAGCAAATAGCCAGACGGATGGAGCATGCGAACAAATAGTCGTGCTGTCCGATGGGAGGCTTGACCAACTGTTCTGCCGGTCGGTTAGGCGAACCAATGAACACGGCCAACTGGACAATATCTAACGTTACAATGCTTGTTTTAGCATTATTCGAGTGACCATTGTGTTGGTCAGTTTCTTGTTTGATTTGTTATGAACGGCTGGTTGGATTATACTCTGACCTTTGTCCATTGTTTTCTATATTGAACCGTTTTCCTTGGACGGGAGGTGAAAAATGAAAACTTTGATGAAATGACTGTATTCGTACTGGTATTGGGAATAGTCGCAGAAATAATAGTAAAAATGACTATTAAAGGTTGAAAGATTTTCGCGAATTTTGACGTCATTCTGGGTTCTTTTTTTTTTCCTGAATTTTGTTTTGCTCGTGTAAAGCAATATATAAAATTCACTATTTGTATGCATAATCTTGAATGTGTTAAAGTTAGGGTACATTTTAACAAGAAAAATATCAGCTTAATGTTGAAAATTGCACAAAACATTGTTGATTCATTTAAGTTCTCTATCTTGTTCTTGTAACGGCATTCCATGAGCCGGCTCCAATATTGCAGTTTCATGGGAATTTGGGATTCACAAGCGGTCCCCAACATGTGATTTGTTTATAGTGGTGAAGGTTTCGTGCAGTATCATCCACACTTTTTGAAGGGCTGATTACAGAGACCTGGTGCACTACGTGCCACAATGTCCGCAAACGAGCCTCCGCAGGTTTTTAACTCAGAGTTGTCCTTCTCCTAGACCAGTTGCCATCAAAGGCTATAGAACCTGCTATTTAGTCTGTCCTGCTATTTACCCATAGAGGTAAATAGCAGGACAGAATCTTCTTCTCCCATGGAGGGAGAAGAAGATTCACGCCTTTTCCCAAGCGTATTAGTACGTAAGTGAATGTAACGGATTCAATTGGAATTCGAACTCGGCTCTCCGATTCCTCAATCCAAGCCGCTATCCATTACTCCACCGTGCCTCCTCTTCATTTAAGTTGGAATGTTCTATATTTTGTTATTTAGATACATCGTATTTATTGTCAATTTTCTGGTTAAATTTTTCACATATATTTCGTCTGATCCATTATTGTACATAAGTTTACAATGAAATTTGTATTTTATATGAATAATAACTTATGGAAATTAAGACGTAGTAGTGTAGGAACCCCATATTACAGATTCGGAAACAGATTCGAAACCCTTACACCGACCCGGCTTCACTGTACATGAATATCTATACTAAAACTCTTGCCTTTTCTATGGCTTGAAGAACAAAGTGTTAACTTTGATCGTTTCGCATCAGCAGTCCTAAACGGGTATTTATTGAGGTTTATTTATCCCAGGGTCTTAATATTATCTGTATCTATCTTACTACTATGACTGTAAAACTATCTCTCTAACCAGCTCTACTTGTGAGCGCCCTAAATAAATATACTTATTCTGACTCCGTGCTACAATTTCTACGAGGTTAGCCTAACTTTCACACCGCATCTTGGTGGTACAATTTGACACACGTTAGGTTTAACACGTACATAAGTTTCAAGATCAAGGAACTTCTCTGTTGTTCGACTTGATTTGGTATCCATTAATCCTACATGCAATAAAAAATGTGCAGTGGCGGAGAATTTGAGCTACAGCTCTAGGACTAGTTTATTCTAGTTTTGCATAGGGAAATGGATATTTCGTATACATCTAAACTCACTTTCTTCACTCTAACGGTGAAGAAAAAAATCTAGCTTGTTATCATAAGCCATGACTCACAGTACTGATGTTTATCCTACACTTAACTTATTCCTAACCGTGGCAATGTTATAAGATCAGATATGTTCACACGAGAGGAGGGTTTACATGCTTATCTTCCTCAACATAACGTCAAGGCTTAATAGTGATTAAAGTACATACGTTATTCGTAACATTAGTGGAAAAAAACAAAAAAACAAAAAAACAAAGAGGGCTCCGTTAAATAAATAGATGAAAATATCACAAACTCATAAAATTAAGTATCGAAATTACTAATTTATTTCCAGAAAATATTTGTAAAAAAAAATGAGTAGTCAACAAATGCATCATTAGCAAGTAATAAATTTAAGAACATTAAATATACATATTGTAATTTAAGTTATGAAAAACTTGGTAAACCGTAAGGGTAATCCCAAGGAGGATGAAATCCTGAGAGCTCAATGTAAATCCAGAGCTAATATTTTAAAGAAAAACAGACCACTGTAAGGTTCCATTATAATAATTTATTTCACCAGAGCCCTTTTAAAGGACTCTGGATCATCAGATAGCACTTCCAAAAATGAAACGAAAAATGAAAGGAAAATTGATGTGTCGTGTAAGTTTTTTGTAATTTAACAGAGAGTGTAATAGGAGTAGTTAGAGAGACATGGTAGAGTTTAAGGAGGGTTTAATTTAATATCTCTCTCAATCATACTTAGTATTGGGGGAGGAGTAGTGACCAGACCGTGACCTATTTAAACGGTTAACTTAACGGAAGTGATATATTGAAATGGGAGGCGAGAAGGGAGAAAAGAAAAAGCAAAAAGAAAGAAGAGGGAGAGGAAGTAAAGAGAAAGAGGCTGTAAATGGGTTTAACATATAAAGTAGAGGGGTGGTAAGTTTTAGCAATTTATGTAAAAAAAATAGGTTTTAATGTTTGATAGTAATTTAGATGTCAAACAAAGCCCGAAGAAATTAATTTGATGCTTGCTAGCAATTTCTTTTTATCTCTACTAAATGTCATATACTAACATTTTCGTAACCTACATCATCTTGTCTTCAATTAGATGCAGCAACGATTTCTCTTGGTACAGCTTAATAATCACTTAATTCGGAGGTTTCATGGGCAGAGAATATGAGTTACAGAAAGAGATAACTATCTGTTTTAATTCACAAAAAGTTACCAGTTGCACTTGAAAATTTTGTAAATCTAAGAAAGGCCGAAATTCTTTAGTACTGGTTTGTCTTTTAATCATTTGTGTTGTTTCATATCGGCCGACTATTATAATTATTAGTTTGGTGCAAAAATAATGACGTAATAATGTCGTTTTTTGACGTATTTTAACGTCAAAAAACGACAATATTACGTCATTATTTTTGCACCAACCTAATAACTGATCAACAATTTATAAATTAAACGTATACTTAAGCCACATCTGTAGATAACCTATTTTGTCATCATTCGATCACAGATAATACGAACATGCCCTTTTGAACGCCTGTATGCTCACTGATCAAGCTACCTGCTCAATATTGATCTCATTAGATAAAAAATATATCAGGATACAAATGAAAATATTATTAATAAAACATGTCGACTAATTATGCCACGATGAAGTAAAGGATTATTTAATTTTAATGAATATAAATTCGAATTATCATTATAAAAATGAGTGTGATTTTGAAGCAAAATATGGCGAAATGAACAAGAAAAAAACACGATAGAAAACGTTATAAATGATGAAAAAAATATAAAGAATTAGAAAAACAGAGACCAGAGCAAAAAAAAAAAGAAAAGTGTAATGACAAATCGTAGCAGATCTCTACATCGTGTTTGCAACCATTTTACCAACCCAGGGCCGAACAAATTGAACGAAGCCAGCCAATCGAACTGTCCATTTCTAAAGAAAGTGATTGTGTCAGTCTTGCCGGCCAAAACATCAAACAGATTCTCGACTACATTCAAAGTACATCTTTTGCTGTAGCCATTCTGAACACAATTTTCACTTTCACTTTCTCTCCCTCACTCTCTTTTAATTATTTCCATTTCTACATGTTCCTTTCTATTTCTCTTTATCCCCATATCGACTTAATGACGCGAGTGTAGTATTGAGCTCACCTGCAAGCGATACAAGGCGTGAAACTCTATGATTAAGTTCATTTTGGGGCCTCAATATAATCTGTCCGTTTTCAGCTCCTGTCTCCTTCACTGAAGCCACCGACACATTTCTTTCCGTCAGACTACAATCTCTAACCTGCGACCGACTTCGAAGCCAAAAATTACCCAACCCCGACATAGTCACCACTCTAAATCGAACCGCCATCATAATTCTCACGGGTATCTCTTCACTTCGCATACCCTCAAGCGTCATTACAAATAACATGCTTGTCAAATCATCTCTAAGATCTAATGCGGGAAGATAAGGTTGCAACAACAGTAAATATTGAATTGACTGCCAAGGCCGTTTTGACATCTTAGTGGCCATTATTTTAATATGGAGTGCGGGTAAGATTTATATACTAATTGGCAGGAGGTCAGAATAATCTGGAGATGCGAAAAGATTCCTGTCTTTTATTCGGGAAATACAGACTTGTAACTTCATACAATGTATTCATTTTATTAAATCTTTTAATAAACCAGCTGAAATAGAAAAACATAGTGTTTTCTTACGCCAACAAGTAGTCATTTCTTTTCATTATTAAACGTATATAATGCATGCTTATATATGTTCCCCAGATGATGTTGAATTCTGAACTTTAAACTTCTGAATCCTCGTCCACTCGCACAATAAAATGCCGTACAAATAAGTAAATACGCTATGCATCTGTTTCCAACTCAATCATAGATTAAGTAGAAAGGTAGACTGTGTTGTCTAGCCTTAGTAAAAAGTCTACTGTTAACCGACTCTCGAAAGGATGCTTACCTGATCACTACAACCATAGCCTGTACAAGTCTAAGGCTAACTGTTATCTTCCCCAAATATTCCCGTAAACTCTGCCTAAAATTCAGTAAACTTCTGCTTTCAGTGGCTCTTGGGTCTTTTACAGGGTGAACATCATTGAAAAACAAAGAACTGTAGTAAAGTTAACGCGGAAATCCCACACTTTTCAGGAAATAAAGAAATTGAATCGGTAGAGAGCTATTACCGCCTACACCCATCGCATTTAAAGAAATAATAATAAATAGTAATTATTATTATTATTATTATTATTATTATTATTATTATTATTATTATTATTATTTGTGTATGTTATGTTTCCTACTCTGTATTCTGTAGGCCCTATAGGAGAATTGTCGTTTAATTGATAGCACTTTTCTTAATATATGTGATGTTCCTAGTAGGGTCATCATTTGGGCTACCTGCATATTGATGTTATTTGGCACACTGACTATTCCTTATCTCACGAGGACCAGAGCTCAGATTACTATTGGTACAGCCTGAGTTTTCATTCCCCACATCCTGTTAATCTCGATCTCCAAGTCCTTGTATTTGGACAATTTCCTGATAATTTCCATTGAGTCGTTTCTCTCAGATTCTACTGCTATATCAATAAGCATAAATATTCTGAATTTCTTGTCTTTTATGATAATATCATGTCTGTTGGCTTTTATTTCCCAGTCATTTTGAATTGGCATGTCCCAGAGAATAGTTACATCGTTATTTTGGGTAATTGTGGCTGGTTGGCGTTCATACTATCTCTCAGTGGTTTCGATTTTGTGCTTCTTGCATATCTTCCAGTGCACATATCTCGCTACTTTTTTTATGCGTGCGCGTAACACAGATGTCGCTACCTTGTTTTGTCTGTGGGTATTATTATTATTATTATTATTATTATTATTATTATTATTATTATTATTATTATTATTATACGTTCCGTGTAACTTCAGCGCTTGGGCAATCATGAATCTTCAAATATTTTGTCCTTTGTTGATCCGAATAAAACTCGACTTTTATATCTTTCTGCCAACCATTTGCAAAAGCTCGTTTGGTAGGGTAGACTCTCCTTTCCCCTGTACATCTTGACTTCATTATGCCCTATGAATAAGCTCATATTCCTCATTATTTGATCAAGAAATTGCAACTGTCTCTTTCTGATTCAACGTATAAGTGTCCTTTTTGTTTCCATTTTCTCTAAAACTTCATCGTTGCTAACATGTTCAGTCTTTGGTATTCTCAGCATCCTTCTATTGAATCAATTTTATTTTGTTCCAAGACTTTTGTTCATTTGTGATGAGCTTCAGTATTTATGACCGATATTATAAAACCGATATTATATAAAAATTCAGTACTATCTTCTTTGTTTCGACCAAAAAAATGTCCCGTTTCTTAATACTTTGCTTAGCTTTTGGAAGGCAACTTTCCTTATTCAATGCACCTTCAGATTAAGGTTTCGCATTTTCAGTCCTCCGTTAAAATGCTTCTTATTATAGATTTTAATATTAACACGGATCCTATTTTCATTAATTTATTTAATTGTTGAATTGTGTAAAATTCCATAAGTAGAAAAAAAAAATGTTATAATAATCATTTTGTTTAATGTTTATTCTGTTGTATGCTATTTTTTGTAGCGATATATCTATCTTTACTTGTCTGTTACAAAAGAGAAGTTACTTATATAAAACAACTGATAATTACTACGCGAGATTCGGCTAAGTGTTTCATTAAAAAAAATCTTTCGTATTTTCCACTGGGAATATATTTATGTGCTATGCCTAGAATGTTGACATCTATACTTAGTTTATATTATTTTTCTTCATTATTACTTATCTGATGATTTCTTTCGTCTGGTGGAAAATTAGATGTTTGCCCGCAGAAGAGGGAAGTAACATTTACAGAAATCCATCTAGACGCAACCCATCATTTCAGTTACCTTCTTTTTTTTTTTTTTTTTTTTTTCATGTTTCATGTATGTTACGAAATTTCCACTCATATTTGAACTTCAAGTAGCTAATCTGTGCCATCTCACAATGTTTAAGTCCTACGCAGCTGGAAAAAAAAGTTAAAATGTACGAAAGTGACTTCGTGACAAATGTCACTTCTGCCTGCGTTTGCAATTATCAAGTTTGACATCACCCTGAAAGATAAAAAAAAAAAAACGTACATCATTTTAGAAGCAGTGAGATTCCTTCAGCAAATGTTGGATGATTTCTTCACAGACGAAGATGAAACTCGTGGTGACTGAGATATGGTTCCACAGAAGGATGCTAAGGATATCATGGACCGTGACTGTGAACAACGATGAGGCCTTTTTAGAGGTTACAAACAAGGTGAAGGTTTATACTTAACATCAGAAAGAGGCAGCTGAAATTTCTGGGACACATCATGAGGAAGGAGGGCCGAGAGAATCTGATACTCAGAGGTCATATACAGGGAAAGAGAGACAAGGGAAAGCAGCCCGTGACATACCTTACTAGCTTCAGCAGGTGGATGAGAGAACCTGGTTTTGGGGAGAAAGCAAAGGGAAGGAGCTTGCTGAGAGCTGCAAGGGATAGACGGATGCGAAGAGCCATGGCCGCCTATATTATGAAAGGACATGGAACATTTAAAAGAATCTTATTAGATAGCATATTGATGTTTAACGAGAATAATGCAGGTTACGCTACTTGTATGTCGATTTGTATTGAATAAAAATATCCGTATAATTAGTATTGAGATTTAATAATTTCTATATATAAAGTCGTAAGATTTCTACTTTCAAAGAGACCCTATTTATTATGTTACTCATCACTACACAAGCGCGTTTATGTGTGTTTGTGTGAGATAGAAAAGAAGACGGTATTAAGAGTGATAAATATATATTGTACTTTGTTATCAATTAGCATATTTTGTCTGGTTGAATCTTGTTCATTTATTTCCACTCTCCCCTCAATAACGTTCTATCTGGAACCTTGACTCTCGGTAAGGCGTTGCGTTCTTCTGCATTCATCACTTTGCTTGAGTTTGACGATGAAATAAAATTGGGACTGAGTAATTGAAAAATGAACATTAAAGTCTTCGCGGTTCAAGATGGTATCGTCTTAGATGAATTATATATATATATATATATATATATATATATATATATATATATATATATATATATATATATATATATATATGCAGTGTGTTTTACAATTGACAAAAAAAATCTTGCGCGATCAAAGACGACAAATGACAGAGTAATGGAAATTACAATAATTGAAAAGGAAAATGATATCATTTTAGGATCGGCAACAATTTAGTTCCGAACATGGACCAAAAATATCAAGAGGAGTCCTAGCTTACATGTTCAAGATGTTCCGCCGTTCATTTGAAGGCTGTTTTGAATGCAAAGTTGTTGATTACCCGTGTGCTTTCCTCCCTGGCAGATGGCATCCTTGACGAACCCCAAGAGGAAGAAATCTGTTGGGGAGGGTCAGGTCAGACGAGTAATGCGACCATTCCACTTCAGCTTCGCGACTGATGAGATGCCATAGTACCATTAGCAGTGTGATGATGACCACCATCCTGCTGTAACCACTGTTTCTTCTCATCAAGGCCTTCACGGTCCTAGAAATCTCTCCATTTGAGAGGCCACTGCTTTGATTGAACAATTGTGAAGCACCCTACATATATATATATATATATATATATATATATATATATATATATATATATATATATATATATATTTGTGTATTTCATGCACATTTCATATAATACAACAGACAAGGTGCTTTGATATAGTTTTTTTTTTTTAATACAATTTCTTTTGCGATATAATAATTTTTTCTCTATATATATTCAAGTATGTTTCATTAAATTAAACGTATATAGATATATTATATCTAATTATTTTTATAAAATCTTTTGTAGGTCTCTTATTATTTTCTGGGTGTTAAGTTGAAATCAATCAAGGAATGAGCCATATTTTTTGTTAACCCAAGTACATTCGGTTTTTTCCGAGATCATTTTCAAACCATAATTGAAACCTAATGTAACTGTAGTCGTTATAATAGTGATTTTACAAGCACAAGTGTATCTACGCTGGTATAATTATAATTAAAATTAACCGTTTTGTAAACAAGTGTTGTGCGATAGAATTTGTATCCAGCAAATGTTGTGCAAGACATTTAATAATTTTGTTGTTGTCATGCTAACATATGTAATTACTTCTTTGTCAGAGATACAATCTCTCAATAACTGTTCTTCATCACATAGTGATTTGAAAAATACGAACGCTGTATATCAGTTTAAACGTTTTTCACAATGATTACAGATATATCAACTTTGTCTTTGCAATTCACCCTCGAAGATGATCACGAGCGAGATCGAAATTACTTGTGTTAACACAATGCCTTCCTTGATGGATTTCAAATAAACATCAAGATAATTAGATAACTAGAAAAGATTATTATTAAATAGACAGAATATATCTATATTTTTAATGAAACATGCTTGAATCAAGATAAGCGGAATATATATATATATATATATATATATATATATATATATATATATATATATAGATCCACACATACACAATAAATAAATCCACACATACACAATAAATAAATCCACACATACACAATAAATAAATCGTGTATAAGTTATTGTGTATGTGTGGATTTGCATGCGTTTTGAACATAAAAATATAGGTCCTCGCCAGATTAGATAATCGTCATATTTATTGTTTATAATATTTGATTTGTAACCTGCAGTCGATATTATTTTTGTCAAATTTTCTCAATTACACAGCGTCCCTTGCAATTTTAATTTCACCCGCCCCATCTTTCTTCCCCACCACTTCTTTCCTTACCTCTCCCTCCTTCTTTAAGATTTGATCGGCCATGGTGTGTGTATGTCACCTCGAAGTGTATCCTTATTGTTTTAGACATCCGACAACAATCATTTTTCCCCCTTCCACTCACACCTAGTTTTTTAAATAAAACTCTCTCTGTTAAACCCCTCTCTTATGAACTAACATTCGTCCCACACTCTCATAATTACACTCTCTCTAAATTCTATTTTTATTTCCGGAGTAGGTTTTTTTCTGTTTTCTTTTTGAATTTGTAGGTCTGATGAATTGGATCGTATTTACGATTCCAATGGAATAAATTATGACCATGGAATATTAGTGTTTAAGCCTTTTTATTATATATATATATATATATATATATATATATATATATATATATATATATATATATAAGTATGTGTGATTCGCAGACAGTATTATTTTGCTGTATCACAGCTCCTTAGTGCAACTAGACATCCGAATGCTTCAAGCCAGAACAGAAATCCGACCGATTTGGTGTCAATTAGAATATCTACCACTGAGCCATAATTATTCGGCAGTGTGAAATAACTAATTCTAGCGTATTGTTTTTACGAATGTAAACAAATGCCAATCGGTCAGAGTGTTCCACTTAATTTAACTGAAGAGCTTTGCATTAGCGTAGGTGACTGTTTTTTATAGAATCAGCCTGTCTCTCAACAGTGCTCAATTGAAATATATTATCAAGAGCTTGATTTATATATATATATATATATATATATATATATATATATATATATATATATATATGTGTGTGTGTGTGTGTGTGTGTGTGTGTGTGTGTGTGTAAGACAGAAATGTTGCTGGAACACATGTACGACTTGCCATAACGTAAAACCCTTATGCACATACTGCCTCGAATAAAACCGACAGTATTGAAAAAAAAAAAATCAAACGTGCCTTGACAGTAAAGTGCTCGAAGCTTAGATTGCCTTGACCGAGGAAAAACCGCTTATCAACGTTAAATCCTATGAAAGGATGGCTCTAGTCATAACTCGAGTTTCACGGGATGTTCAGACGACTTTAACATATACACGGATGTATGTGTGTGTATGCGTGTGTTGATATGATTTATATATATGTACTAGACTACCCGTGACTCGTTGGGTCACTGACGTTTCAGTTTATAAAACATTGAATTTGATTTCAACATTTAAAAAATTGAAAATAAAATTCTTATTTACTGTATTTACAACTTGCATTTTAAATCTTATTCACTTAAAATATTTTAAAATCAGACTAACTTAAAAATATTTTCATATGACAAAAGTTATTTTTAAATCATATTCATTTGAAAATATTTCTTAAATATGTAAAAAATATTTTAAATATATAAATATTGATTTTTAAAAGAAAACTGAAATATACATAAGCATGCCCACAAGAACAGTGAGATGGAATAAAGGAGAGGTGAAAATAGGGAGAAGTGGAAAAACAGGGAGGTGAAATGAGAGAGGTGGAAAGACAGAGAAGTGTAAAGTGAGAGGTGGAAAGAGAGATGTAGAAAAACAGAGAAGTAGAAAGAGAGAGGTGGGAAAGAGACAGGTGAAAAGAGAAAGGTGGAATGATAGATGGAAATAGAGTGGTGTGGAAAAAGAGAGGTGAGAAGGCAGAAAAGGTAGAAAGTCAGAGAGCTGGAAAGAGAAAGGTGGAAAGAGAGAGGTGAAAAGAGAGATGTGTAAAGAAAATCACATTCCCGATTCCCGAAAAGCCCGATTCACAGATTTTTAGTATTATACTACCAGTGACGTGTTAAGTCGCTGAAGGTTCAGATTATAAAACGTTGAAGTTGCTTTCAACATTAAAAAATTGTCTGTTTGAAGAAAGTTGAAATAAAATACTCGATGTATAAACAAATCGTATTTTTTAAATCATATTCACTTGAAAATATTTTTAAATATGGCAAAAAACATTTTTTTTTTTCAAATATTTAAAATAGTGTTTGTTTAAAGAAAGCTGAAATATGAATACGTACGCATGGAATCACGGGAAGGTAGAAAGAGAACAGCGGAAAGATAGAGAGGTAGAAAGACATATACGTGGAAAGAGAGGTGGAAAGAGAGAGGTGGAAAGAGAGAGGTGGAAAGAGAGAGGTGGAAAGAGAGAGGTGGAAAGAGAGAGGTGGAAAGAGAGAGGTGGAAAGAGAGAGGTGGAAAGAGAGAGGTGGAAAGAGAGAGGTGGAAAGAGAGAGGTGGAAAGAGAGAGGTGGAAAGAGAGAGGTGGAAAGAGAGAGGTGGAAAAAGAGAGCTTCTTTCTTTTGGTCTCACTGTCAATTCATGTATATACACCATTTCCTTTTACCCCCCCCACCTTCTACACGATAATAAATTTACATCTTTCTTTTCTCCACTATATATATATATATATATATATATATATATATATATATATATATATATATATATATATATATATATATATATATATATATATATATATATATATATATATATATATATATATATGCGAGACTCTTCGCAAGCCGAATTGAGTCACTGTCGGTCACTGGGCGTGTTTCCTAAAATAAATACGCCAAAAATCCACCTTCATCCCAACCGTGTGCCGACAGCTTAGTGGTAGAATATCCGCCTGATACCAATTCAGTCGGGTTTCGATCCTAGCTAGAGGCAACCGGATGTCTAGCTGCACTGATGAGCTGCGAAACAGTCTGTCTGTGGATGACATTATATATATATGTAAGCAAATATAAATCCGACAGAATGAATAAAAATATTTTGAAAAAACAAACAAAAATCCTTAGATGCAATTATGTTGTTTTTATATATATATATATATATGATTTTGTGTGCACGATTGCAGGCACTCAAGAAAGAAAGCAAACAAAGTTCGCAGAGTTATAGCATTATATATATATATACAATCAGTTGGTATATAATGAAAGTGGGTCCTAATAATATGAAATATTAAAACTGATCCACAAAATGAGCGCAATGTATTTATTATAACTGAACATATACATTAATCAACAAAGAAATCACAAATTGCCTCATGGTTATAGTCTATTTCAACCGACGCCGAGTATGAAAAACTTATTCAACCGAGACGGATTGACTGAATATGACTGACATACTCGGCGTACGTTGAAATAAACTATCCCCATGAGGCAGTTTTGGATTTCTCTGTTGTGTACGCACACATATATATACATATATATATATATATATATATATATATATATATATATATATACATATATATATATAGCATAATGAGAAGCCACGTATACCTTCTTAATATGTATATATAGAAAAAGTTGCAAATTAAAAGATTGAGGACAACTTGAAATATCAAATATATATATAAATAAATACATACCTTCATAAAATAAAACATATTTTTTTAATTTGCAACTTTTTCTATGTATATATATATATATATATATATATATATATATATATATATATATATTTCTTTTTTCCTTTCTTTCTTTCTCCTTAGCCACTTCTCCTGTGGGGCTGGTGTAATGAATAGCCGCTGAGAATCTGAAATTATAGAGCCGAATTCGAATATCATTTCAGTTCGTCACAAACACTTACGTGCATGTACCCTTACGAAATGTATGAACATATCTCCTTCCACAAGTTACGGGTTAAATAGTAGAACATGTATCAGGAAAAATCATTGTTATTCTCAAAAAAAATATATATATATAAAATATTCACTTAAAACCAAGAGATAATATTAATCTTCCAATTCAAAATAAGTTTCGGTGCTAAATAATCAACACGTTGTGATAAGCCGTGAAAAACTGTCAATCCCAGCTTTCTTTTCTTTTAATTTTTCGTTCGAACACGATTTCTTTCTTTTTTTTTTCTTTATTATTTTCTAAACTCATTCGTTCTTTGTCTTTTTTTCATTTTTCTTTCTTTTCATTTCTTTTTTTTTTTAATTAGAATCATATTTTCCCTCATTAAGCTTAATTTTTTATTTATATTTTCTTTCATTTTAAAAATATTTATTAGGTTTGTGCAAAAATAAAGATGTAATAATGTCGTTTTTTGACGTTAAAAAATATGTCAAAAAACGACATTATTACGTCATTATTTTTGTACCAACCTAATACTCCGACTCTTTCGTCCGTTTATTTCTTTACGATTTTCGTTGTCTAGTGAAACGAAAGTTTTGTTTAGTTTATTTCCTTTCGAAGGAATTCGTTTTTGATCATTCATCATATTTATTTCTTCTTATAATTTTCTTTTCCACAATTTTATTTTATTTTTCAAAAGAATATAAACCATTAAAAAATTAAACTTTAATTTATTTTATTTTTATTCTCCCTTCTTTTCCGATATTTGCTTTTCTCCTTTCTCTTTCATTTTTCATTGTCCATTTTGAATGACTTCAGTTTCTACGCCACTTACAATCTCCGATATTTTCTTTCATTTCTTTAAATTTTCATCTTTTCTTTCATCCTTATTAGAATTCTCTTCATAATCCGTACGTCCTTACCTTTTTTCTTTTCTTTTCTTTTCTTGCTTTTCCACGCATGACTGCCCCCGGAATGATCATCCGCAAATCCATTCCAAATATCGATGCCAAGTTACTAAGACATCTAACCAAGTGTATGATATGTGATGAAAAAGAGTCGAAGCAAAAACAAAAAGCCAGGACCACTCAAATATTACACCCGAAAAGTCAATCAGTATGTCGGAGTAGAGTGGCAAGAAGGAAGTAAAGATAGTTTACATCCGTATTAATACCCGCTGAATCCAATTTAGATGTCTTCTCAATTACCTGCAGCCAGAAATAATCATAAGACGGCTATCAGTTTGCAAAATTACTTGAAAAAAGTTTCACTTTGTTTCTAGACCATAAGAACATTTATGAACTAAGTAGACATCTATGTGTTAGTGACTCGGAAAGATAAACTGGTGAACTGGTTTCGAATTAAGAACGAGAATTTTACTTTCAATTTACCGCATAAATCATTAGAAACGGGATGAAATCCAGTTAAGGGCTAATTGGCACACACGCCCTGATATGACCGCACTTCTCGATGGACTAAATTCAACATCAGCTTGAAAAGAGCCATTGTCACCATTAGGTTATCTCTGCCCTATGACTGCTGTATATGTGGAGCTCCTACGGTCGTAATAGATTTTGAAAACCGTTACGAGACTCAGGATTAATTACAAGCTCTCTATGCATGTGCGTGTGATTTGCTTGTCTGTATAGACGTAGATAGATGTATACAGATGGTGAAAGGTTTTCATGACTATTCTCTTCCTAATGTAAAAACAAATCATCAATTATAAGAATTTTGTGCAATACTTTCTTCCTCTACATTATATATATATATATATATATATATATATATATATATATATTAGGTTGGTGCAAAAATAATGTCGGTTTTTGACGTATTTTTAACGTCAAAAACCGACATTATTATTACACCAACCTAATATATATATATATATATATATATATATATATATATATATATATATATATATATATATATATATATTATGTTTCCCGGTCAGCGCTAGTCTTTAAAAGATTAAATGCAAGGTAAATCACCACCCGTTATCTTCCCCCTTTGTTCTCGCCCCTTACTGTTTTCTAATTCTTACACACCCAGTAAACCCTTGTGTATTAGTGACTTTACTGCCTTGCTTGAAGTCAATTTCATTGAACAAAATAAAAATGCACATGTGATTTTTCTTGTATTCGCGCAAGAAAATTCTCATTTTGACAGAGAGTGTGTTAGAATTGTGCAACTCTGCATCGACAAAAGCAATCACTTGTAAGAATTCAAGAAAAATACAACAAAAAGCTTAAACGTAGTGCCATTCAGTCGATTTCAATTACACTTGTATAAATGAGAATTGCTGGTTAAATACAAAATTATATATATATAATATATATATATATATATATATATATATATATATATATATATATATATATATGTCTATATTTCTGAGATGAGTTATTATGTACAGTATTTGCATTATTCGGACTATTGTCCTCATCTTTGTCGCCATATTTATCACAATGTTTCGACCGTTGTACGCTTCAGCCTTCTTCAGGTGGTTGGAATTTCGAACAATCCTTTGTTTCGATCACTGGGGTAGACTGTTCTAGTTTCACGTGCCATGTTTGATGGATGTCAGTTATCAGTTATCTCCTGCTAATTTTTCCTTCTGATAAGTTCTCCACTGCCTTATGCCTCTATGGGGGGTCTCGAGTGAAACCCCCCATAGAGGAGAACATGACTAAAGACTGTGTGTACGCTATCCCGTGCAGCTGCGGAAAGGAATAAAAAGGAGAGACAGGCCGCCCCCTCAAGGTAAGGCTTCAAGAACACCAGAAAGCTGTAACGCGAGGGGAAGTAGAAAAAAATCAGGCGTGGCTGACCACATATGGAGAGAAAAGGGAGATCACCGTCCCCTGTGGGATCATGTTGAGATCATAGACAGGGAGCACCATTGGAAAATTCGTAAACTTAAGGAATCAGCACATATACTAGGCCACAAAAATCTCCTGAGCCGACCAAGCATAGAAATAAATACAATATGGGAACCAGTAATAAGGAGTGCTAGAGAAAAGCAATGATAACAAAGTTGCAATATGAACTCTGGTAAAAACATGTAATGATAACAGCAAAATTGCAATATGAGCACTGGTAAAAAAATGGTTGCTGAAAACATTAGGTTTATAATACCCAGAAATTCATACCCAGATATCAAGGACACATGGCACAGTGGTTAGATCCAGTGACGGACCCAAAGAGTGTGAGTTCAATACCCGGTTAAGGCAGTGGGGAACTTATCAGTGGGAAAAATTAGCAGGAGATAACTGATAACTGACATCCACGGAACTAGAACAGTCTATCTATGCGTGATCGAAATAAAGGGTTCAGTTCGACATTCCAACCACCTGAAGAAGGCCGGAGCGTACAACGGCCGAAACGTTGTGATAAATATAACGAATATTCCGAATAATGTAAATACTGTATATATATATATAATATAATAAAAAAATAAATATATATAAATAGTGAGTGAGAGATAATTATTTATATGTTCTAGGCGTGATATATATATATAATGGAAATAATTAGGATATATATGTATAATGTAAACAATAGGAATTAGGATATGTATTATGTTGGTGCAGTAATAATGTCGTTTTGTGACGTATTTTTAACGTCAAAAAGCGACATTATCACGCCATTATTTTTGCACCAACCTAATATAAATAATGTAAATAGGATTACTCCATAATATTGATGACTTAAAAGTAGTCTTAAGCCAGTTAAATTTTGATTTTTCTTCTTAAACTGATGGATTTGAAAATCCTTGTAAATTACTTTTAATTTGTATGGTGAAATGATGATCATCAATATCATGAAGTAATCCTTATTCCTGTTGTTTTCAAATTATATTCTCTGTTTGAATAAAACGTTGAATTCTCTGTGTATCACTTGTAATATTTCACTTTATATTATATTAATTGGTTTCACTCTGATTATATATCAATTGTATTTCCTATATGGATGTTATTTTGCAACAAGTATTTTGGAACGTTCATAAATATACATCATCCTAACTGAAAATCAAGTATTTTTTAGAGGATGCTATGTGATGTACATCAGTATTATTAAACGAAAGTGAGTATATGTTGTTTTCTTTTATAACTATATATATATATATATATATATATATATATATATATATATATATATATATATATATTTAAAAGACAACAACATATCCTCACTTATATATATATATATATATATATATATATATAGGTATAAAACACAACAACATATACTCACTTATATATAGATAGGTATAAAAGACAACAGCATATGCTCACTTTCGTTTATTAGATATTATTAGATAAATTAATATATATATATATATATATATATTGATTTATATATATATATATATATATATATATATTATATATATATATATATATACATATGAAAAATCAATATATATATATATATATATATATATATATATTGATTCTTCAGTAATGCAAAATTTTGTATATATGTATGTATATATGTATATTTATTCACAATATGAATATATTAGGTTGGTGCAAAAATAATTTCGTTTTCTAACATATGTTACTATGTGAGAAAACGAAATTATTTTTGCACCAACCTAATATATTTGTGTGTTTGTGAATGTTTTTGTGTGTGTGTGTATTTTAAACTGTATATATATATATATATATATATATATATATATATATATATATATATATATATATATATATATATATATTTGCTGGTATGCTAGCATAATGTTAAACAAATTTCCCCAGGGCCAGATTGCGGAAACTTGTCTGATTACTTCTGGTCCATTTTTCTTTAGTCCGTTTCAGCTTTGCAGGCCGATGCATTCCAGCGGGTGTCCAGGCTGTTGTATTTTTACCGGCGCACCATCCGCTTGATATATGGCAAACCAATGCTAAAGGACTAGAGCCCACGCGGCTTCAAAAATTCATTCAAAAATTTTTGTCTCAATCCAGATGTGGTTAGCAGCCACTTTAGAACAGAACCGAATAATGGAATCATCCCTCCAGACCGCGAATATTATCAGCATCATCTTTTTGATTAAACACACACACACACACACATATATATATATATATATATATATATATATATATATATATATATATATATATATATATATATATATTAAAGGGTGTGATGGATAAATTGTCGCCATATCTTTTAATTTTCTGCAGGCGCGTTGTTTGTTTCTGATTATGTCGACTGCACAGGTTAGAATGGTCAGTTGAGCACCGCCTGTCAAAAAAAAGTGCACAATAACGCAATTCATTCCGCCAGTTCTTGGGAAACGGCATGATATATTGTGTGCCATTCGCGACGGAAGCTCCACTATAAACATTTCAGAGTGTTTGGGTGTCAATGTGAAAACAGTGCAGAAATTTCGGAAAGATTTACATGAGTCTAATGGTGTTTACGAAGGTGTTCAGTGTGATCACTGGTGATGGCAGCGTTATGCCTCCACTCATCATCCCACAGGGCCTTAAACTCAACACGGAGCCCTATATAAAATGCCTTGTGGAGCTAGCGCTGCTCTGGTTTCTTAGAGTGCCTGCTGGAAAACCATATATCTGGAAATAGGAATCTGCATCATGCCACACAATCAGGAGGACCCAATTATTATTTTCAGATAATTTCTGTGACAATATCACCCCTTACATCTATTCAACTAAATCCCCAGATTGCAACCCCGCTTTATAATTATTCTTGGGGTGCAGTTGAGCGAGAGAACAATAAGAATCTTTGTAACACCAAAGAGGAAAGGAAGACAATGGTCATGGCTTCATTCACCAACTTAAATAACAAACCGCCCCAAAGAGCTGTAGGAGATTCCAATGCCGTGGTTGAAGCCAAAGGCAATTGTATTTGAAGATATTTTTTGTAATTTTGGGAAATATATCTTTTAAAATGAGTTGACAGTGTTATTTTCATATTTGCGTAATTTTGATGAAAATTTATCCATCGCACCTAAGAAGCACGAGAAATTTTTAAGGAAAAAAAAATTTTTTGTACATAAATGCTTCGGAGAAAAATCGCTGGGGATAATTATTAGGTTGGTGCAAAAGTAACGACGTAATAATGTCGTTTTTTGACGTTAAAAAATACGTCAAAAACCGACATTATTACGTCATTACTTTTGCACCAACCTAATATTATTTCCTTTGTAACAAGAAATTAAATGGGAGAAAACAACTGGTGACTGATTAGAATATTAGTAACAATCAATGTATTGAAGTATTTGAATCAATTCAATTTGTAAACTTAAATCCATCACACACACATACATATATATATATATATATATATATATATAGAGAGAGAGAGAGAGACACAGACACAGACAGACAGACAGACAGATAGATAGACAGACAGATTTATATGTGTGTTTATTTTCGTCTGTGTATGTGTGTGTTTTCGTCTGTGCATGCTTGAGTGTGTGTGTTAGATGTGTTTTAATATCTGGATTGTGTAATGGCTACCGTCACGAAAACTTTTTCCTGTTCACCTCGCTCCTATATCTTTTGTTTTTACCAGCGGAATTTATTGTATAAATAGCAGGGTAGCCTCTGCTCTATAGAGGTGGGTACCTGCCAGTCGAATAGAATGAAATATTACTCCATTATCTTTCCGTATAAAGAGTAGCAAATCAGTCATTAAAAATAAAAGAAAGCTGTTGAGAGTCATAAGGGTTTACGTTCTGAATGCACATGACACTTTAAAGATACATGCTGATTTATAACACAGTGTAACCCGGATATAAGAGACCCGGATATAAGAGAGATTTTATCTGGTCCCAAATTAGAGCCTGTGTTAATGTATATAAATTAGACCCAAATATAAGAGACCCGGGTATAAGAGAAACCCGAATATAAGAGAAACCCGAATATAAGAGAAACTCTGATATAAGAGAAACCCTGAATATAACAGAAAACCCGGATATAAGAGAAACCCGGATATAAGATATATTTTCTCTGGTCCAGCCCTCCCCGATATAAGAGAGTTCGTTTTGAGTGACAGTGTGATGTCGTAAATCGGTCAAACAGAGGTCTGTTAGAGAGAGAGTGAAGTTCAATGACTTAATCTTGACTAGTCTAGGGACACGGTGTGTCCAATCTGTGTCTGTAGGAGACACCCTCTACCTTATGATTTTGCTTTGTGTGTCTAAGGGTAGCGTCGTCCGCTTTTTTGCCGACTTTGCTTGTCGTTGCATTTACTGGACAGCACTTTCACTTTAGCCACTGTTCTATTGAGTCAGAAGTTTGTCTGTTTGTTAATTTTGCTCCTGAAAACCGTTTTCTTGCGATCATTGCGATTAGTGATGTCGGCGTCTCAACGAAAAACTCTGAGCATTTCTGAACAGTTAGAGCTCATCGACGATGTCAAAGTGAAGAAACTCAAACTGGCCGCTGCAGCCAAAAAGTACGGAATCGGTTATTCAACAGCAGCAAAAATTCTCAAGAAAGAAGACTATCTCAGATCTTGCATGCAAATGAACGGAAACACTAATCGCAAACAAAAGCGCCAACCCGTGCACAAGGACGTTAACGAAGCGCTTACACAATGGTTTACGCATGTGCTCATGGAGCTACCGTCACCGATCACGTCATCAGGCAGAAAGCATCACAACTGGCCGTAAATCTTGAAGTTGATTTTGAACCGAGCAATGGCTGGCTCATGCGCTGAAAGCAGGCCAATAACGTTTCGTTCAAAAATTTTCACGGCGAATTAACGTCAGCAGATCACGGTTCTGCCAACGAATGGGTGACAAACGTTTTGCCGCAACTTTTTCGTGGATATGATCCAAAAGATGTTTGGAACTGTGATGAAACGGGAATTTTCTACAAAGCCATGCCGTCTGGATCTTTGCGATTTGCCAGCGACGAACAGTCAAATTGGACAAAAGTTCCCAAAGACAGACTCACGATGCTTCAGTTCACAAACATGGACGGCAGTGAAAAGCAAGCTGTAGTTGTTGGTAAGTTGGCAAAACCACGCTGCTTTAAAAATGTCAAAACTCTGCCGTTTTCTTACTTCGCTAATCGTAAAGCGTGGATGACTAGTCAGCTGTTTACTGACGTTATGAAAACGCTTGATCGAAAAATGGTTGCTGAAAGCGTAAGTTCTGAAGTTTCTGAAAGTGACAAACCAGTGCCAAATTCTCTGGCTACATTGAATGCGCTTGAAACTCTGACAGCCTACTTTGAAGCAAAAAGCAGTAATCCTGATGGCGCATTGAAAATGATTTACGGACTGTATGAAAGTGTTCATGATGTTAACGAGATTTCTGTACAATCAAAAATGACTGACTTTTTTTAAGAAAAAGTAATTTTTGTTTGAATTATTTTGAAAACTGATTGTTTTGTTTGTGTTTTTTATGTCGATAACTGTTAAATAAACTAGTGTTCTGTACGTAAAAAGCGTTATATGAAGTGTTCCAATACTCACATAAACAAAATAGATCAAACCCGGATATAAGAGAAACTCGGATATAAGAGACTGCTTCTCCGGTCCCGGCAACTCTCTTATATCCGAGTTACACTGTAGAATATTTATACGCATTTTTATGTGCACACAGTTACACACACAAATGAATATGTTTATTTATCGTTGTTTACTGATTCTAAAATCTCTCAAAGCATATGAGATTCATCAAAACAACTTTGTTTTTTAAAAAAATAGAATGGATATTTAAGGTGCTGAATTATTGTAAGAATTAGATTAGTCGTTTCGATTTTTTGGTAATTAATGATAAACCTTAGGTAATAATGTTTTTTATAACATAACAACTATTTTTCATCTGGGAGGAAGTTCGCTATTATTATCAATTTTACTATTTACTAGAAAGTCAATATATATGTGTATGTGTTCATATATATATATATATATATATATATATATATATATATATATATATATATATATATATATATATAAAACCGAAAAAGAGAAAATATACAAGTAAAATAAATTAACCTAAATTCATCCAAGTAAATAAATAAACAAACCAATCCCGATAAAGTTACCGTTAGAAAAAACAAATAAAAATAATCAACCAAAATAAACACAAATTAAAAACTGTTCCTACCAAAATAATAGTTAGAACAAACTACAACAATCAACCCCAAAATTGAATAAATAGCTTTAATTAAATTCTCAAACCAAAACAAAACTATTAAATAAGTGACATAAACAAATTTTTACTACGTTAATAAAAACATCGATTAAAAAAAAATAAATTAATAAATAAATAAAATAAGAAACAAAAAATAAAAACAAGCAAAATTATTTAACCCAAATAAACAACTTCCGGTAAAACAACCGCCATAATAGACTTCCCACAATGCACCACTGACCCGTATATATATAAATAGCCGAGAAAAATAACAGCACATGTGGCCTGGCGATTGCATATAGCATGAAACAGACTGTCGCCTCTAAGTGTTGACTTCTATGTTCACTTTTATATTTACACACGCTCTATCTCTGATATTGAGCACTTTATCCCATAAATATAGCACATCTTACGACTATAGTTCTTCATATATATATATATATATATATATATATATGGTTTCTCAAATAGATTTTTTTTTTAATCTGCATCGTTTTTTTTATATATCACACTCGTTTTACTTTTTACATTTTTCTTTCTTTTATTTCTTTCTCGCAAACTATATACCTGGCCGAAAAGCATTTCTCTTTACTAGTGTTCCCCTAATTCAATACCCAGGTGCCACCTAAGGTTTACTTAATAATGTGTGTCAAGTGAATATAACCCTTAATCCTCACATCCAGGAGGATGTGAGGATTAAAGTCATAAATAATAGGAAAAGATTGACTTTCGATTGGGGAGGCAATTATGAGCGTATATTGCATAAAGTGACAGTTATTTGAAGAAAAGTTCTTTGAATCGTAACTGTTAGAGTAGGGAGGACGTTAAGGTGGACTGACTTCAGAGAGAGAGTACGAATTGTCTTAGCTGTAAAGTTCTGAATTCGCATAAAACTATGAAACGGACCTCTTTCGAGTATTTTCCATGGAAATAGCTATAGACTAGTGTCGAATCTTGGGAAATGGGCTTGCGGGTTGAAAATATGTCACCTTTTAGCCCTCTATCTTAGATGGCGCTTGAGCCTTGAATAGGGTGAAAATACGATGGAAGTTTTAAAAATTTATAGTAAAAATACCAGCAATAAATTTCCATAGTAAAAGAATTACCAGCAATACATTTTTCTAAGAAATATAATTCCAGCAATACATTACTGTAAGGAACAATATTACCAGAAATTACTTATGTTCCCAGGAAAATTAAATTCGACATTAAATCACCCATAAGTAGTCGATATACCGCTAAAAAAATAAACAAATTTATGAAAGTACAAGCATTGCTTTAACCAGACATTTTTATTAAAATTTAAATTATGTAACAACCAGTCTCTACTCAGGACCTGAAGATAGCATTGTGCATGAACCTCCAAGTCGTACTACCGGTGAGAAATAGTATGTACATTTATTATTATATGCTTAATAGCAGTTATATCACAGCGATATTTTATTAACACTAGCACTCAATGTGCAATATTCATTGACCGAGCAGCAAGACCTAATTTAAGTTGGAACTTATAAAATCTTTCTCTAAAAACAATCTTTCAAGATATTATGATTCCCAATTCCACTAACTGTTATCGTGCTTTTCACTAGTTGTATGTCGTGTAACGATTACATAATTACATCCACTTTAAAAAAAATAGCATAGCATGATGAAAAAAATACCGGGAAATCGATAAAAACAAAGATTTATCTTGCTAGCACCTTCGAAATTTTGGTTAAAATCCTTTTCTTCTTCATCGTAATATTTACTATTATTGTTTTAGCGCGTTTTTACAAATGGAAAAAAATAGATTTGAAAATCCTTGCAAATATCAAATAATTGTCGGATTTTAATGAACATTTCTGGACGTATTCATAAATAAATGAAATTATTTTTTTTAAATTTTCTTAGAAAATCTTGCCGTAAAAATTCCTTTTTTTTTTTAGAGATGATACCGACCACTTTATTAATTTCCTGAAATTTTGAGAAATTGAATTTTCATCAGAATTTTTTTTATTAGTTAAAAGCAGGTCTCCTTGTAGAATGTAAATCATTATTTTTCTTTCAGATTTCTATTCATTTTCCGAATCGTAAAATAAATAATGCCATAAAACTATGACATTATTTAATTAGAAAAGTTTTTAATTGCTTTTGCAAATAAGATTTATTAAAGAAACTATTGTCTTAAGAAAAGTGTTTTTTTGATGAATAATGAATTTTTACAAGAACTGTTTTATTTTTTTAAAATTTTAGTGATAATAATTAAAATTATAATGAAAAAGCACACACGTCAATTTCTTAAATTATGTTTTACAGATAAATTCCACGTAGAACCTGTCAGCGCCTCGTCAGTTACGTAAAACATAGTGTGATGCCAGTTAAAAACAGCTACTGTTTTGCATTAAATATACATTTTTGTGTAATTTTCAAATTAAAGTATTTTTTCTTCAAATCAGGTAAAAAAGTAAAAATAAAAGCTTGAAGAAGTCTTCATCAATTATAAAAATTAATTTTTATCGAAAATTAGGGTACGTACCTACAATGACATATATTATCTTGCAAATGACCACGATCGGGCAAAATCCCAAATCAAACATTGCAAATAATTTCGTACATAGACATTATAGCAGATAAACATACAATATAGTAAATAAAAAAATTAACGATATTAAATTAGTTTAACTAAATTAGTGTGGACATAGAGATGAACAATGTATGTTGGTAATATGCTCCATGTTTTAACACAATCTTCAGACAATTATTTATGTACACACTGCCTGAAGTTTGCTTTCACGCATGAAGTAGACTGTCACAATACGCTGTTGAACTCTTTGTCCACACTGTTCATATATATGTATGTATGCATGTATGTATGCATGTATGTATGCATGTATGTATGCATGTATGTATGTATATATATATATGCACACACATATACATATATATATATATATATATATATATATATATATATATATATATATATATATATATATATATATATATATATATATTGTGCGTGTGTGTGTGTGCAGTATCTTCCAAAAATGAATACATAATTCAGGAAAGGAAAACTTTTCTTTCCTAGCTATATATATATATATATGTATATGGAGGGTATTTTTTTTGTTTTATTACCACATATATATATATATATGATGTATATGCGTATGTTATGCACATGGATTTATCGATAATTATCGATATTTTGATTAATGCTGGCGTTAATGTCTACAAATAGCGTGTTGTTTCCCTTCGGTATAATTTACTCGCAATGTCAGCTCCGATCATCGGACGAAATTCCCAGCATCCCCTAGCTTGTTATTTCACTTCGTCTGACGATCTGCTCAGCAATGATCGCCGGCAGTCGTCGTCCTCATCCCCCCATCAAAGTCTTCTAATCTCATTTTCTTCATCTGTTATCCCCTTCTTCAAATGTTTCAAGTGCAAATTGTTCAGTTTCTCTTAGGATTCCAGCAGTATCAAGAAATTAGATTTGTCTCCACTTTGATAGAAAACATGTGCTAACTTGTTTCCCCTTATAGGTAACAGTAAGTTAAATCAGAATAATTTCATATATAAAATAACACACGCACACACACCTACACCCGCACACACACACGGACACGCACGCATATATATATATATATATATATATATATATATATATATATATATATATATGCCTACTGTTTGGTCGTTTGTTATACATACACACACACACACACATACATACATATATATATATATATATATATATATATATATATATATATATATATATATATATATATATGGTGGGATGTATTAATCATTTCGCCACAAGTAAGGCAATAAAGCTACTAAGAAGCAAGGACTTAGTGCCACAGAGTACGAGTAAAAAACATTATTAATGAGAGACAAAATTTTTTAAAAAACTGGAAATTACGATTAATGTTGCATGTAAATTTTGGGAGATCGATATTGATTAGAAAGCATGAAAACGGAAGAGATTTTCACAAGTGAGAATTGCGAAAGAAGAAACTGTCAATACAGAACTAATTAATCATAGATGGAGGGAAAATAGATAGATTAATACCTCAAATGTATTGCTGGGGGTATTTCTTTAAAAAATGTATTGCTGGTGGTATTTCTTTGAAAAAAGTATTGCTGGTAATGTTTTATTTTTTCAAAAATATACTACTATTTTGTTTTTTTTGGGTTTTTTTTACTATAAAAACTTAATATTTACACTGTCATAGTCTTATGATCAAGTTTTAGGGGTTAACTATTTGCCATTATCTTAGACACTACAGGTGCTACCAACCCGTGTCAGTGTGAACCCTAGGAACAATAACAGTTAAAAGGTAGTTCCACGTTCCTCAAAACATCTTGATATGTGTCTTTGCTTCCCGATGTAGTTTATTGCCATACCCAGGACGCCTCATTAGCCGATGTGGGGTGGTGAGGGTCTTCTCCCTCTGCAGATGTGAAGTCGGCGTATTCCGAAGCCCCAGCCAAAAGGACCAAATAATAATTTGATCAAATCCGTCGGGCTTAAGAATGCATAGCCGTCTTCCAATGTTATAGAAATATTTACGCAAAAATGCTATATTGTAATTGTCATACTGATTATTGATGTGACACAAGGACACGGGCATTGAACATCCAGAAACGATTGAACTGACCATATCTGTATGAGTTCTATGTTAACCATTATGCCATGACAAGATGCACACCGTATTATTTAATATTAGAAATATTTATAAATACTTTATACCAGTACATTTTTTCATATTCTTGCATCTTTTATGTATATGTAGACATGAATGTGAATATTCGTTTCTGACAGAAACACGCTTCTATACATATTTATGGATATTTATTTGAATAGCATTGTACAGTAAAAAACATAAAAAAAAAATTTCAATTTTATTCGCTAAGAATAAATGTGTTCGTAAGTGTGTAATAAATCTTTTTTTTTTTTCTTTAGCAACGTGTTTGCTTGTATGTACTTTTAAGAAAACTGAATCTATCTCAGGGATTTACATTTATGTGCGTTTGAGAATACTCAGTATATCTCAAAGATTTTACGAACTTAATGGATGGAACAAGGACAATCATTTTTAGGGAATACGGTGGGGATAAAACACACAACTATAGAACTGCAAATTAAGGTTAGATTATTTTTATTTTATTTTTTTTTTTTTAATATTTTTTTTTCCAGTATAAAAATTCACTTGGGAGATTCCTGTATCAATAACCTACTTTTTTAATTATTTGTTAGATATCTCGAAATTTCGACATCTCGCACAAAGTGTTCCAGCTTACGACCACATTACATTGAAACACCGCTTCTTGTCCGATCAACGCTTTTCAGCGATCAACGCCTAGCCGGGTCTCTACCAAAATGGCTAACCGCTTGAATAAACCAAAGCCTGAAAGGTTGGATGTGAATGTAACAATTGTAAATTCGAGAACGGAAATTCCAATTCCATTTGGATTTTTTGTATTCACTTTCGCGTTAATACACTTGGAAAAGTTATGAATCTAGCTTTTCTGCTCTTAATGGGTTAAATAGTATAATCTGAAAAAGGTTGATACATCATAAAAACAAACCAATCAATGGAAACTTTACTGAGAATCAATATATATATATATATATATATATATATATATATATATATATATATATATATATATAAAATAAAAGAATAAAATAAAAAAATAAATAAATCTCCATAGACGCTCAAGCCAGACTATGCGAAAACTTCCTCCGTCGTTAATTTAGCCACCCCCACCTTAACCTGTCCCGGCATCTATGAAAGTAACTCTATACTGATACAAATTATTAACACCCCACCCCTGCCTATTCTAAACAATCCGCCCTTGATGTTACCATGGAAATTTTGACTTCAATTCTGAATACACTATTAAAACTCGTAAATTTCAGAAATAAGTTATTCCAAAAAAAAAATTCGCTTGAAGATGGAACAGAGTCTACTTTAACTCAAGTTAATTCAAATATTATTTTGAAGTTTTTGGCTCTTGTTTTGAAACATGAGACCTCTTATGTAGCGAGTTGGAATCATATTTTTAAATAAATAATTATATTTATGCTCTACTTTCGTATCGAGCATTATTTTTTTAAAAATAATAACAAAAATACTAAGGAACTTTGGATTATTTACCAAACCAGTTTCTTTCTTATTTACTATAATATTTTCACACACACACACACACAAACACACACACACACACATACACACACACACACACATATATATATATATATATATATATATATATATATATATATATATATAGTTTAAGAAAAACTAGGTAATCCGTATGGGTAAACCTAAGGAGGATAAAACCCAGAGAGCTCAATGTAAATCCAGAGCAAATATTTTAAATAAAAATAGACCACTTTAAAGTTCCATGTAATAAATTATTTCACCACAGCTCTTTTAAAGGACTGCGGATCATCACAACTTTAAAATGGTCTGTTTTTATTTATATATATATATATATATATATATATATATATATATATATATATATATATATATATATATATATATGAGATAACGATATATATTATTCTTATATATCAAAAACAGAATAATTTTTAATTTCGCACATGCGCGTTGTTTGTTTAGATTTTGTCGACTGCACACTATATTAGGTTATGTTGTACTGCTTGGAATTCCCACCGGAAGCTCCAATACGAACATCTCAGAGTTTTTTTGTTGTTGTCTATCGGAGGATAGTGCAAAAGGTTCAGAAAGAATTGAATGAGTCTAATAGTGATTACGAAGTTGTAGCAGCTAGGAAACTCACTTTGATCATTTTGTTAAGAAAAGAACTCCCAAATTTGTTGGTGTGGGCTTCAGACACAACATGGTGGACTACATCAAATGTCTTGAGGAGGTAGTGCTGCTAGAAGGCCCGTTGTCTAGCAACAGGATTTTGCGCTATGCCACACAAGCAGGAGAACCCGGTTTTAGCTGTCAAACAATTTCTGCAACCACATCACCCCATACATCTTGGCATCGAACTCCCCAGACTGCAAACCCTTGATTATTATGCGTGGGGCGTAGTTGAGTGAGAGATCAACAAAACGCCTTTTAACACTAAGGATGAACTGAAGGCAAGGATTGTGGCAGTATTCAACTACTTAAGCAAGCAGACCGTCCAGAAGAGTTGCAGGGGATTCCGAAGCCATGGTTGTAGCCAACGGCGAATCAATTGAAAGATTTAACTCATTAGTATTCCAAGATATCTTTGTGAAATCTTGGTAAATATATCTGCTAAAATGAATTGTCAGTGTTTTTTTCTTTGTTGCGTAAGTTAGACGACAGTTTATCCATCGCATTCCGTATATATATTTTCTTTTTAATATTCAAGACATTCATTTTACTCTTTTTATCCCGTCTATTTTACAACATAGAAGGTATTGATTTTAGCAAGAAAAATGTGATTAACGCAAAATTTTAATAGAAATTGGAACAAAAATAACCTTTATAGGAGACAGTTGAAATATTTAAGTCGCATTATGGGTTAAAAGCGCTTGGAAAAATTGATACGGACAGGATATAAAAAGGACAGATGCAGAATGAAGGTAACCTATCTAACAAGATTGTATAAATGGATGACAGTAAATAAATCGGGAGTGATGGTGAAAATACAAACCTTACTCAGAGCTAGCAAGAATAGGAAGTTGTAGAGAGCCGTGACCGTGCTCCCCCTAAAGGACACAAACCACAGGTGTATCATTATAATAATTAAACTATTGAGAATTTGTAGCTTATACATAGTCACTTCTTCCCGTTCTCCTTCGCCACCTTCTGAAGGAAGAATTGTAATTTCTTTTCCGGGTCTGATATCAGTACTGTGTCATCTGAGTATCTTATGTTATTAAGGTTATGGCCGCAAATGTTGAATCCCGGTAGGATTTCCAATGCTCTCAGAATTGTCTCGCTCTATAGGTTTAATAAGCCTGTTGAGAAGACGCATCCTTGCCATACACCTCTTTCTGTTTTTGTATATTTGCTGTACTAGTTCTCTATGCGCATACATGCTGTTTGCTACCAGTATAGGTTCTTTATTATTCTAATATCTTTCTTGAATATATTAAGGTTGATGAGCAGTTCCAACAGATCTTTGTATCTTAGTTTGTATAAGCCCTCTGCGTAATCTATGAATCATAAGTAAATGTCCTTCTGCATTTGTATTGCTCTTTCTGATAACATTTTGAGCATGAATATCGCGTTCCGTGTTCTGATTTCGTTAAGAAACCAGCACTGTTCTTGTTTTATCTCCGGCCCGATGTTCTCTCTATTTATCAGAATACGGATAAGTTTTGTTGCGTAGCTCATTAGGCTGATTATTTGGTGGAGTTCACATTCGTTTTCGTCTGGTTTCTTAGGCATTGCCATGAAGATAGATCTGCTGAGATCTTCCAGTATATCTCCACTGTTGTAGATTTCATTCTTCATTTCTGTGATCTTCCCTATGACAAGTCATCTGAGGCTGTCAGCATCTCCGTTACAATTCCGTCTGGCCCTGCCGCCTTGTTTCTATTCAATTTCGCCAGTGCAGCTTCTACTTTGGTTTTCAGAATTTCAGGCCCGTCAGTAGTTCTGTGTATTGCTGGTTGTTCGCTTTTAGCGTGGAAGAGTTCTCTAATATATTCGCTCCAGCGTTACATTATTTTAAATAGATTGCCTGTCTTTTGTGACATATGGTTCTTATACATTAATACACCAAAGAAAATGTTTTAGACGTAATAATTATATTAGGTTGGTGCAAAAATAACGACGTAGTAATGTCGTTTTTTGACGTATTTTTAACGTCAAAAAACGACATTATTACGTCATTATTTTTGCACTAACCTAATAATTGGAAACGCAGTCGGAATTATTAAAGTACATAATTTATTACAATAATTTGAAAATTATTTTTTAATCATTTCACCCCAAGCAAAGAGGTTAATACCATTAGTAGGCATGGAATTACAGGAAGAGAAAGTTAAAAGAAAATAGGGAGGATTGAGGAAACAGTAAAATCCTTGGTGATAATTAAATCGTAGATGATAATGTTTATCGAAGAAAGTTCCCAATACGTAGTCAAGTATGGTAGCAAAGAAAAAAGGTACAATGTTTTCACCCTGAAGGTCCACTGCTTTGATGTCGAATACACTTGTGTGTCCGTCTTGGAATCTAACCAAAGATTTGGTATTTTTGTTTTGCTCCATTATGGCAGCTACTGTCTCAGTTGGAGATATACCATATGTCAGATGGATCTTTTCCATTTTCCCGTTATATACACAATTGAAGGATTTACAGAAAACTACAAACAGTAAGGCGGCCTGTAGGTTCTTTCCCCTGAGGAACTCATTAATCCGCCAAACAATCAGTTGATCTATTTTTTAGAAAGACGTTTTGATTTTTTAGCAACTTCTCTACTTCCGACTGTATTCTATTGAGTTGTATTTTTTTTTTACCTCAGTGCAGGTGAATGTGATTCCTCTATAATTCTTTGACCATCTTAGATCTCCATTGTTTAAAAAAAGGATGTATGCTACCTACTGTCCATCTTTTTACGACTTCTCCATTTGGCATGCAGGATGAGCGTCAGGTGTAGATAACAAGAAATCTTATGAATATCATCAAGCTGAATACATCGAAAAACTTCGGTTCATCAACTCTGCTCCTGCCAAAAATCAATCTGCTTGGAAAACTGTCCACGAGATCAGTGACAGAAAACCAACAAATAAATCCAATTTAAAAGGCTGAATAAATGGCAAGACTCTTTTAAAAATCTATTGGGAAATCTTTCTGATATTTTAGATACTGACGTCGAGTAAATCATTAAAAATCCTCTTGGCATTAAACCTGGAAACTTGACAGATGCAGAACTTGGAAACTGTTTGAAAAATCACCAAAAATAAGAAATCAGCGAGACTTGATAACATTGCATTCAAGTGAAACTGCACTAGTACATTAAAATTAAAATATGCATAATTTGTAAAATCAAATAAGCTATTTCACTTAAAGACGATTTCTAAGCTAAGCTGTTCCTTCTAAATTAAGTGGAATATAGTTCTCGATGGAAATGCGAACCGATGAAAAAAAAAACGTTCTTGAGTCGTACTTTTTAACAATTATTGAAGTCTGTCCAAATTTGAGCATCTACTTTGATTCGTAACTGATGGTGATGAGATGCTCAGAAAAAGTTACAGACATGTTGGAAAAGTAATGCAGATTATCAAGTAACTCTGAAACGATATTCTTGATTTGCATCTTTTTTATGAAAGAAAGATCTAAGCTCACACAGTAAGGATATGTAATAAAATATATTTTGGTGTTATATATTGCACAGATTATGTATGGGTAATTATTTCACGCTTATTCAGGTCAATACCTCTGGTACAGCCCTTCTTCAATCACAGTAACATTTTCTGAAATATTTCGAAATATATCACTCTATGGGTGTCATTTTTTGTTAATTAGTTCATTTTGCGGTAAGAGGATCACATTATTTTAATTCTTCAGTATGTCATTGCGTCTTGGACGATGTTTTCTTATCGTTCATCAGTATGACAATTTTAAACTTATTTAATAACGTAACATTTCATTCTGAACGTTCTTCAGTTCAATCTGATTACACTGTATAATGTTAAATAGTATCTCACTTTGTTAAATTATTGTATGAATACAATGTATGAAAAAAACATGAACGTGAGGTAATAAAATTTTACCAATATGTCAATGAAAGTGTCTATTACTCAACATACCTTATTGTCTAGCGTTCCCATGGAAACATTAGAAGTTTTTGTAATTATTTCACCCCAAGCAAGTCGATAATACCCCTAGAACGCAGGGGGTTATAAAATGTGAAAGATGATACGAAGTCTTCAGTGAGAAGGAGTGAGGAAAAGGAGAAGAACAAAATTCGGGAAGGCAGAAAGTGGCAATTGACGTTGCATTTAAGATATTAAAGATTGCAGGTGGCAATGAAATAAGACATCTGAATGGATTTCCACAGGCGAGGAATTTTTACAAGCAAGGAATGTTATTAGTAACTAGCTTAAAAGCCGCACTTCGCGCGGATTTTAAGCTAGTTGCTAATAAATCTTATGTTTGCTGATTTTTAAAAACAGCTCATATTGTAAGTATATGATGTTATTTCTGAAAGCGACGCACTTCTGACATTTATTAAAAGCTCATATTTCTACCTTATGGGTGTTTGTGTACAGCATCGGATAAGAGAAGAGAAATGTCGAATTCAAATTCCATCCTTAACAATTTAGTTTCGTACAACTTCCTTCTGGAAAGATACGAATCCATCTTTTTTTCTTTCTCCAATAGCTTAAAGAGACATCTCTGTATTCAAAACCGGTTGGTTTTGTGACTTACAAATACATTCAGTAAAAATATATCTGCTAATAAAAAAACACGGTAATTAGTGTAATATAATAGATGCGTAGATTTATATTCCAAACAAAAATTGATTGATTAATTGATTAATTAATTCGTTTTCTACGGTTTATGCACCGTTTGTAGATTATTTAAAACCAGATATTATTTTAAGATAATAAGATTTTTTTTAAACAATAAGGATTTAGTGATAAATGTATTAATAATTAAACCATAGCTGGAGGAGAAGTGGTGGATTCATACCTTTCACAAGGTTATTTGCAAGTAAAGGAACATAACGAATACAAAAGGAATTGGAATTCGAATCTCCGATTACCATATCCGATTCATTATGTACTACACCCCCGGCACCTGCAAGCGTACAGCACCGGTATCCACAAGCGCTCACCCCTCTAGGTACAGGCCAGGCACTACGTTGCTTAAATTTTATTCCACAAGGAATTTCCCATTTGACGATAGAGTTCGAAGTAGATGAAATTCCATCTAGGCATTTATTAAGGAAAAAAACATATTTCTCGCATCATCCTACCTGAGCAAAGTATTTTCACCTCAACCAATATTAACTGACTATTCTAACCATTAAGTTTTTTTATATTTGTTCGGAAGAAACGTCTGTATATTAAAGAGTGATTTCAAGAGATCCGACCAGAAATCGTGTCTCGATCATCCTTTCAACTTTCGTAGGGTTTTATGCTAACTGATCCCCATGCCAGCATGCTGAGTTTTTCATTAGCGTCAGTTGTCGAACTATACGAGAAATGACGAAATTAACCTCCAATTTTCATAAGGGTAAGCAAACAGGCTAGGATGTCAGCAACTCTGAAATATGACATATATCGACCTTTCTCGATACTTCGCGCAAGAATTGACGGAAGTACATGACAAAATTAGAAGAAAGCAGAAAAATAAATGTGTACATGTGTAAATGTGTACATGTGTAAATGTGTACACTTATACTAGTAGGCATAGATTTAAACTCTAATATTGGTCAAATGTACTTTAAGATATGTATACTTCCGCATACACAGGAGTAATATCCGGGTGAAATTATACGCCCAAACACGAACACACACACATGCGCATATATATATATATATATATATATATATATATATATATATATATATATATATATATATATATGTATGTGTGTGTGTGTGTGTGTGTGTGTGTGTGTCGGTGTGTGTGTGTGTATGTATATATATATATATATATATATATATATATATATATATATATATATGTGTGTGTGTGTGTGTGTGTATGTATATATATATATATGTGTGTGTGTGTGTCTGTATATATATATATATATATATATATATATATATATATATATATATATATATATACACATGTATATATATAGCCCTAATTAGCCTCTTCTGATCTTTAAGATTAGATCGTCTATTGTGTGTGTATATCACCACGAAATGTATACTTTCCAGTTACATCTTTAATATATTAGACATCTGACAACATTCATATTTCTCTCACATAAACCTTTTCAACTCACCTCTCTAAAATTTCTCTCTGTTAAGTTTTAATCTCCCACATTCTCTCGTCTGTTACCCCTCTCTCGAGCTCTAACATTCGTCCCACTCTCTCATACTTACACTCTCTCTAAATTCTATTTTTATTTCCGAAGTTGTTTCTTCTGTTTTCTTTTTGAATTTGAAGGTCTGATGAATTGGATCATATTTACGATTCCAATGGAATAAATTATGACCATGGAATATTAGTGTTTAAGCATTTTTATATATATATATATATATATATATATATATATATATATATATATATATATATATATATATATATATATATATATATATATATATGCATTTATGTAGTAGTTTTATAAATGTTCGAATATATTATGTTGGTGCAAAAATAATAAGGTAATAATGTCGTTTTTATACGTTAAAAAATACGTCAAAAACGACATTATTACGTCATTATTTTTGCACCAACCTAATAACATCATATAATAAAGAATTATCGCTCTACTTTTGTATTCAGCCCTATTTTAAATTAATGTTGTGAACCTTTAAATTTATATTTGATTCTTTCTCATTTCATTTGTTTATATATATAATAACATTTGTATATATATATATATATATATATATATATATATATATATATATATATATATATATATATATATATAAACAAATGAAATGAGACAAAATCAAATATAAATTAAAACGTTCATAACATTAATTTAAAAAGTTGATTCTCTCTCATTTCATTTGTTTATATATATATATATATATATATATATATATATATATAAACAAATGAAATGACAAAGAATCAAATATAAATTCAAATGTTCACAACATTAATTTAAAATAGAACTTAATACAATAGTAGAGCCATAATTCTTTATTATATGATGTTATATTCGAACATATGTAAAACCACTGCATAAATGCATTCATGTTTCGATGCATATCGCCTCATCTCATCAGTAAATGAGATTATTAGAATTTTCAATATTTACAAACTCATTTCGCGTGAAAAAGAGGAAAAAAGAAAATAAGAAAGGCAAGAAAGAAAGAAAGACATAAGATATAGTCTCATATAAAAAGAAAAAAGAAAGAAAGATACATGATATAGTCGAAAAAAAATGAAAGAAAGACAAAGACATCTAAAAAAAGAAAGAAAATAAAGGAAAACAAAGACATCTAAAAAAAGAAAAGAAAGAAAGACAAATTCATCTAAAAAAAAGAAAAGAAAGAAAGACAAAGACATCTAAAAAAAAGAAAAGAAAGAAAGAAAGAAAGAAAGATAAAGACATCTAAAAAAAAATAAAAAATAAAATAAGAAGAGCGAGAAAGAAAGAAAGACTTATGATACAGTCTCTTCTCCAAAGAAAAAGAAGACAAGAGAAAGAAAAATATAAGCATAATATACCAATGTGAAGAAACTAGACGGGATATGTTGATAATCGGTTCAACCAATCAAAATACTCTAAATAAGATGTCATAAAACATAGATTCAAAATTCAACGGATACATATGATCTACTTAAAAAAGAATTTTGATGCAATGTAACGACAAAGAAAGGGACATTTTCCCTGAAGAGGCATCATAATTTAACAATAATTATTTAACAGTATGTAAATAAAAAGACTCTGTAAGAAATAAAAGAATGTAAAACTTGAAAAATTTATAAAAATTACAAAAAATAAGAAGTAGAAAATTCAATCAAAATATTAGCATCAATAGATAAGTGAAATAACCAAAACTTAAAATTACTTCGATCATACATACATATATATATATATATATATATATATATATATACATACACACACACACACATATATAAGTATATACATATATATTTATATGTATGCGTACATATATATATATATATATATATATATATATATATATATATATATATATATATATATATATATATATATACACACACGCACACACACACAAGGCAGAGGTTATAAGTGTTCCAACGAGAGAAAAATGTATATTTTAAAGAAAAAAGAAGCCGCAAATATTTTTTATTATAATGTAGATTTTTTAAAAATACATTTTATACTTTATTTTCTATATTTTTGCTACACGTTTTTCCGGACTCGCGACCTTCATCAGTGGTTATTTTTGCATTTTAATAAAAGGAATTAATTTTCCTTGTTTTCCGATGGATGACTATTGACTTTTGTGTGTAGCAGTAAACCAATTTTTTTTGTATTTGTGGCGAAGTAGTGTTCTGCTTCAGGGCAATAAAACAATTACAATTGTTCAGAGAAATTGCGAAGGATGGGTGTTTCCATTCTTATCTTTTTATGACCTTATCTTTGTAGACGTATTTCCCTTTTTCTGTATTGAAGTGTGCGTTTCTACTACTATCTTTGTGCATATTCTGCTCCATACTTATATAATGTTTTATTATAAGGAATATATATATATATATATATATATATATATATATATATATATATATATATATATATAAGGGAAGAGTTTATAGTAGTTCACACGACAGAAAAGTGTGTATAATAATAATAACAATAATAATAATAATAATAATAATAATAATAATAATAATAATAGTGAAACTGCAAATATTTTTGTTGCAATGTGGATTTTTAAAAAAAAATTATGATTTATTTTCCATAACTTTGCTACACGCTACACACGTTTCCGATCTCGCGGCTTTCATCAGGCAAAGATTGTATATTTACACATATTATTAAAAGGAATTATTTTTTTTTAATATTTTTTCATCTTAAATATTTTCGATATTAGACATACACTTTTATGTGTGTTACTGATCCAAATGTCATTCTTGAACTGGCCATATATATATATATATATATATATATATATATATATATATATATATATATATATATATGGGGGGTGCATGTACTCATACGTATGGACCAAGTCCAAAAGCTACTTGCATACTCTTCCTAGTAAAATGAAGAGAACAGATATTAAGCGTTGATACCAACCCTAAGCCCGAGACCCAGTGATATAAGTATAATTATGTAATTTATTTAATGTGAAGGTCTGCAAACTTTTTGGTTATAAATGTACACAATTTCTAATAAAAGCAATAATAATTATCATTATTAATAAATAAAATTTCTATAATAAACGCCGTATCTTGAAATTTCAATGAGTTAAATAATAATTTAAATGATAAATTAAATAAATTATATGAGTTAAAATTAATTTCAAAAGACTTTCTTTTCCGACTGACATTTTTGCTGCTAAACCAGTCATTTGGTTCAAACAAGTCAATAGAATTTAGTAGCAGGTGTCCTATTCATAAAGAGTACATTGTTACGATATTTATTGACACCAAAATAATTTCAAATGAATTATATATTAAAACCATTTAAATATTAAAAAAATGTTTTAACGTGACAACTTTTAAACTTAAATTGTTCAATTTTTATATATTTAATTTTATTAAAATTATTTGTATAAAAAGAAATTAAGATAATAAATCCAGAAAATGATACCGACGATCCTGTAGTTCAAAATAAATACGAAGAAATGAGAGGGGTGAAATGTTATGTAACTTCAGGTTGGGATCACAATAACAAATATATTAGATTGGTGCAAAAATAATGACGTAATAATGTCGTTTTTTGACGTATTTTTTATGTCAAAAACCGACATTATTACGTCATTATTTTTGCACCAACCTAAGAGTTATGTCATTCAAACATAGAGTTACGGTTCTATTATAATTAATTTGAAATTAAAAGATTTTAATTAATCATTTCATTTTAATTAATTTAAAGTAAATGATTTTAATGAATTATTTTATTTTAATTAAATTAAAAGTAAAAATTTTACTCTTTAACCGAAAACTTTAAGAATACTGACTTTGCTGTTTTTTGTTTTTAATATTTTTCACTTAATTCAAGGCTTAAAAATGCACTCAAAGTAGAATGTTCTTAAATTAAGTTTTGGTCAGGCAATCAAAGCAGCAGAATTTTCTCCTTGAATCGAAGAGGGGACGGTCATTTTTCTTTCTTCATTTCTCCATTTTTATGTTCATTTACGGAATGTTCGTCGTTGACAAAATCATACTTATTAGAAAACCCAGGTTGTGTGTTTGTCTGTACGTTTATATATTGGATCAGATTTCCTACATTTTTCAACCGATTTCAACAAAACTTCACAGGACTACGTACAATTACCTTGCAGTGGTTCTGACAGCGCCAAAAATTGGAAAAACACAATTGTTTTTGCATGAAATCAATTTGAAAACACGATTAAGAGGCAGCACAAGAATGAAAGGGGGGACAGCTTATATCGAGTTATACTTATTATAAAAACCCAGGTTGTTTGTGTGTGTGTTCGTTTATATATGTGATCGGATTTCCTACATTTTTCAACCGATTTCAACAAAACTTCACTTTGGGTGGGGTAGTGTTTCATATTGTCTTGCACGCTTTTTTCTTTATTTTTACATTCAGAATGCTTTAAAAATTCCATTTACAAGACAATTGTTTATAATAAAATTCTATTCAATCGGTAGACTCAACGATTGAAAACAAGGTCTTTGTTTGAGTTTGGGTTTGACCAATTCGTAAAAAAAAAATAAAAAAATAAATAATTAAAACATGCGTGTCCGTCAACCTAAAACAATAATCTTTGTTAATTTTATTTTTCAGTCTTTATGACTGTCGATACTTGATCTATCTCTTACTGTTACATCCCCGGGCAACGCCGGGCTCTACTGCTAGTAATTATTATTCTGAGACCTCAATGATGTTACCTAACATTTCAGCTTTCTCACTTCTTCTGAACAACTTGATCGCTGGTATCAACTGCCGTTTGCTTTTTCCTAAGTATTTTTTTCCCACAGATAATTTTTATAACACTGAATATATATATATATATATATATATATATATATATATATATATATATATATATATATATATATATATATATATATAAGACTTGAACAATTTAAGTTAAAAGTTATGACGTTATAACATTTTTGTTTTTAACATTGCGATGTTGGTATGTTATAACGTTTTCGTCTCTTTCGTAATTCTCGTTGTAGTCGAGATTTGTATTTGCAGATACAACTATAGTAACGCCGTTGAACAATACTGGTGTCAGACGCCTTCGATTATAACTCGCATTAATAATACTTGAACGATAATACTCAATCGAATAGTAATCACCGTATAGTGATCTGAATCGTGAATAGTATAGAAAATAAAAATAAAGTAATAGAGTATAGAGTAAAAATGGCGATCCGAATAGTAACAGATGATAAAACAGAAATAGTGATATGTATAGTATAGAGGATAGACTAGAAATATCGATCATTTAGACGTCACGTGACTTCCTGTATATACACTTCCCCTATAGTGAAGTGGTATACTTAATTCAATAATTGGATCACCTGTGTTTGCTCACTGGCGATATATGTTCAAACTCAAGTGTCGGCAGCGACACTTATTCCTATATAAAAAAAGAGAATGGTCCTCACAAGAAAAATGTTCCGATAGTATCAAGCAGAAATCAAGAACAAATTTCAGACGGCAGAATAATGAATATAATGCATGATGTATGAATAACATTTTCGCAAGTATATTAGAGGAAACAGAAGAAATAGCAGTAAACATACGCAAGTACCAATCTCCTTGCGACGTCTCTTCAAGACTTAAGCCATTGTATCTCTCCGCAACTTCCTAACATTGTAATCTCTTTTAAATATTTGTTTTTGTACTAACCCTCCTGCTCACTGTTCTGCTATATTCGCCTGTTCCTTTTGCATTTAATTTGTCCTGCGACTATCAAATTTTCCAAAATATTTTTCCTCCTTAGACAACGTCGAGATTTCTTTCTGATTCTAACAATAAGTGGAAAGTAAAAATGTCAGAATCAACCCAAGAATTTATGAAAAACCGAGAACCTATAGAACGGAGAGAAATGCAAATGAGAGAATTAAAGACAAAAAATATAATTCCTCATAAATATCCCTGCTGAAATGGTGTTTCCAGTTGATTATAATAATAATAATGACGGCCGCATGTGATATAAAATTGGGATAAGCAATACAATGAACTGTTTATTGTGGCCTGTCTTTTATAATTATCTTCTTCATCATACAATCGCAATATAAAAGAAAAGGGAAATGGAGCAAATTAATCAGTACATACCTGCGACAAATCAGCCACGTTTCCTGAATATCACCGGACAGTTCACACGACTTTCGTAGTTAATCAATTAGGAGATAAATAACCTAATTTACTACTCATTACTCCTTTCTTAATGTAGCTTTTTTCCCGCCCAAAATAACTCCACACATAGCACATCACAATATATATATATATATATATATATATATATATATATATATATATATATATATGTGTATGCGTGTGTGTGTGTGTGTGTGTGTGTGTGTGTGTGTGTGTGTGTGTGTGTGTGTGTGTGTATAGGACATAAAATATTTAGAAAACCAACCTTTCTGCAGCCGCGGTTTCTACCAATTACGCATCGTCAGTCAGTGAAATTGGATATTCCATCCCAGGACACTCTTACACACACACACACACACACACATATATATATATAATTATGAAGCTCGAGAAATGGGGAAAGGAAAAAAAAAACGGGGAAAATTTGTTTAGTTAAATAATATCTACACCTTATATTTGATAGACAGAATCTGTTGATATTATTTAACCAAACATTATAAAAAAAATACATATACCTACATATTCTGGGGCCCTTCGGCAGGATTAGTACCTGTATTCCCTGTGAGGAACCGTCATTGGATACGTTACAAAGCATCCTGCTTGAGGACGCATATTTTCTGGCAAGATTACTCAAATGTCCATGCGGGTAGATGTAGTGTGATAGCATCTACATACATATAATATAACTTTCAAACAAAATAAATCAAAAATAACTATACGTCGAATTTAATCTATTTCATAAAAACAATATATATATATATATATATATATATATATATATATATATATATTATAAACGTTTACCCTCTAGCAGGTCAAAGGTGACACAAGGACTCAACGGGTTACAGAGAGTGAAAGTAAGAGAAAAGACGGTGTATAGGGGTGAAGAATAATGGATTAGGATAAAACGAACAGGGATCGAGGCATCAGAAGATGGTGATTGACATTACATTTAACTTTTGGAAGATTATAGTTGTCAGGGAAGCAAGTAAGAGGAAGGGAGTTCCAATTTTGGGAAGTGCGAGTTTAAGAAACTGTTGGAGTAGAATAGGCGGTTGCATTTAACTGTTTTGACAATAAAAGGATAGGACATGATGCCAGTCTGGTAGCACGCTTAATTTCATGCATTCTGGACACCAGTGAAAATGACTTGTCCATGCAGATGACATAAAAATATATGTAGACGACGACAGAGAGAAGTCACATCACGTCTGTGAATAAGTGACTGAAGTCCCGATCCCAAGTCAGGGCCGATCACATTGCATATCCGTCTTTGGATTTTGTCGAGAACCTCGAGATGAACAGCATGCCAAACGCAGTCAAACGCCTTTGATGTATTAAATTATTGCTTGATAATGGAACGAAACTTTGTATTGTAGATTTAATTTTTAAAATGAATCTAGATTTGGAGTTTTCCGTTTTGTAACATAGGAAGTTTCATTGTCGCAATGGAATTATACTTTTAAATAAATAAGAAAATAGTTACAATATTAAGCTCTACGGATCGTATTGAGCACTTTATTTTTAAATAAAAATGAAAGCTGAAAGAACTCTGAATTATAAACATCACTGTTATTTCCTATTATTTTGAATATATATATACATATATATATATATATATATATATATATATATATATATATATATATATATATATATATATATGTGTGTGTGTGTGTGTGTGTGTGTGTGTGTGTGTGTGTGTGTGAATGTATACGAGCGCAGTGAAGATTTTTGAACATTTTTTTTTTTTTATTAATGTTCACCAAATACAAAGTGGTGTTGTGTTTGCGGAAGGACAAGTGTTAGGAATAGACATTAGAATGAACTGGAAACGCACTCTTAAACAGGAAGCAAGGAATAAACCTTTGGTCTTGTTCAAATGTCCGGGAATGTGTAGCAATCAGACAATATGCGAAACTACGTACTCCTGAATAAGAATGTTAAATATCTAAGAAAATTTTAATTATTTTTTTTTTTTTTTACTCTAGCATGTTCCGATAATTATCCGGCATCAACATATTAAAAATTTCATTTCACAATTTCGAAATTATGTTTTATTTTTAGAATAAATCTATTGTTATATAAATTATATATTTTACTAATTTTCCCTTTAAACAAAATTTAAGTATCTCATAGTGTTTAAATTTCATTTCCTGTTTGTATTAGGTTGGTGCAAAAATAATGACGCAATGATGTCGTTTTTTGACGTATTTTTTAACGTCAAAAGACGACATTATTACGCCATTATTTTTGCACCAATCTAATAGTAAATTAGTAATGAAAATATGATATAATTAACAAGGAAAACAAAAAGTTTTTTTGAAATTATTATTTAAGAAACGAAAAAAATTGTCAACGCTTTATAATCGGTGAAACCTATAAAAGACTTTTGAAATTGGTTTATATCTTCGTCTATATGAATAATGTGCAGAGTACGTGTGTCCGTCCGCCTTTTTTTCGATCTCGCCGAAACCTGAAGTATTAGGTGGGTGCAAAAATAATGTCGTTTTGTTACATGTTACATGTGAAAACGACATTATTTTTGCACCAACCTAATAACAGGTAGTAACTACTGTAGTAGATTAAAAATTAAATAATTAACTTATTTAAAGTAACAATAAATATATCAAACAGAGAGAAAGTTTAAAAAAAAAATTCTTTATTCAAGGTTTAAATTTAATTTTGTTTTTCCTCGCAGTTGCAATTGGTATCGTTTAAATAAACCTTAATTAAAATTTAAACAGGCTGCGGTATGTTGCTCATATATATATATATATATATATTTTCTTTTTCTAGTACGTGTCTTTCAGTTATGAGCCATGCGTGATACACGCGTAAGCAATCATGTAGGCGATCATGTATCTTTCGATGCATGACTGACGAGGCAGATTATTTTCCCGCAGTAGGTTGCCATTTTTTTCTGCGGTAGACCATTTCCCACCCAAGGCACCCGGTCTGCCCTGCTATTTATCCATACCTGGGGGGGGGGGAGAAAAGGATTCATGCCATTCCCAAACACGTTAGTGAATGTAATGGATTCGACTGGAATTCGAACTCGGCTCTCCGATTCCTCAAGCCGCTATCCATTATTCCACCGTGCCTCCACTAGCACGTGTACTGTGCCGTATTCAATATATTACATATTTCTGGTTCCCTAACATCTTTTTAGAGTGGCTTTATTGTTAAGGGATCATAAAGAATGATTTTAAAAGAAAGCATAAATAGCGTACAAAATAAATGTAAGCAAAGTACGGAAATCGGTTGCGTATACGAAGAAAGATTATGCCGAGTAAAAGTGCCGAATAATGATAAAATAATTTTATTATGTCTAAATTTTTATAACTTTTACGTACAGAAGAAGCTGAAGGTAAAATGCCAAGCCCCGGAATCTCTCCAAAGGACCTCCACCCTAAGAGGGGTTTCTAGGGTAATATTTAATATTACCAATTTGTGTTTTGCCACTTTATTGTAATTTGAGGAATTAACTCGTTTAATGACTCTTATTTTGTGATTAAATTTTAAATAAAATATATATTTTTTTTTTCCGTTTTTATGTAACAGTTTGTTTATACAGACGCGGGTTTCTATGTAACCAAATGGTATATTGCGTCTTATGATGTATTTCTGATTTATTTTAAAATTAAAGTTAACTTTAAGTTTTCATTATTTATTTATTTATTTATTTATTTCACATGAATTTACATTTCTTAGAAATAAAGCAATTCCCTATCTTTTAGAAAAGGAAAAGTTTAAAAATTGCCAGACAAATGACACTTTCAATATTCTTCTCACTCTTTTTTTAGCAATCTCCCAACTCCCAGCTGTATTCGATTACATTAGTCGACTTTTAACTTTATAATCTGCAGTTTCCCAAGGATATTTGTCGTTTTGCGGCGAATTGTCATTCCCAATCAAATGAGAACCGAGACGGCAACTGTGTATTCCCAGATCGACTCAGCTTATGCGTATCTCTTGATGCTTCAAAAGCTTATCTTCAGACTTCAATAGACAAAAGTTCTCATTTTAATTCGAAGTAGCACTTATTAAAAAACAACCTGATTCAAATTTTACAAGATAAATATTTCTTCATATTCAATAGTTATGTCTGTGTATGTGAATAAAATTTTGCTTGTCTTTTTTCTAGTTGAAATATTTTACTATGACAACTAAAAAAAGACTAACACATTTTATTGGCACACACACACATGCATACGCATACACTCCCTATTTCTCTCTCACACACACGTCTATATATACATAAAGACAGAAAATAGAGGATGAGACAAAATTATGTATGTGTATGCGCGTCTGTATGTGTGGGTGTGTGGCATTATGATTAGATCTACATGTTTTTTCTATTTTCATCAACGAACGTCCCGATGTCATCAGTTCGCATCTCGGTAAGTATACTGATGACGCAACTATTTAAGCTTGTCGATAACTTTGATCAAGTAAAACAGAGAGATTATGGTTATGAGGGATGATCAGTTGTTAAACGGGGCAAGAAATGACTTGTTAATTTTAACGCATCTAAAAAGAAAACGGAAAGTTGTTGTCATTGGTAGCATATTCCGCCTAGTGCTCCTGCTATTTATCTCGATATTATCGACAACAAATAAAATCAAACTAACACCAACAAATATCGCATAAACTATTTTCAGCTGATTATAAATATAAGGAAAATGAAAAATTCGGTAGTCGGTTGCTAAAAGCTCATTACGAGTGTGCCGAATGATTACAGAAAAGGGCGTCTAAGAATCTCTGGAATATAACATCAATCATATATATATATATATATATATATATATATATATATATATATATATCCAATAA